>CM027577.2:18877429-19192429 GCA_015852605.2 Populus deltoides
GCTGTAATATTAGCCTTTTCAGATTGGTTTGATGAATAATTGAGGGTTATTTAGTGAATTATTACCAATTTTATTAATTGTTTTATTATGGATTAGATTTCGGGAAAATCATTAATTTTGAGTTTTTGGGAAGATAACTAATTTAGTTCAAAAACATATAGTGTTATGGAATATACCCTTAGATAAGTGTATTAAATAGATTATATGTTCTTTTGAGTCATTCTTGAATATGTCTCATTTATATTCAGATAATCCTGTTATTCTACCGGCGGGACGCCATTAGGATTTCCTTCGGTATCTGATTTTGACTTCTGTTTGCTTTCGAGTCAGGTGAGTGGATAATTTTTCATATGCATGAGAAATATTATAAATATTTGATTTGTTAATATGAATTGGATCATGCTTTTTGATAATATATATGTTGATTATTATCCTTATTTTGATAAAGCATGATCAATTGTTGAATCTGAATTCTTGATATGAACTAGTATATATTTTGAATTGAATTCTGAATTGATAACTCCTCATTTGATTGATGTCATTAGTTGAACCTTGAGATATGAATATGTCTGTTTGATTATGATTATGAACCTATGGTATGCCAGTCAGAATACCCATGCTAATAGGGTAGTGTTAGTTTTTGTGCACATCGTATCTGAACCCTAGTTGGTTGGGGGAGTCACCAACCTGTGTGGACTAATCATCCTATAGTACGGAGCCTCATGCTCATTACATTTTGATTTTCTGACGAGCTTTACCTTCTGATATTCTTGTTATGGCCTATTTGAGAAACCTTCCTATAAGAATCTAGAGCCATACTTGTATATATATTTCTCATTGTTTTATTACCTCGTGTGTGTATATTGAACGTTAACTATTCACTGAGTTGTTGAACTCACCATCTCATTGTTTACATTTTCAGGCTTATAGCTTGATAGCAGGTCACTTTTGTTGGACCTTCAGAATCTAGTCTTTGGTTGTACTTTGTACCTTTCCTTTATGTTTAGTTAGTGCTCCAAAACTCTGAACTTATATAAACTCTTGTATTAAGATAATTCAATTATATTATAAAGTTGATTTTGTTATTAATGCTACGTTGAACTCTGATTAAGTTAGGATAAGTTTGTGTGTAAGTTTGGGTTCGCATATGTATAGAACTTTGAAGAAAAACCTTGCTTATGTGCCGATAATGGATCCAGGATTCGGGTCGTGACATTAACCGATCATATATATATATATATATATATATATATATATATATATATATAGGTCTTTTCATTCAAGCAAATAGTAATGAACTCAACCATGGCTGCACGGTGTTTTGTAGTGCTGGTTTTTGTTTCTTTTCTGGTTATGTCTGTGTCAGCCATACCATCAAAGAGGAGGAGAGGTTCTTTTAGCACAATCAAACAACTCAACCGCAAAGGGCCTTATATTGGTCTCATAACTGTGTATTCACCAGAAGAAGAGGCATTTTTCAGATCTGGGGCGTTTAAGCCAGATGCTAAACACCCTTTTGTGGATCTCTCAGGCAGGTATTCTTTCTCAGGAATGGATGGTAGATACTTTGATTACAGTTGATTGTAGTTTGTTCTGTTAAATGACAGTAATTATGATGTTGAAGGGCGAAGGTATCGAGTGGGAAAAATCAATGGGAAGAAAGTCGTTTTCGTGAGATGTGGGGTTGGAATGGTAAGCCAATATTGTCTTTTCACCCCACTTGATGCTTTGAGTTCTGTTTTTTGTGTACTCTTAGACTGAAGATTCATAGCTGTATTTCCCTTCACAAACTGATTTAAGTTTGGTTCTGACTCGATCAGACAAACGCTGCTGCGGTAACACAACAAATGCTGGATCTGTTTGACGTAACTGGGATTGTTCATTTTGGAATTTCTGGCAATGTTAATGATTCTATGTCGATTGGGGATGTTACCATTCCCAAACAATTTGCTCACACTGGCCTTTGGAACTGGCTGGTACAAGTTCAAAAATTTTGAAAACTTTCAATCTTTAATGTGTTGTTATTTCTGTTGTCCCTATCCAATTGCAGCTTACGCACACAGACCTTTGCGATTGATAGAACCCGAATGGAACTATGGACCCGGCCGATGTGGCTTACTTGGAGGTTGGAAGCTACAATGTACCTGAAGGTGATGGCGTGAATCTGCTGGGGCAGATTGGATACAGCGCCGAGCAGCTCTTTTCTGTGTCAAGGGAGCCTAACACTGCTGTTTCATTGTGGTGGATGGAAGTAAGTCAGCAATGGCTTCAACTTGCTAGGAGCCTTGAGGTTAGACATTCAAATCCAGCCCCTCAGTTTTCACCATCTGCTAATTTTACTTTCTTAAAAGTCACTATTAAGAAAATTTGCTGGCTGCTCTTTGATGCTTCTTTCACAATTTCCTACAGAAGCCTCTTCTGTAGTAGATCACACTTGCAATTTATATTTTAACATGAACTCTTCAGGGGATGGAACTGGAGAAGTGTGTTAATTCAAGCCTGTGCCTTCCAGAGAAGCCTAAGCTAGTTGTTGGGCTCAAGGGCGCGACGTCCAACATCTTTTTGGACAATGCAGCTTACAGAGATTTCCTCTTTCAAACTTTTGAGGTTTCATCATCAGACATGGAAAGTTCTGCTGTAGTAATGGCAAGTTAACTTATCTGAATCCTCCTTCTGATAACCAGCACAGTTAAATGGACTAGTCCTTTTCTTTTCTTTTTTCTTTTCACATTGTAATTAAGATCCAAAGCTTCTGAAGTAGCTAAGATTCAAACAATTAATTTCATGACCAACAAAGATCATACTGACGGAACTTGCTTTTTCAGACATGCTTGTCAAATGGCTTTCCTGTGATTGTCATCCGAGGGCTGTCGGATTTAGCTGGAGCAGAATCAGGAGACAATGCAATCCACACATTTGGTTCACTTGCAGCCCTCAATGCTGCTAAAGCTGTTCTTGAATTTATCAGCAAGCTACCAGGATACAACTCTCCATTGCAGCATTACATGTAGTTTCTCATTAATGTGTCGTCATACCATGAAATTAGAGTTTTAACAACTAATAGACAAAGGAGACATCTTTAGGGGTTCTTCAGCAGATTTGAAGCAGCAGGAACAAACTTCATCTGGGACACATTCTACAAGCCCAGATTTTTATATCAATCAATGATTCAAAAATGGAAGAAGTAATTTGCTTGCAACAATTGATTGAAAAAAAATTTCAAAGTTGATGCACTAGCCGGATATTTTTCGTGAAAACTAAAAATAAATATTAGGTAAATAATTAGATGTATAGCCTATGTTATGCTGAGGTTGAATTAAATATATTTTGAAGAGTATTGAGGATGTTTTTCTAGTAAAAAAATTAAACCGTGTAGGGATTGATTGAATGGTACCATTAATTTATTAAATTCAAAGATAATTTAAATGATCAAAAAAAATAAAATAAAATTTAATTTTTTTAAAAAATGTATTTTAAAAATACTTCATTGATAACATAGCCAAGCTCATAATCTATGTAAAGTAAATTTTAATATCCATCGCAGTGTCTTGAAGCCGTTAGGTAAAACTTTAATATCATGAACTCCAGTTTAAGCCCCTCATTCAATCTCTTTTAAAACTGCATTTAAAGAAGAAAGAGACGTTAGAATAAGCAATAAGATAGTGAAACCTTAACTACCCAGATTCTTATCCACCCTGTAAAAATCAATTTGATCACGAGTAATCTTAAACACAGCGGTGAGTAGTTAGTTTGCAAAATATTTTTTTTTTTAAAATATATTAAAATAATATTTTTTTAAATATTTTTTACATCAACACATAAAAAAGAATCTAAAAATATAAAATCATTTATTTAAAATAAAAAAAATTAAAAAAGTAAATTTTCTTAAAATTAATTTTAAAATACAAAAATAAATGGCTCTTCTTTTCAATTTTTTTCCCCCAAAAAAACTCCTTGGGATTAAAATAGGGACTAATTATCGGCTCTTAATCATATTAGCAGTCCACATATTTAGAATCTCATTTAAATCATATATTATAACTATGATTTGTCTAGTAATTTCTTTTAACTGTTGTTTACCATGCGGACCATTTTTTTTTATATAAAAAAAAATCATGTGATTAAAATACGAAACATTTATTTGGATCATCTTGATAAATATGATTTGCCTTGTAAATTTATCTTTTCACTTTTGCTGTCAACTCTATGTGAACCACTCTTTTTTCTTTAAAGCTTAATGCGATTAAAATTAATGCCAACCAGTTATTAGCACTTAGTCATATCAGTAATCTACATATTCAAGATTTTATTCCGATCATATCTAATAGCTACAATTTACCTTGTCATTTTCTTTTTTCACTTTTGTTGTCAGCTCTGAGCCAATTTTTTTCTAAAAAAAAACTTATATGATTTAGATACAGATCAATTATTTTGTATGTTTTAGTATTTTAAAAGTATTTTTAAAAATTTATAATTTTTTTATTTTAAATTCATTTTTTAAATATTTTCGGATAGTCGAAATGTTATGATGTAAAAATTAAATTTTAAAAATAAAAAAATATTATTTTAATATATTTTTGAATAAAAAACACTTTATAAACAATTACTAAAACTATATATATACACACACTTTGAATCACTAAAATAATATGTAATTAAGTAATTTTGTGTTTGAGAGTGTAGTTAATATTGCTTTTTATTTAGAAATACATCAAAATAATATTTTTTATATTTTTTAAAAATTATTTTTGATATCAATGCATCGAAACTATCTAAAAATACTAAAAAAAATATTATTTAAAAAAAAATTCAAAATTTTAAACTTAAGCAGCCTATATATAGGCAATTCACATATAAGGCTTACAAGCTAAACTCAACCATGGCAGCAAAACTTGTAACACTACCATATTTTGCATCGGTAGTCTTGACTTGATTGTTGGTTGTATCTGTGTCAGCTATACCATCAAAGAAGATAAATTCTTTGAAACTAATAAAGCAAGTTAACAGCAAAGGGCCTTATATTGGTCTCCTCACTGTGTTTCCACCAGAAGAGAATGCCTTTTTAGGGACTGCGGATTTCAAGCCTAATCCTGAGCACCCTTTCGTGGACCTGTCAGGTATGTGGGTTCTTTTCTTATATAAATGCATTGTTGATGGAATACATTTGTTCTGCAACTTAGAATGACAATGTGGTACTGAAGGGCGAAGATATCGAGTCGGAACAATCTACGGGAAGAAAGTCATCTATGTGAGATGTGGGATTGGAATGGTAAATCATTTTCTTTTATTCACTCCAATTAATGCATCAAGTTTGAAGTTACATGGCACGTCTCCAAAAGAATTTTTTTTTTCAGTATAGTACAGGAGAGCTTGTTAGACTAGAAAATTCATAGCTGCAGAAGAAACATGGCAATGTTTACTGAACACGTTGCCACCCTCGAGCTGATTTAAATGTGCTGCTGGTTCAATCAGGTCAATGCTGCTGCGGTGACACAACAAATGCTGGATCTGTTTGATGTAGCTGGGATTGTCCATTTTGGGATTTCTGGCGATATCAACAATTCTATGTCCATTGGAGATGTTAGCATCCCCAAACAGTTTGCTAATACTGGCCTTTGGAATTGGCTGGTGTGAATTCATAAATATTCTTACGCTGTAGTTTTTACCTCTTTCAATCATATTTTCAACTTCACGTATACAGAATTTTGTGACTTGTAGAACCCAAAAGGAACTGTGGACCCTGATGATGTCGCTCAATTAGAGGTTGGAAAATATAATGTGCCTAAAGGAGATGGTGTGAATCTGTTAGGAAAACTCAGTTACAGTACCGAGCAGTTATTTTCAGTCTCAAGGGAGCCTAATGATGCTACGACCCTGTTTTGGGCAGGAGTGAGTCAGCATTGGCTTAAGCTCGCTTCTAGTTTGGAGGTTAGACATACATATCCCGTCTCTCAGATTTTTCCAATTTGCTAATATTTCTTTCCTCAAAGTTATAGCTAAGATAAAATGCAGGCTACTCTTTGCTATTTGATACACAATTTCCTACAAAAGCCTCTCTTACAGATTAGTTTCAATGTATCGTTCAATCTTCTTCAGGGGATGGAACTGGAGAAGTGTGTTAATTCAAGCTTGTGCCTTCCACAAAAGCCCAAGCTAGTTGTTGGGCTCAAGGGCTCAACCGCAGACATTTTCGTGGACAACGCTGCTTACAGGGATTTCCTTTATAAGGCTTTTGGGGTTTCATCAGCTGATATGGAGAGCTCTGCTGTACTGATGGCAAGTTTTTCTTCCCTTTGATCTTAATTACTTAATATGTTCTTTATTTTTCCTTTCGGTGTTGAATGTATCAAGTTTTGATTAGGTTGATAAGCATCAGCATAAACATATTCATTGTATTGAATTTGAACCTTGTTCAGATCCTGGCTATCTATTCTGAAATTACAAGATCCAACAGGTTGTTTCATTATCAACTGAAGAAACTAATACTATTGCTATTCCAGACTTGCTTGTCAAATGGTATCCCTGTGATTGTCATCAGAGGGATGTCAGATTTAGCTGGAGGACAATCAGGAGAGAATGCAATGGACACATATGGTTCGCTTGCAGCTCTGAATACTGCCAAGGCTGTTCTTAAATTTATCAGCAAGCTACCGGGATATAATTCTCGATAGAGTTATGCTTTAAAGCATTGTTTCGCATTGGTCAGTTGCAATAATATGAAATATGAGTGACAAGTTAAATAACTGTCTTTCTTAGAAGTTCTCCAGCATATCCTAGCTGATTTAGTGCAGCAGAATAAACTTCCTTGGAAACATGTCTGAAAAGGAAAGATTTTGATGTCAATCAGTGATGCAAAGCTGTAAGAACTCTAAAATAATGTGTTCACAATAATTACAGTATTCTCACATCTTGTAATGTATGATTGAGGATGCAAGCCATTTTATTTTGTGATAAACAGTTTGTGTTTTTTTTCTGTCTTATCAAGGCCTGATATGGACAGTCGGGCTAGACCCTCCTCCTTCATAATTTATATAACCTCCTGCCAAGGATGAAAGGATCTGGCACTGGATTTTTTTTTGAGCATAATGTCTACATTATTAAATACTGGTTTGGAAGGGACAAAGAATGATGCTTTTCACAATTGCGTAGATCAGGATGTTCTTTTTTCCTGTTATATTTGGAGAACGCTATGGTTCCTGGAAGCTCTCATTTCTGTGCCGTGTCCGCAGAAATAGTGCAGGTTGAAAATTAAAAACAACATATACCCAAGAGGGAAATTTCCTGGAACTTAGCCCTTTACTTAAGACCAGCTGAAAATGAAATATTTTCGAAAGTAAACGGATGCTTAAGGTAAGCTGTGGAATTTTTGAACAAATGGTTAAGTGAGTGAGTGAGTCAGCCTGTAATTAAATAATTATCACTCCTTTCGTTCGTCTAAATCGTTGACTTATTCTAAATCTGAAAGGATCGTCATTCTTCAACTTAATTAGAAAAATGAATATCATAAACGGATTCTTGATTAGCAATTAAATTTCTTTTTCCTGCTCCACGTTATCTTATTGGCCACTCAAAGTACACATGAAATACTGGCCATGGATTGTCATGCAAGAAAGCCAGCATCATCATTACAGGAATCTTTAATATATTATTTAAGCCGGCCTCTCTGACTAACTGAACTTATATTTAAAAATCTGCTGGCTGGATGTGTGACCAGTTGAGGTTACAAGTATGGTTTTTCCCATAAGCTGATGAACCACAAACATGGCTGCAGAACAACTGGTTGCAGTACTATTTCTGACCCTGGTTTTAATATTTGTAAATGCATCAGCTATTCCATCAAACAGATTAAAATCTTTGAACATCATCAAAGAAGTGAACAGAAAAGGGCCTTACGTTGGCCTAATTACTGTTTATCCGCCGGAGGAGAATGCCTTTTTTGCATCTAAGGCCTTTAAGCCTGATGGAAAGCATCCTTTTGTGGATCTCTCAGGTGATGTCTGTGATGCGATTTCATTGGACATTAGATGCCTGTAGACAGTTGAGCTCTTCAAGCTTGTATAGCAAATTAATTGTGGTTGTTTGTTGCAGGACGACGGTTCCGGGTCGGAAAGGTTCAGGGGAAGAAAGTTATCTACGTGCGATGTGGGGTTGGAATGGTAAGCAAAGATACTAGTTACTTCTGATGCATATATTTTAGGTGAAAACTTCTGTGGCTGATATGTCAAAATGGCATCATAGAGCTTCTTAAATCTTATTAGGGGAAATCAAGTTAGTCATAACACGAACCACTTGTCCTTGAAATCATTCCAGTTTAAATTCACACAGATCAGTGGGTAATAAAAGCTTTTCCTATCTTTTTCACATGATCTGATGTAGGGTTCTAGAAGGGGAGATTTTGAATATGATCAGGAAATGCCATTCTTCCTGTAACATGAATTTTCAAGCTTATTTAATCAAGGTTTTTTTTGGCTCTTTTAGGTCAATGCAGCTGCAGCAACACAACAAATGCTGGACATGTTTGATATAACAGGAATAGTCCATTTTGGCATTGCTGGAAACGTAAACAATTCCATGTCCATTGGAGATGTTACGATCCCCAAACAGTTTGCTCACACTGGCATTTGGGATTGGCTGGTACAAATTCGTCCATGCCTGTCATCTCTTCTCCATCCTTTTCATGTTATTTTGTTCTTTATAAAAAAAGTATACCCTTGACAGAATCCTAATGGAACATTGCCCACCAATGATATTGCTGAATTGGACTTTGGAAGCTACAACGTACCAAAAGGAGATGGGGTGAATCTGTTGGGAAAGATTGGATATAGTTATGAGCAGTTCTTTTCTGAGTCAGGGAAGCCTAATACTGCCATACCACTATTTTGGGCACAAATAAGCGAACAATGGCTTCGGCTTGCCGCTGGCTTGGAGGTTAATTATCTTGATTTGTGAATGTTGCTTCCTTTTCTATATATATATATATATATATATATATAATTCCAGTTTTGATGAATTTTTCAATCCTGATATACTCCAGGGGATGGAACTGGAAAGGTGTGTGAATTCAAGTGTGTGCCTTTCTCGAGAGCCTAAGCTAGTTGTTGGCCTCAGGGGTTCAACAGCCAATATTTTTGTGGACAACGCAGCTTACAGGGATTTCCTTTATCAAACTTATGCTGTTTCATCAGTGGATATGGAGAGTTTTGCTGTAGTTATGGTAAGATTCCTCGGCTTGCTCTTCAGTTTTAATAGTTGATTTTTCTTCTCTTTTCTTTGTCTCTATCTCCTTGCATTCCGATGTCTACATGAGGCAAAGAACATAATATGCATTATGAGAGCACCTTCTCAGCTTGTGTTCAGACCAACTGTGCTGCATAATAGCAAGCGATTAGGGCCTTAGAAATGCAATGAAACATTTAGGTTTTGGAGGACTGAATCTACCCAATTTGAGTGGCCTGACATTGTTGAAGTTTATTAAATTGTCTAGGATGCTTGCCTTTTCAAACCTGACTCTTACAGTCGACAATTGTATTTTGCTCTTCAAAATATTCTAACAATTTATGATGGTTTCCCAGACAAGCTTGTCAAACGGGTATCCTGTGATTGTCATCAGAGGGCTATCAGATTTAGCTGGAGGACAGACCGGACAGAATGCAATCCAGACATTTGGACCCTTAGCAGCTCGCAATGCTGCCCAAGCTGTTGTCAAATTTATCGGCCATCTGTCTTAATACTAATCATCAACTAGCTCTCTTATATAATGTGTTACAACACTACAAGTTCTTCCACAAAGAACATATCTTATACCCATCAATAAAACCAACAATCAGTTTATTTTATTGCCAGTTGGTAGTGACTTGCGTGATATATTTGTCTATAGCAGCTTAATTACAATCTTATGAATAAGTTGAAAGTCGCGAAGATAATCCATCTTTTGGATCTCAAGACAAACAATCATAATTCCAGATTAGTTGAAGATAGTATCATGCATACACATCAAACTTCTCCCAAAGAGAACGTGCTCGCAACCAATCCTCAGGTGAGATCAACTGTATGCAGAACACGTACAAAAAGAATAAAGGGTCTATTAGCATCAGTGAGAGCTGCCAAGGAATCAAAAGTTCAATATGGATTGAAGTAATACTCAGTAAAACGAGGAATGCTCATGACATAAACAAACCTGTGCGAGCGCGGTTGGGGAGTCCATACAAGATTGATTGATCACTCCTCCAGCTTTCTTTAGAGGAAATCTGACAAAATCTGCCAACTGAGCAAAAACAAAGAGAGATTGAAATTCTCTTCGAGGGAGGAAAATTAAGTAAAAGAGGATCCATTTAACATGAGAATTTACTCCGCATACAAAAGCAAGTAATACTAATAATATCCATCTAAATCTCTCTTATCAAACAATTAGCCATGAGAAATACACAGAGAGTCAACAAAACAGACTTGACCTGACAGGACAGTTGTTGATGATACAAGGCACCTGCAGACTCTTTTGTTACTGGAGATATGATACCAACACTCAACAGCAATCTTTCATCTCTTCTTTGGAATCCATTTCCTCATCATCCCCATAACTACTTTGAGAGCTTGAGCCCGGCAAAAACCTCTGCCTCACCTTCTCTGCTAGGATGACCATAACTCTTTAGCCTCGTTACACCACAGAACATAAAGCCTCAGCCAATACCAGAGCGATAAAACAACAACAGCTTAACTCAACACACTATACACAAATCAAAACATAACTTTTGCAGTCCTGTTACAAAGCCAGACATTCAGTCAAATATTCACTTCTCACATAATCTAACCAGTGCAACAGCCTGTGGACATAAAAGTTCATGTCAAGTTACCTCAACTGCTATTCTTAAATAGAACTAAAAATCTCCACAAGCTATGAACTTTCTGAAAAAAAAAAATGATAAAAGAAATTACCATAAGAGCATTCAAGTCTTGAAAAAGCCTCTTGCAAGCTCTTATTCCTCCCCTTCCGAATTTAACGATCCACATAAGAAGAACCTAACACCTATTTTTGGGAATCACGTCACCTTGTCCTTGTCTTCAGTCTCTAATTTGTTATTGCTAATCTAGTTGCTTTTAATTTACCCAGAATACATGAATGTTCTCCAATCAATTTATAGCAAGGGTCTATCTCATTTTGATAGGTAAATAACGGCGTAATTACTGATCAGAATTCTTGTAAACATTTTTTTCCCATAGAATGTTACAATTCTGAAATGATTTCATAGCTAATCGTTATAAAAGTAGCAATCATGACATTGGAAATCTGTGATTGAAATTTATCGTTAAATTTTTGTGACTTTTATGAGAGGGCGCCCACCGTAGAGACTTTAAAGGCCTTACAAATACGGGCTTGGAGTTAATTAATACACATGAGCCCACTTAAAGTTTAAAACTGGCCCATTAAGACCAATTATAAATTAAATAAAATCCCCGCCCGCGTCAGCTTAACAATCACGCGTGACTTCCTTACCGTTATAATAGATATACGAAATATCTTGACTTTCCACTGAAATCTCCCAACACACACACTCTCTCTCTCTCCCCTTCCGTTTTCCTTTGTTTTGTTTTATGGCAGTTTGCCCTGGGTTAGGAAATTCCGGTCTAAGAATACGGGCTGGCGCGCGGGCTCTAGTCGAACAATACCAGCGACAATACAAAACAAAACCTTCCCTCCTCTCTCTCTTAACGCCTACCGAACGGCACAAACGACCTCAATACTATATATTCTCTCTGTTTTTGTTGTATTAAAGATTAGGGTTTTGATGCTGTTGACTTGTTTTGAAATTATCAGCAATTCAATTTGCAAGATTTTGGGTCTTCGGCACCCAAACTGAAAGCAGAAAGAAAAACCAGAAAAATTCTCTTTTGCAATAATTCCAATGAAGGAAATCAATTAAGAAGATGTAACGAAACGAGGTGACATGCCAGAGTGGATTAATTAAGGCACTTTAATTTTGGCATTGAACTTGTAAGCAGGTGGATATCTTCAGCTTTGTTTTCCCTATTGGATTGTGTAGAAATTTAGAAAGGTATAATCTCTCAATCATAACATTACTAACGACATAGTTACAAGTATATATATATGCACTAGAATTAGTTCCTAACATGATAGCTGTACCATATTTGATTATATTCTTAGTTATGAAGAAAATAAATAATAATTACATGATCATTTAAACTAGATAATATACACAATATATATAAAATATATATAAGGTAATGTAATTACTACAGAATCTTGAATATTTCCTTCAAATATTGCAGTATCTGCTTCATTAATTATAATATTTACACTACTAATCTTTAGTATCTACAAGGATCTGCAACTGCTTTGTAATCTTCAAGACTTCCTCTCAAGCTAAATCTAGTGGATTAATTGATCCAAGCTTGCTGATCAAACAATCAAACTGAAAAGACGACAGGATTTTGGTAGAACAAATTGAATATGGACTTAAGGCATCAAATTGATTGTTGGACTGAAGCCATTGTTTGACATACTGCTGTTTATGTAGTTAAAAATCCTTAACAAGTGCCATTCTTAAATTTTGTATTTTTTTGTTGTAGCAACGTCAGCTCCCAAATGTAAGAGCTTTTACGTTGCAATGAACGGTTGATGATGCATTAAACTAAAACAAGTCTTTTTTCTATTTTTGTCACGACCCGAATCTCGGATCCATGACCGGCACATAGGCAAGGTTCCCTTTCAAGGTTCCATACTTATACGAACCTAAACTTACACATAAACTTATCCTAACTCAATCAGAGCTCAACGCAGCATTAATAACAAAATCAATTTTATAATATAATTGAATTGTCTTAATACAAGAGTTTATATAAGTTCAGAGTTTTGGAGTACTAACTAAACATAAAGAAAATGTATAAGGTACAACCAAAGAGCAGGTTCTGAAGGTCCAACAAAATAACCTGCTATCAAGCTATAAGCCTGAAAATGATAAATAATGAGAGGGTGAGTTCAACAACTTAGTGAGTAGATAACGTTCAATATACACACACGAGGTAATACAACAATGAGAAATATATATACAAGTATGGCTTCAGGTTCTTATGGAAATGTTTCTCAAATTGGCCATAACAAGAAGATCATATGGTAAAACTCATAAGAAAATCAAAATGCAATGAGCATGAGGCTCCGTACTGTGGGGTGGGATGATTAGTCCACACAGGTTGGTGACTCCCTCGACCAACTAGGGTTCAGATACGATGTTCACAAAGACTAACACTACCCTGTTAGCATGGGTATTCTGACCGACATACCATAGATTCATAATCATAATCAAACAGACATATTCATATCTCAAGGCTCAACTCATGACATCAACCAAATGAGGAGCTATCAATTCAGAAGTCAATCCAAAATATATCCAAAATATATATTGGTTCATATCAAGAATTCAGATTCAACAATTGATCATGCTTTATTATAACAATGATAATAATCAACATATATATTATCAAGAAGCATGATCCAATTCATATTAACAAATCAAATATTTATAATATTTCTTATGCATATAGAAAATTATCCACTCACCTGACTCGAAAGTAACAAAACTCAAAGATGATATCGAAGGAAATCCTCACCGACGTCCGTAGGTAGAATATCAGGATTATCTGAATACAAATGAGACATATTTAAGAATGACTCAAAAGAACATATAACCTATTTAATATACTTAACTAAGGGTGTATTCCATAACCCTATATGTTTTTGAACTAATTAGTTATTTTTCCTAAAAAATTCAAAATTTAACGGTTTTCCCGAAATCTAATCCATAATAAAATAAATAATAAAATTGGTAATAATTCACTAATTAACTCTCAATTACTTATCAAAACAAACTGCACAAGCTAATATTACAGCTAGGGATTAATCTGGAATTTATCATATTTTTAAGGGTCAAATTGTAACTTTTGTCAAATTGAAGGACCAAACTAAAAATATCATAAATCCATTACTATACTGAAATTCTGACCATAATTAATCCTCATTTCTGTCCAGAATATCTCATTATACTCCAGGGACCATTCTGGAATTTTACAAAATTTTTAGGGTCAAATTGTAATTTTTGTCAAATTGGAGGACTAAATTGAAAGTGTTAAAATTTCATAACTATACAGGAATTCTGCCCATAATTCATCTTTTATTCTGTTCAGAATCTCGGAATAGGCTCCAGGGACCAATCTGTAAATTTTCCAAAGTTTGGGGACTAAACTGTAATTTCCATAAATTGAGGGACCAAATTGAATTTTCATCATCTTCAACCTCCAACCCAGAATTTCAACAGAAAACCCACTGTTCTTTCCTTATTTCTAACACAAATTCACCATTCAAACAAAATCATAACTCAAAATCATCATAATCTTCCATAATCAACTAAATAATCAATTACTCACAACAATCAACCCCATAACATTCAATTTAATTTATCAATTAAACCCAAAACATAAATTTTAAAAACCCTAACATTCATCAAAACTGAAATTAAAGTTCAATTAACATACATTTATACATTTAATAACCTAAATCTTACCTTTAAACTTATTTCTTCAACTCCTTTCTATTTCCTTTATAATTTTCCTCTTTTCTCTTCCTCTTCTTCTTTCTCCCTTCTCTCTCACGGTTTGCTCTCTCAAATATTAAGATCTCTCTCTTTTTTTCTTCTTCTTTCTATTTATATTTATCATCTCTTTATTCAATTACTACTATTCCCCTCATTCATTTATTCCTACATCTAAGCCTTCAAGGGCTCTATAGCCTTTTCCTATGTCTTTATATTCAAAACATTACAATTTTCTTCTTTGTTTCTTTTCTGCGAAAAAAAGGAAATGGCCAACACTGAGTCTTATAACCAACAGCAGATAACCTGCTAGCTGTTAATGGATGTTTATTATACGCTACCCTATTACTCTCCCCCTATGTCAATTGCCAATCCTTGATCAATGGGAAATTAATCGTGGCTGATGATACTATAAATAATTTGTGCATATCCATGAGGAGAATCTCCAGATCACATTCGTTATTGGAGTGGGTAAAATATAAATGACCAGGTAACCAAGAGCTGAAGAGCACATACACATAATGTTTGCCACTAATAACATGATAATGACTTCCACTAGCTTCTTCCATATCACCAAAACTCTACCAAACCAATTTTATCTCCCTAGTAGTGCGTTGAACAAGTATTCTCTAACATCCAATCTGCTATTGGAGAGGACCATTAGAGAGCACCTTCAGCCAGCCATTGTTGACAAATGTCGCCGTAATAAACAACGAATTATACAGTACCTAATCTATTTGTGAATTCCAAATGCACAAGTGCTTAGAAGTTGCGGTTCATTCACATTACTTGATAGTCAGAAATTGACGATAGCCCATTTCTATTTTGGTCGAGGATATGATGGCTAGGTAGCTATTATTGAAAGCAAGCATGCTATGCAAATATTGGACAATTTTGGATGGTGAGTTAGCGGGTGTTTGTGGCCTAAGATTTTCCGGAAATTCTGGAGAGTAGAATATGGGATTGAGAAGTACATTGTAAGCCAGATAAGTGTGATACTACAACAATTTATTGACATTAATTTATATCTTATTTTTCAGGAAAACATGTGAAGCATGCTGCTAATTTTGATAGCATAGACACTACCAGAAAATTAACAAATGGACACACCAACAAAATATTTATGTTGGTCACTTCCAGTGAATTTTTCCGATGGAATGTGCCCTTGTAGTATCCATTAGTAAAATTCAATGAAAATATTCCATCACTATATACCGAAGAAATTATTATGGGAAAAGATAGAATGAAAAAAAAAAGTACAATGATATGTCATTTACACTAGGGGTGTTCAAAAAAATCGACCAACCGAAAAAACCGAGAAAAAATTAACCGAAAAAACCGAACCGATAGAAAAAACCGAATAAACCGATTAAAAAATAAAAAAACCACCCGGTCCGGTTCGGTTCCGGTTTAAAAAGGCTTAAACCGATTAAACCGGACCAAACCGAACCGGTTTAATTCAATCTCAAAAAAGTATAAAAGGAAACTAAACCTAAATAATAAATACCCTAACCTAACCCTACATTTTCAACCCCTCACCTTTCCAGCCGCCCCCCTTCCCCTTCCCTTTCCTTTTCCCCACTTTCCATTCCAGCTACCCCACCTATCCCTCCCTCCCCGCTCTCCCCCCCTCTTCCCTTTCCCTTTCCCTTTTCCCCATTTCCATTCCAGCCACCCCACCTATCCCTCCCTCCCTGCTCTCTCTCTCCCCCCCTTCCCCTTCCCCTTCCCTTTGCTCCCTTTCCAGTCACCCCACCCCTCCTTCTCTCTCTCTCCTCTGTGCACAAGGAAGGCTTAAAGCAACTCATTTTCTCTCATATTGTTGCCTTTCTACTCTCTGCTTTACTTTATGGCGGAAAACTTGGATAAAATCCTTGTTTCTGGTTTTATTAACATGCAGTTGTGCTAGCGAGGTCCCGGTAATTTGCGCCTTTGCAGGATGTTATTGGAATCTTTGTTAACATGTAGTTGTGCTTGCTTGGATAGATCTAGTGATTGTGATTCAACTAAAGGAGATCTTTCAGATCTTAACCGAAGGGCTTGGATTCAAAGTTTTCAACAACGATTTTTTTGAATGTGATTCGGCCAAGTTTGTCCAGTGATTGTGATTCGGCCAAGTTTTCTCTTATTTAATTGGTTTCGGTTTTTCTGGTTTTTAATGCTAAAAAACCGACCCGAACCGAACAAAACCGGTTCGGTTTGAACCGGTTCTCGGTTCGGTTCAGGTTATATTAACAATGAATAGTATTTTCCGGTTCGGTTGATTTTTTATGTTAAAACCGGACCGAACCGGACCGTGAACACCCCTAATTTACACTGATAAAAATACCGACAAACTTCAAAATACCAATATATACAGTGATGAATTAAGGTTGTCGGTATATTGCAGAGAGCATTGGAGCTTTTCACCTCTCAATTGTACTGCTAATTGTGTTCAATACATATAGGATCACCGACAGAAAATAGCATGTGGTATTTTTTCGAGAGCTAAGGTAGTATTCACTTCTCACTTGCGTTGTATATTATTGTTTAGTATGTACGGGATCACCAACGGTTAATGTACGTCATTATTTTCCCGAGAGATAAGGTGTTGTTCACTTTTCTCTTGCACTTTTTATTATTGTTTAGTACATACGGGATCACCGATAGGTAATGTACGTCGATATTTTCCCGAGAGCTAAGATATTGTTCACTTCTCACTTACACTGTTTATTACTGTTCAGTGCACACAGGATCATTGGCAGACTTAAAAGTGGTCGGTGATAGTTGGCGGGTTTCTGAAAATTTTCAATTAAATTAAAAATGTCAATTAGACATTACAGATAGAAACGCGACATAACAATTAAAATATTAATTTTTAATTTTTTGACGGTAAAGACATCGTTAATGCTTGGCGTGTTTCTGAAAATATTTGATTAAATTGAAATTTTGAATTAGACTTTATCGACAGGTACATCGACAAAAAAATTAAAAATTTTAATATTTAATTGGTCGTTAGAAACACCGTTGGTAAAAAGATCCAAATTAAAAGCACATTTCTCTTCATATCTCTTCCTTAACAACTTCTTCTGTCCTCCTCCCAAATCTTCATCTTTCTTTCATTTCTCTCTCTACTTCTCTCCTCCACCTATTCTCTTCCCTTCTCTTCTCCTCCACATGTAGGTATGTCTTCTCCTCTCTTCTCCCCCTCTTCTTCTCTTGTTATTTAACATAATTTTCTATTTTTTTCTCTTCTCAAGGTTTGGGAAAACTCATTATGACATTAAGGTAAGATTATTCTTTTTTCTTTCTCTTTTTTTGTGTTTCTTTTGTTTGCATTTTTTATATTTTTCTATTCTTAATAATTGTATGAATGTTGTTGGAATTTTTTTAATTTTTATTTTCTTTATTGATTTTATGAATGCTGTTGGATTTTTTTTATTTTTTTTTCTATTCCTTAATAATTTTATAAATGGAGACGAGATCACATGTGCTCTATCTTATTTGCCTCACGGTCCCAGCAAAGACCCGCCTTCTCCTCCTCCTTCAACGTCGTCTCTATTCTATATTAATTGTATTTGAACTTATAAATGTTTAAATTTATAACAAATATTTGATTTTTATATTAATTTAATTTATTTTCTATTTGTGTTTAATATTTTTTTAAATTATTACTAACGGAGTTACCGACGGTCTAAGTCTGTTGGTATATTCCAGAGAATTGAAAAAGAATTATTGCAAATATCACTGCTACTGTTTACTGACCGACAGAATAACAGACGGTCTATTTGACAGTTATATTTCAAATTCACTGAAGGAAATACTGTCAGGCAAAAAAACTCACCAATAGAATGACGTACGGATTTTCTGTCGATGATATATTATATTCATTGATGGAAATCCTAATGGAATGAAGTTGATAATTCTTTTTTGGCATGCTTTGTCTGTTAGTTAATCCATCGGTAAAAATATTATTGACAGACTCACCGACATACCACAAATCACCGACGAGAGTTTTCTGATGAATAATTTTTGTTTGTGAGCCGGTTAGAAAAATTCTTGCTGACAGACTGTGAGTATAAATATCAACAAAAAATTCCGTTGGTAAATCTAAATTTTTTTGATAGTGAGATAGTGCTCTCATCAACAAGCGCACCAAAGTTGAATACTATTGTAATTTGCTATTAACATGTTTTGTTCAAGAAAAAACGTGGAAGAAAAAAGAGAGAGGATATGTTTGAAAGCACAACCACTCTATTAATTAGTAAAGATAATTCAGAATAGAAGATCCCCAATAACAAAAAAAAAAAAAAAAGTTCTTGAACTCTTACATAGACTTATTAAAGCATGCCATTGAAGGATGTGATGATCTGTGCATATGGAACTGAAAATCAATCTGTGCAAGAGTAGAAGACTGTTCAGTATATCAACCACGCAGATGGCCTACCATTCTGCTAGCAGTGATGCAAGGATGGTGTGCTTTCATACATCGGAACAGGCACCAAGGTTTTAAAATAGAAGCCAGACATTCGAACGCGGTTTTTAAGGGCAAATTAATCTATTTATATTCAATGACGGAAAGTGCAACCGAAATAAGAAATATTGACTGAACAACCCAGTTTGTTGTGCAAGTTTAGCCCATTGTTAGCATACACGCAGAGTAGAAAGATATCTGTGTACATAAATCACTACCGTTAGCGGATAAACTTATGCTTCAGGAGACAATCGTTAGCATAAATCACCGCAGGACAGCTACCAGCCAGTACATGGAAAATTAATACGTGTACTCAAAAGTGGAGTTCAAATATGAACAGAATGATAAAGAGTGGGAAATGCATGCTATTAGTCCCATTGCCAAAGTCAAATATTACAAGATACGGCTAAGTAAAAAAAAGAAAAGGTGGGGATAAAACTTGTATTCTATTGCATATAGACAGAAACAGACAGTCCTCCACAGTACCAACACCCCACCACCGACGCCCTCCACTAAAACAGAAACCCAAAGCACACGTTCCTTTCTATAATAGTCAAGATCACCAAGTGAGAGGTACTAGGAATTTAAGAAACCTTTCAAAAACCGTGTCTCGTTACCTTTACAAACCTTGTCTTGTTACCTTTACAATGCCTATATATAGGGTTATTACCACTTCAAGCATTTCCAGTCAACAAAGCATCCTGGTTTCTCATATAGCGAGTGACAACTGACACGCATAAACATACAGATACATTGAGCCGTGAGAGTATAATCTGGAAATGGCAAGTCCAAGAGTGTTAGGGACTGCTTTCCTGGTCTTGCTTATTGTAGACCTCACCTTTGCTGCTAGGACACTGCAGGCAATCAGTGGAGGTGGAGGTGGAGGTGGAGGGCAGGGAGGAGGTGGTGGTGGTGGATCCGGATCAGGACTTGGGTCAGGTTATGGTTCTGGGTCTGGATCCGGGAGCGGTGAAGGATATGGTGCTGGTGGTCATGGAGGAGGTGGAGGCAGAGGCGGAGGCGGAGGCGGTGGCAGTGGTGGAGGCAAAGGGTCAGGTTCTGGCTATGGGTCCGGTAGCGGCTCAGGCTATGGTTCAGGTAGTGGGATAGGTCGTGGTGAAGGTGGTGGTGGTGGCGGTGGCAGTGGAGGTGGTGGTGGTGGTGGTCAAGGCTCTGGATCTGGAAGTGGGTCAGGCTATGGAAGTGGAAGTGGAAGCGGAAGTGGCGGTGGCAAGGGTGGGAAAGGAAATGGAGGAGGAGGAGGAGGAGGTGGTGGGGGTGGAGGAGGAGGATCTGGCTCTGGATCTGGTTATGGTAGCGGGTCTGGTTATGGGGAGGGATATGGAGGAGGGAAAGGTAAAAGCTTGCCATGAACACAGAGATTACCTTTTCTTTTGTATTCTGAAATAAAATTGCAAGAGCTCACACATGCATGCACATAAGCATGTTGGAGAGCAACTGCAACTGTGCATGGATGTCTACATATAAATCTCTTAATAAAGTCACTTTTTAGAGCACATTTTACTCTAAAAGTATGTATTATATATAATCTTTCTGCAAACCCTAATAAAAAGTGGATATATCATTTCCATAAAAACAGGATTTCATCACAAAAAAGAACTTCAAATAAAATTAAAAGAAATGAGCTTCAACTTTTGAAAATTGAAAATTTTCTCCCACAACCTAAGACTTTCAGTGTTGACTTTGCATGCAGTAAACAAAACCACGTCACAAGTGAAAATAGCGTACGACTGCCAAAAAGAATACCTGTGTAAAAGTCTGTGTTGGTCAATGGAGTCCAGTTATGTTCGGTATTGAAAACTACTTAACTCTCTCTACCACAATGTCACCCAGAGTTTTTTGATGCCTCACCAAAGGCGGCCAAAAGGCCTTTACAAGCCGCAAAGTGAATTTTATGTCCAAAGGACCACCAGCACGTCCGCTCAACAAATATTCTGAAAAGCTATAATTATTTCAAGAAAACTATTGGCAATTGCTATTAATATTATGGGAGAAAAGAAGAGAGAGAGGATATGTTTCAAGGCACAACTACTGATCTAGTAATTAGTAAAGACAATTCAGAATAGCAGATCCCCAATAACCAAAAAAGTTAAGTGCACTTATTGCACTCTTACATAGATATGGCACCAAATTAAGGAAGTGATAATATGTGCATGGATGGAACCGAAATTCAATTTGTGCATGAATAGAAGACAGTTCAATATATCAATCATATGCAGATGATGGTGTGCTTTCATACGGCTTCATCTTTGTTTTATGGCAGTTTGCCCTGGGTTAGGAAATTCCGGTCTAAGAATACGGGCTGGCGCGCGGGCTCTAGTCGAACAATACCAGCGACAATACAAAACAAAACCTTCCCTCCTCTCTCTCTTAACGCCTACCGAACGGCACTAAACGATCTCCTTACTATTCTCTCTGTTTTTGTTGTATTAAAGATTAGGGTTTTGATGCTGTTGACTTGTTTTGAAATTATCAGCAATTCAATTTGCAAGATTTTGGGTCTTCGGCACCCAAACTGAAAGCAGAAAGATAAACCCGAAAAATTCTCTTTTTTGCAATAATTCCAATGAAGGAAATCAATCAAGAAGATGTAACGAAACGAGCTGCTATGCCAGAGTGGATTAATTAAGGCACTTTTTGGCATTGAAGCAGGTGGATATCTTCAGCTTTGTTTTCCCTAGCAGTTGGATTGCGTAGAATTTTAGAAAAGTATAATCTCTCAATCATAACATTAACATTATTGACGAGTATATATGAATTAGAATCATTTCCTAATATGGTATTTACAAGATTTGATTGTGTTCTTAGTAACGAAAAAAATAAATAATAATTACATGATTATTTAAACTAGATAATATACACTGCATATATAATGTAATATATATGCCTTCAAATATTGTAGTTTTTGCTCCATTAAACAATAATATTTGTAGTATCTGCATTATTAATTTTTATTATTTGTAATATCTGTAAGGATCTACAACTATCATGTAATTTTCAAGACTACCTCTCAAGCTGGATCTAGAGAATTACTGATCCAAGCTTGCTGAGCAAACTATGAAACTGATCGGATAACAGGATTTTGGTCGAACAGATTGAATATATATGTGGACGTAAGGCATCGAATTGATTGTTGGACTGAAGCCATTGTTTGATATACTGCTGGTTATGTAGTTAAAAATTAAATCCTTAACAAGTGCCATTCTTAAATTTTGTTTTGTTTTTTTTTTTTTTTTTGTTGTAGCAACGTAAGCTCCCAAATGTAAGAGCTTTTACGTTGCAATGAGCGGTTGATGATGCATTAAACTAAAACAAGTCTTTTTTCTATATATGTTCTTCTTTGTTTCTTTTCTGGGAAAATAAGGAAATGGTCAACACTATGTCTTGTAACCAACAGCAGATAACCTGCTAGCTGCTAATGCATGTTTATTGTACGCTACCCTATTACTCCCCCCCTATGTCAATTACCAATATTCATTAATCAATGGGAAATTAATCGTGGCTGACGATACTATAAATAATTTGTGCATATCCATGAAGAGAATCTCCAGATCACATTCGTACGTTGTTGGAGAGGGTAAAATAAAACGACCAGGTAATCAAGAGCTGAAGAGCACATGCACATAATGGTTGCACTAATAACATGATAATGACTTCCACTTCTTCCATATTATCAAAACTCTACCAGACCAATTTTATCTCCCTAGTGGTGCGTTGAGCAAGTATTCTCTAACATCCAATCTGCTTTTGGAGAGGAAAATTCGAGAGCACCTTCGGCTATTGTTGACAAATGTCGCCGTAATAAATAACGCATTATACACCTAATCTATTTGTGCATTTCAAATGCACAAGTGCTTATAAGTTGCGGTTCATTCACGTTACTTGATAGTCAGAAATCGACGATAGGCCATTTCTATTTTGGTCGAGGATATGATGGCCAGGTAGCTATTATTGAAAGGAAGCATGCTATGCAATTGGACAATTTTGGATGGTGAGTTAGAGGGTGTGTTTGTGGCCTGAGATTTTCCGGATATTCTGGAGAGTAGAATATGGGATTGAGAAGTGCATTTGAAGCTAGATACCTGTGATATTACAACAATTTATTCACATTAATTTATGGCTTAAAAAAAAAATGTGAAGCATGCTGCTAATTTTAATAGCATAAACACTACTAAAAAATTGACAAATACACATCTGATGAAATATTTCTATCGGTCAATTGCGGTGAATTTCCCCAGTTGAATGTGCCTTTGCAGTATCTATCAGTAAACACCGATAAAAATATCTCATCGGTATATACCGAATGAATTATAGTTGGAAAAGAAGGAATGAAAAAAAAGGTGAAAAGTATGATGACTTGTCATTTACACCAATAAAAATACCGACATATTTCAAAATACCAATAGCTACACTGATGAATTAAGGTTGTCGGTATATTTCAGATAGTATTGTAGCTTTTTACCTCTCAATTGTATTTTTAATTGTGTTCAATATATACGGGATCACTGATAAAAAATATCCGCTAGTATTTTTCTAAGAGCTAAGGTAGTGTTCAATTCTCACTTGCCTTGTATATTACAACTCAATACATACGAGATCACCAACGGTTAATGCACACTGGTATTTTCTTAGAGATAAGGTGTTGTTCACTTTTCTCTTGCACTTTTTATTACTTTTTAGTGCATACATGATCACCAACGGGTAATGTAAGTTGGTATTTTTTCGAGAGCTAAGGAATTGTTCACTTCTCACTTAGACTATTTATTATTGTTCAATGCATACAGGATCATTGACAGACTTAAAAGTAGTCAATGATAGCAGCAGACTCAGTTTTCAACACAAATTTTGAGGGATTTAACCAATCTTAATAGCCAAATAAAGAAGAAGGAATAAGTAATATTAAGGACTCCTGGTCAAGAGAAGAATCCTAACAAAAGACAGCAGCTGAGGGAGGAATAAAGGAAGCAAATCACGTCAGAACACTCTCTTCTTCTTCTTCTTCTTCTTCTTCTTCTCTACAGCGTGCTTTTCTCTTTATTTGTTAATTTTCCAGCAACTATGAACGAAACTTTAGCTTTCGGTTCAAGGGGAACAGGCAGCATCCCCATTATTAAGTTGCGAGAAGTAACGTTCTCATTGTAATTCTTTCATATTCAAGTACTTATTTATCCTTATTTCATAATTATGCTACTGATTTCTGTTCATGCTTATTGAATTGTTTTGAGATAGTATATATGTGCTTTCTAGTTTCTTTCAATTCATAATTGTTGTCGGGGACTAGAATAAGAAGAAACAAAGGACTTAACTTGATTGCTAGAACTATCACTTTAATTTGTTAGGGAGGAGTGCGCTAAGTTAAATTGCTCAAGCTTTTGAACGGTTGCTTCGAATAAATTTTACAGACTTTTCTACTAAGGCTACTGCCGAGTGCATTAAAGTTGCTTTTCAATATTAAATTCGCTTGATGGTAAGAAATTGATTAGAAAGCTTTATCTAATTAATTTCCTCATAATCTCCTCGATTCCCCTTAGCTTTAAAGAGCATCGAATTCATTCTCTTGAATTGAAAGGATATTTATTTTACTTCGATGATCAATAAATTTATGGGAATGAATGTCTAGACCTTTGAACTAAGCCAACGCCATATTAATTTAGTATTTTTATTTTCAGAATTTTGTTTCTTTAATTTTTTATTCAAATCCCCCGTTCTTTTTTTATTTCAGTATATTGTAGGAAGATTGAATGAAATTTGCCTTGTGTTCGACTGGTTTTCACGATCATATTATAAATTTATTTTATTTATGAAAGTAAATTTAAAATTATACTTTGGAGGTTTGGACGAACGATCACAAGGCATTTTCATTGTCTCGGCCCGGGCACTATATGGATTTCAAATGGCAATGCAGAACATGCATCCTGGTAGAGCTTGGTGAGTGAAGTTGGTACACTTTTTCTCTTGTGGTGCATTGCAAATCTCTTGATTTGGGAAATTTTTGCTTCTCACCTTCAGAGATGTATAGTTTGCTTTTGGAGACGTACATTAAGGACTCAAGGGAGAAGCACAGGTTGTTCGATACTACTGAAACCATTCCTTGTGTTGCTGATAAGGCAAAGTGGACACTGAATTGGATTCAGAGGAGTACACCATTCTTCTCTGATTCTTTTAAACGGTACATGAAAACTTTGCTAAGAGGATTAGAAGAACTGTCTGGGCCTGTGTTCCCGTCGGAACACATCCTTTTAACGATTTCTCACTCTTCTCCATTTTAAGTTCCGAGATTTTTGCAGAGAGACGTGTTGCTTTTGCTTGTAGTATCTTTTTTCTCAGGAAGGTAGCGTTCTTTAAATACAACAACAAAAGACTGTTATATGTTATTTGTGATATTTGATCTTTCTTTCTTTTTTCCTCGTATTGCATTCATATATATTGCATGTTAAGATTTTATACAATGTTTGTGTATTTTCGGTCTCTGCTTCTGCTCTGTCGTCTGGCATAAAAAGAGAGCCTTGATGCCAAGTTTGACATTCTCGAACGGACTGATCTAGAGACGAGGGGCTGCGTTGTGAAATTTGCATGCCTTCTTTATAGGTGAGATTTTTCTCTCTTGTTCTCTTTTCTTTATGTATATTTTAATTGTTGGCTTTAATACTTGAGCCACTGTTAGATGTACAGCTCTTCTAGTGGTTCTAATATACTGACTGCTATCTTCACCAAGGAATCTGAAATTCCATGTCCACTTCTAATGTATATACAGTATGCTGGTCACCAGTAATTCAGAATAGCCGATCACTCTTACACCTAGACTTAATAATGCATGGCATCAAAGGAAGTGATGCTCTGTGAGTATGGAACTGAAATTCAATTTGTGCAAGAATAGAAGACTGTTCAGTATATCAACCATGCAGATGGCCTAACATTCCACTCGCAGCGATGCAAGGATGGTGTGCTTTAACACCCCAGAACAGGCACCAAGGTTTTTAATTACAAGTCAGACATTCGAACTCGGTTTCTAAGTACAGATCTATTTATATCCAATGATGCGAAGTGTCTATGATAATATTGTGGGAAAAGAAATTTAAATCTAATAATTCATAAGTGTAACTGCAATAAGAAATATTGACTGAACAACCCAGTTTGTGGTGCAAGTTTTGCCCATTGTTAGCACACACGCAGAGTAGAAAGATATATATATCTGTGTGTACATAAATCCTAGTAGTAGTTGATGAACATATGCTCAAGGAGACAAAGGTAAAGATAAACAAATCACTAAACAAGCGCTGTGTAAGAAAATTCCATGTACGGCGCCGTCAAAGTGGACTTCAAATTAACAAATACACCAAGACATTTTGGGGGCAGCGTTAAACATGTTCACGTACTCGAGATGGAGGGTGGATTAGAGAAGTGTGTTTTTTTTTTTTTCCATTTCGGTTCCTTAACTTTCGTTTTCATCAATTGAGTCCTCCACAGTACCGCCACCCTCCACAGAAACAGAAACCCAAAACACGCGTTCCTTTCTATAATAGGTAAGATTACCAAGTGTGAGAGGTACTAGGAATTTAAGAAACCTTTCAAAAACCGTGTCTCGTTACCTTTGCAATTCATGCCATACTTTTCAAAAACCTTGTCTTGTTACCTTTACAATTCCTATATATAGGGTTACCACTTCAAGCATTTCCAGTCAACAAAACATACTGGATTCTCATATAGCGAGCGACACCCATAAACATACAGAGATACATTGAGCCGTGAGAGTATAATCTGGAAATGGGAAGCCCAAGAGTGTTAGGGACTGCTTTCCTGGTCTTGCTTATTGTAGACATCACCTTTGCTGCTAGGACACTGCAGTCAATTAGTGGAGGTGGAGGTGGAGGGCAGGGAGGAGGTGGTGGTGGTGGATCCGGATCGGGACTTGGGTCAGGTTATGGTTCCGGGTCCGGATCCGGGAGCGGTGAAGGATATGGTGCTGGTGGTCGTGGGAGGCGGAAGCAGATGGAGGAGGTGGAGGTGGTGGCGTGGGGAGGCAACGGGTCGGGTTCCGCTATGGGGGTCGGTAGCGGCTCGGGCTATGGTTCTGGTAGTGGGATAGGTGGCGGCAAAGGTGGTGGTGGTGGCGGCGGCAGTGGAGGTGGTGGCGGTGGTGGTGGAGGTCAAGGCTCTGGATCAGGAAGTGGGTCAGGCTATGGAAGCGGAAGCGGAAGCGGAAGCGGTGGTGGCTCTGGCTCTGGTTATGGAAGCGGGTCTGGTTATGGCTCTAGATATGGAGGAGGGAAAGGTAATTAAAGCTTGCCATGAACACAGAGGATACCTTTTCTTTTGTATTCTGAAATAAAATTGCAGGAGCTCACACATGCATGCACATAGCATGTTGGCGAGTGATTTCTGTTGGTGGGAGAGACCACTGGTGGTGGCTTTGAAACACTCGGAGGGGATAAAACACACTGTTTTATTTCAACAAACAAATAGCTTACAATACACAAAAGCTTAACAATACACGCCCTCTCTTTCTCTCTAGTGTTTCTCTCTACTCTCTCCACACATAATAGCATAAGCTCGGCTTGCTATTTATACACGAATTCAAAACAAGATAATTCAGCCTTCAAGTGTGAAAGCGGTGGCTAGCGTGACAAACACCGTGGTGGTGGCGGCCGGTAGGCGGTTGGTGGCTGGGCGGTGACAGCTGGTGGTTGCCTTCCTTGACCATCTAGATTGAGTTTAATATTCAACAAATCTCCCCTTTAAACTCAATCGAGGGATGTCATGCCAAGCATGAACTTTAATCGGATAAATACTTCTCCTTTTAATGGCTTTGTGAAGATGTCAGCAACTTGATCATTTGTGTTGCAAGATATCAGTTGGACTTCTTCATTCTTCACATGTTCCCGGATAAAGTGATGACGTGTATCAATGTGTTTGCTCCTCTCATGATACACTGGGTTCTTTGCCAATGCGATTGCTGATCGATTGTCAATATAAATCTCCGTAGGATTTTCTTGAGGAAATCCCAAAAACTTCAGCATATTCCTTAACCATATTGAGTGGCATACGGCTGAGTTGGCAGCAACATACTCAGCTTCACAGCTTGATAATGTTACAATCGATTGCTTCTTGGATGACCATGTGAAAGATGTGTCTCCCATGAAAAAGACAAACCACCGTTGTGCTTTTCCTTTCATCCAAATCTCTACCCCAATCACTATCCAAGTAGCCTACAAGATTAAAGTCTTTACTTGAGGTATAAAACATACCTTCATTCATTGTGCCTTTGATGTAGCGAAGAATTCTCTTGGCTGCATTCAAATGAGACTGGTCTGGCGTCTCCATGTATCTGCTGACGAGTCCGACTCCGTAGAGTATATCCGGTCTGGTACATGTCAAGTACCTTAAGCTTCCTACTAAGCTTTTGAAGTAAGTTGGATCAACATTTCCAACCTTACTCTTCCTCAATTCCACTCCATTCTCAACTGGAGTTGATACCGGATTGCAGCTTTCCATCTTGAACCTTTCAAGAATATCTTTGGCGTAACCGCTTTGGGATACAAAAATCCCTTCTTCTTTCTGCGTTACTTCCAAGCCAAGAAAATGTGACATTAGACCAATGTCAGTCATCTCAAACTCATGTACCATGTTTTGTTTGAAGTCGTCAAACATGGTAGGGTTGTTGCCGGTGAATATCAAATCATCAACATACAGGCACGCAAATAAGATGCTGCCATTTGCTCCTTTCTTCACATATATGGTGTGTTCATATGGACATTTCTCAAATCCATTATCTTGAAAATACCTGTCAATTCTGGTATTCCAAGCACGTGGAGCTTGCTTCAAACCGTAGAGAGCTTTCTTCAACTTGTATACTTTGCCTTTATTTTCAGCTTCAATGTATCCAAGTGGTTGTTCAACATAGATCTCTTCTTCTAGGAAGCCATTCAGAAATGCTGACTTCACATCGAGTTGATAGATCTTCCATCTATGTTGTGCAGCTAGTGAGATCATCAGTCTGATTGTCTCTAGCCGGGCTACTGGAGCAAATACTTCTCCATAGTCAATGCCTTCTCTCTGTTTGTAGCCTTTAGCCACTAATCTAGCTTTGTATCTTTGCACTTCTCTTTTTGCATTTTTCTTTGTCTTGTAAACCCATTTGACACCTATTGCTTTCTTGTTTTCTGGTAGATAAGTCAGCTTCCAGGTATCATTCTTCTCAATGGCATGTATTTCTTCATCCATTGCTTTAATCCATTTCTCTTCTGTGATAGCTTCATCGAAGCTTAGTGGGTCACTATCTGCAAAGAAACAAAACATAGTTGTATCTTCCATTACTTGAGTGGCATCGTACAACTCTTCAAGATTTCTCATCCTTCTTGGTTCTTCTGATGAGGATGCTGATGGTGGTGTTGATGATGATGCTCCTGGTGTGTTCCTCTTGTTGAATACAGGGAATCTGTGTACCGGACTTTGTGGTTCAGCTGCTGGCATAATCGGTTCTTCGACAAGTACTGTTGGTACTTCTTCACCTTCAAGGATCAAATCAGTGGTGATCCATTTGACTGCTTCTTTATTATCAGTCCATTCCCAAGATTTATCTTCTTCAAAGATAACATCTCTACTCATAATCACCTTCTTCGTGATGGGATTATACAGCTTGTATCCCATCCTTCTCTCACTATATCCCACAAAGATGCATCTCTCGCTTTTATCATCGAGTTTTCTCCTTCTTGCATCTGGGATCTTTGCATATGCCACACAACCAAAGACTCGTAGATGAGTAACACTTGGTTTGTGACCACTCCATGCTTCTTCTGGAATGACTCCTTGCAAACTTCTGGTTGGGCAGCGATTCAGTAGATACACTGCACATGATAATCGCCTTCACCAAAAGATTGCTTGGGCAACTTCTTTGCTTTTAGCAGACTTCTTGCCATGTCAAGAATCGTGCGATTCTTCCTTTCAGCTACACCATTCAGCTGTGGTGTATAAGCTGGTGTTGTCTGATGTCTGATGCCTTGTTGTGTACAATAGGCTTCAAAGTCATTTTTGTATATTCTCCACCTTGATCAGATCTCACTGTTCTGATCATGTAGCCACTTTGCTTTTCCACAATTGCTTTAAAATCTTTAAAACAATTGAATACTTCTGACTTCCTCTTTAGAAAGTATATCCACGTCTTTCTGCTAAAATCATCAATAAAAGTGAGGAAGTACCTATTTTGTCCAGTCGACATAGGCGTTATTGGGCCACACACATCGTGTGTACTAACTCCAGTGGCCTCTTTGCTTTCCAGTTGACTTCTTTGGCAAAACTGGATCTGTGATGTTTGCTGAGGACACAACTTTCACAGACTTCATCTGGATGATCAATGTGAGGCAAACCTTTGACCATCTTCTTGCTTGCTAGCATCTTCAAGCTCGTGAAATTCAGATGTCCAAGCCTCAGGTGCCAAAGCCATTCTTCACTGTTGGTGATGGCACTCAAACACCTTGCTGCATCATCTTTGGATGTTCAAAGGAAACATCCTATTCTTGGACATTTTCACATAGGCCATTAATCTCCAATTGTTGTCTCTAATTGTCAGATGACAATTCTTCGAGTAAAAGGTATATCCTCTCTCCAAAAGTTGACCCAAGCTGATCAGGTTCTGCTTTATGGCTGGGACATAATAGACATTGGCGATGTAGCTGGAATCGCCGTTCTTCAACTTGATTGGGACTGTGCCTTTACCTTTGAACGGAACCTTTGTGGTATCTCCAAAAGTAACTAGACCTTGCTTGGTCTCATCTAGATCACTAAATAACTCTTGGTAGCCACACATGTGATTGCTGGCTCCAGTATCTAGATACCATATATTTTCCTGTTTCTCGCCAAGTTCTTGTTGGACAAGAAATGCAGCTTCTTCTCTGTCATCCTTCTGCATAGTTGGCTTGCTCACGTATCTCCAACGGAGCTTTCCTTCTGCATTCAGTGCTATAGTGCCCAAATTGATTGCAACTATAACATTGGATATTCCTCTTGTCACGGTTATTGTAACCGCCTCCTCTTCCTCTAGGAGTGAATGCTTGTTGTCCTCTACCTCCTCTAGTGGTGTTTCTATCACCTCTTCCTCTAAAGCTTGTATTCCAAGAACCTCTTCCTTGGAATCTCTGGAATCCTCCTCTGGATTGTTGACTTCCTGCTTGAGTGGTATATCCACTTGTTGAAGTCTCCCCTTGCTCATATCTCTCTTTGAGCGACATCTTTGCTTGTAAGGCATGCTCGATGGCCTTATCTCCATTTCGCTTTACAATCTTCTGCTCATGAGCTTGCAAAGAACTCATAAGTTCATTTACTGTCAACTTGTCCACTTCCTTGGACTCTTCAATGGCGACAACAACAAAATCAAATTTTCGATCTAGGGATCTCAAAATTTTCTCAGTAATTCGAGAATCGACGATGGCTTCTCCATTTCTCCTCATCTGATTGACTATCACCATAATCCTTGTGTGATAATCAGAAATAGATTCTGAGGACTTCATTTGTAATAACTCAAATTCACCTCGCAAAGATTGAAGACGAATCTTCTTGATTCTGTCAGCACCTTTGTATTTTTGTTGGAGAGCCTCCCATATGTCATGTGATGTTTCAGCGGAAGCAATGATCTCGAATGTGTCTTCATCAAGACCTTGATAGATGATCGTCTCTGCTTTGTTGTCCTTCTTTCTGTTGACTTTCAAGGCTTGCTTCTGTGCCTCTTGTAAAGCATCTTCTTCTTCTTTGGATTCTGGTTCATCATAACCATAGTGTACAATCTCCAAACACTCTTGTGAACCAAGGAATGCCTTTAATCTGATGCACCAACTATCATAGTTGTCTTTGGTCAGCTTCGGGATGAGTGTTTGTGTACTTTCTGTAGTCATTTTGCTATTTGAATGACTATATCTCTTTCTGGGAGTTGTATTTAGCTAAACGGACACTGTAGATCGATCCGGAATGGTCGAACTAGTCGGGAACCGGTCTGACTTTGTAGAAATCAGGTCAGAAAATGGGTGAACCGGTCAAAAAACCAATTCTGGGCGTCGGGCGGTTCACTGGGTTGAACCGGGAATATTCTGTGGAATATTCTATCGGCTCGGTTTCGGCTAATAGCGGCTCGGCTTGAAAAAGGAATATTCTTGGGAATATTCTTCGGCGCGGCTGGAGGCTTGGCTTGCGGCTCGGCACGACGCGGCTTAACGGCGCGAATATGGCGCGCGTGGACGTCACTCGTCTTCTTCCTCTGGCGCGCGTGGGTGAGGCCAGGCTACGGTCCACCGGATCTTCAGGCGGCGCGTGTGTATCACGCCGGTGTCCGATTGAGCTTATTTTTGCGGCAGTGAGTTCGTATTGATGAGCTCTACACGGTGGAATGATCAAAACTTGTTTTTGACAACTTTGAAAATTCGGATATCTCCCAAAAACACTTCGTTTTCCCGTAAGCGGGGCTCTGATACCAATTGTTGGTGGGAGAGACCACTGGTGGTGGCTTTGAAACACTCAGAGGGGATAAAACACACTGTTTTATTTCAACAAACAAATAGCTTACAATACACAAAAGCTTAACAATACACGCCCTCTCTTTCTCTCTAGTGTTTCTCTCTACTCTTTCCACACATAATAGCATAAGCTCGGCTTGCTATTTATACACGAATTCAAAACAAGATAATTCAGCCTTCAAGTGTGAAGGCGGCTGGCGGCAAACAGCTGGTGGCTGGCGGCTGGCGGCTGGGCGGTTGGTGGCTGGGCGGTGACAGCTGGTGGTTGCCTTCCTTGACCATCTAGATTGAGTTTAATATTCAACAATTTCAACTATGCATGTGTGTATCACTATCGATCGATAAAGTCACCTTTTCATATGCTATAAATAAAAGAACACATTTTACTCTGAGAATATATTTTATAGATAATCTCTCCGCAAAACCAAATCAAATGCGCATGTTTCGTTTCCATAAGAACAATTAGATCTCATCACAAAAAAAGGAATTTAAATAAAATTAAAAGAAAAGAGCTTGTACTTTCTAAATTTGAAATTTTCCTTCCAGAGCTCAGGAGTGCTAACTTCGAATGCAGTAAGAAAAGCCTTGTCACAAGTGAAAATACTCAACCTCGATACATGACTGTCAAAAAGAATTTCTGAGTAAAAGTCTGACCTGGTTAATGGAGTCCAGTCATCTTAATTTGGTATGAAAAATTACTTACCTCTCTCTACGAAAATGTCACACGGAGTTTTTGATCCCTCACCGAAGGCGGCCAAAAGGCCATTAGAAGTTGCGACGTGAGCTTTACAACCATAGAACCACCAGTAGACAAGTCCTGTTAGTATTTCATGAAAAGGCCATTCTTCGAATCAGAAACGTAAAAGTGATATAGAATGACAACCACATCCTGTATCGGCAATCGATGCTTCCAGTCACAAGACAAGCTATATATTATTTCCTGCACTACCGGATTTATCGCCCATTTATAAGAAAGAGATTGCAAAATCTGAAATGTCAAGATGAGGATTAACTAAACAAGATTCAGAAGGAAATATTTCGGCAAATTTCCATTTTAACTATGGCAAAGTATCTTTTGAAAGCATAGCTCAGACGTAAAACATGTATTAGTTTAAAAGTTATTAATAATTGTATCAAGAAGATAAACATGGTTACATCTGATATTATGACAGGCCAATAGAGCCTAATCCAACAACTGTTTCCAGAAACAGAAAATTGCACCCTGTGAAGAATTTCCTATACTTTCTATAATGAAGAATTTCCCTTCCTTCTTTCTCCTTCCATCACAGTTTCTGCTTACCAAATTCGAGAAACAGTACCAAATAAATTAGGAAATTGCAGGGTCCACGGAGAAATTTGCAACAAAAAATAGTTCAGATCATGGTCAAAGGCTAATCTGTCTCCCTCTCAGAAGCTTAGGATTCCTTCCGCATTATCATGTCCTCAGCTGCATGGATGGCCCTCTGTGATTGTAATTTTCCTGCCAAAGAGTACGGAAAACAACAGAATTAAAACCCTCGCCTCTTCAAAACACATTTTTAGCAGCAAACTGATTCACTCAAAATCCATTCCCATGCCTATCATTTGTTCCAGACATCAAATCACCCCTGTCTGATATTTTTACCGAACCTCCACTATTCTGCCAAAACGGAGTGCTATACATTAAACAACAACAATAATTGTCATAACCCATTTTCACCTCATTTTTTGTATTTATTAGAATAATACAAATAAAATATATCTTTTCATTAAATTTAGTTAATTTTAATCATTTAGTTAATTTCATCATTTTTTAAATCTTTGTGTGTTAAAAATAAATCATAAAAAACAAAGAAAAAATCTAGAAGATAAGAAAATAAAAAATATATATATAAAAAATCACAGTTAGGTTGAAAATTGTACCAATAATTGATTATCAAAGATAAAAATAAAGTTTGAGATTTTTGGCCCGTAATTGAGGTTTGAATTGAAGAGAAAATTGAGAGGAAAATAAATAAAAAGAAGCTTAATTTGATTTAATTTGGCTAGGATGGAAAGAAATTTGAAAGTGCAATGATGAGTTTGAAACAAATAGCCAAATTTAGAAATAACCAAGGATGAATTTGCAATAAAAGTTAAATCTGAAGGTCTAAATTAATTCAATTAGGACACATTTGAAAAGAAAAGGGATGATTTAGGGCAAATTCAATTAGAATTGAAACAAATTACAAATAAAAGTACTTTGATTAAAAGAAGGAACTATTCCAAGGATCAATTGAATTTGTTTTATATAAATTTTTTTAGTCCCATTCTTTTCGGTCCAACAATTCATCCAATTAACCTCAATTCAGTCCAATTGAATTAAAATTATTTCAACTCAATTTCAATTTAATCCAATGATTTTGTCAAATTAATTCGATTTAATCCCCAATGAATTCATGATTCGACTTCTCTAATGGTCCAAAATCCCCAGTTGATTGATTGTTCTCAATCAATTTTCTAGCAAATCAAGCCCAATTAAAACACCAAAGACAACACAAGAAGGAGAGGAGAAGGACGAACAAAGCCTCTCATTCACGAACCCAAAACAAGAACAAAACGGGGGAAATCAACAAAAGATCCGAGAAGGAGCAGATGAAAAACCCCTCAAAGATCAACCTTAATTTTCCATCAAAACCAAACCGTACCATAATGCCAACCAATCTCCCTACCAAATTGAACAACCTCTCTTCTTTACCGACGCCTCGATCTACTCTTTACGCCACAACCTCTCTTCTTTACCGCCTCACCGCACTCTTAGTGCCACCAACCACCAGTCCACCAAAACTACCTTCAATGACCACCACACCTCCCCGGCCTCCCCTTTACCTTCCAACCAACAAAAACTAGAGACACCCCTTTCAATTCCTTTCTCACAAAGGATATGTTTCATGGCACAACCACTCTAGTAATTAGTATTTTCTACAACCAACCCTCCAAGATCTGGAAGGATATTATGTCCATTGTTCAAACCGACGTTCGCCACGTCTTCACGAATCATTGCAAATTCATGGTGGGGAATGGCAGATTAACATCCTTTTGGCTAGACAACTGGATAGGTGACTACCCTCTCAAAACTGACCTTCCCTAGGCTATATCTTTTGTCTTCCTCTAAATCTGCTTTGGTGGCTGACATGGGTAGATGGAGCAATGGAATCTGGCTCTGGTCCCTACAATGGCGCAGACCTCTATTTCATTTTGAACAAGAACAACTATCACTTTTATCATCCTTGCTGGAATCCAAGCCAATGTTCTGCCACAAGATGGATAAGAAAATCTGGACCCTAAACAGCGATGGCCTCTTCGGTGTAAAATCTTGCTCCAAAATGATGGACCAGCTGCTCTACGGTGGTGTCAAACCATTCCAATCTTCTGTTTGGATAAAACTAACCCCACCAAAAGTGCAACTTTTCCTTTGGCTTCCTGTCCAAGACAAAGTAGCCACAAGAGATTTTCTATTTCAGCATGACTACCTAACCCTTCAGGAGTCAAGATGCGCTTTCTGCAATAAAAGCTTGGAATCTTCAAGTCACCTCTTCATTCACTGTCACTTCACTTGGAATATATGGATGAAATTGCTTTCTAATCGGGGCTTTTGCAGTGTTTTTCCAAAATCTGTTGATGAGATATGTGCTACCAATGGTCTTCTATGGTTAAAGGCAAGCAGCAGAATCTCTCATGGCAGCTTCTTTTCTCATGCGTTGTTTGGAATCTTTGGCTTCACCAAAATGATGTTATTTTTAATGACGTTGCCCCTAACCTTCAAATCTGTTTCTCCATGGTGCGCCAAAGTATTGCTTTATGGCTGAGGCTTGAATCCAACTCTTTAGAGCTTAATATAGAGAATGTTTAGTCAGGAGGAGTTGGTTTCTTATGATTTGTTTGTTCCCCCTTTTGTTGCTCTCCCATGTTTCATGCAACAGTTTTTGTGCTTTCCTTTTCTCTACTTGTTCATCTGATGTAAGTTAGGCTATTATCTTTGTAACCTTTTTTTTTTAATAAAATTTCGACTATTACCAAAAAAAAAAAGTAAAGGTAATTCAGAATAGCAGATCTCCGATAACCAAAAATGTTAAATGTACTTGCACTCTTACATGGACATATTAAAGCACGGCATCAAAGGAAGTGATGATCTATGCATATGGAAACGAAAGTCAATCAGTAGTAGTAGAAGACTGCTCAATATATCAACCATGCAGATGGCCTAACATTCCGCTTGCAGTGATGTCAAGGATGGTGTGCTTTCACACACCGTAACGGGCTCCAAGGTTTAAAATATAAGTCGGGCATTCAAAACGGTTTTTAAGCACGGATATATTTATATTCAATGGTGGAAGGTGTCTATGATAACGTGGGAGAAGAAATTTAATTCTATTAATCCCAAGTGTAACAGAAATAAGAAATCCTGACTTATTAAAACATGGCATCCGGGGTAGATTCTTATATTTGATTTAATTTATTTTAATTATTTTCTATTTCTATTTAATAGTTTTTTAAAACATATATTTTTAAATTATTACCAACATGGTTATCGATGGTCTAAGACTAGTGGTATATTCGAAAGTTAAAAAACAATTACTCCAAATATCACGCCACTATTTACTCACCAATGAAATAACAGATGGTCTATTTGACGATTATATATCAAATTCATCAAAGAAAATACCCGACGGACAAAAAAGATTCATCGATGGAATGACATACAAATTTTATGTCGGTGATATGTTATATTCATCGACAAAGAATTGAAAATCCTGATGGAATGAAGCGGGCAATTTTTTTTTTGCATGCTTTGTCCGGCCAAGAAACTCATCGTTAAAATTATTGTCTACATGCAACAAATAACAGACGAGAGTTTTTCTGATGGATGATTTCTGCCAGTGAGCCGATCGGGAAAATTCATGCCGTCACACTATAAGTATAAATATCAACAGAAAATTCCGTTGGAGATAGTTCTCTCATCGCACCAAAGTTGAAAACTATTGGCATTTGCTATTAACATGTTTTGTTCAAAAAAAAAAAAAAGTGGAAGAAAAAAAAAGGATATGTTTCAGGGCACAAACTATATTAATTAGTAGAGATAATTCAGAATAGAAGATCCCAATAACAAAAAAATTAAAAATTAAAATAAATGTTCTTGTGCTCTTACATAGACTTATTAAAGCATGCCATTAAAGGATGTGATGATCTGTGCATATATATGGAACTGAAATCCAATCTGTGCAAGAATAGAAGACTGTTCAGTATATCAACCACGCAGATGGCCTAACATTCTGCTAGCAGTGATGCAAGGATGGTGTGCTTTCATACACCAGAACAGGCACCAAGGTTTTTAATTATAAGTCAGACATTCGAACGCGGTTTTTAAGCACAGATCTATTTATATTCAATGGTGGAATATGTCTATGATATTGTGGGAAAAGAAATTTAATTCCAAGTGTACCAGAAATAAGAAATATTGACTGAACAACCCAGTTTGTTGTGCAAGCTTAGCCCATTGTTAGCATACACGCAGAGTAGAAAGATATCTACCGTTAGCGGGCCAACTTATGCTCAAGGAGACAATCGTTAGCATAAATCGCCGCAGGACAGCTACCAGTACATGTAAAACAAATACGTGTACTCAAAAGTGGAGCTCAAATATGAACAGAATGATAAAGAGTGGGAAATGCATGCTGTTGGTCCCATTGCCGAAGTCAAATATTACATGGCACTTCTAGTCAAAAAAAAAAAAAAAAAAGGGTGGGGATAAAGCTTGTAATCTGTTGCATATAGACAGAAACAGACGGTCCTTGCAGTACCGCCACCCCGCCACCGACGCCCTCCTGTAAAAGTCAAGATTAACAAATGAGAGGCACTAGAAATTTAACAACCTTTTCAAAAACCATGTCTCGTCACCTTTACAATTGACGCCAAACTTTTCAAAAATCTTGTCTTGTTACCTTTACAGTGCCTATATATAGGGGTTACCACTTCAAGCATTTCCAGTCAACAAAGCATACTTGTTTCTCATACAGTGAGCGACACGCAAATTAAACATATACATTGAGCCGTACGTGAGAGAATAATCTGGAAATGGCAAGTCCAAGAGTGTTAGGGACTGCTTTCCTGGTCTTGCTTATTGTAGACCTCACCTTTGCTGCTAGGACACTGCAATCAATTAGTGGAGGCGGAGGTGGAGGGCAGGGAGGAGGCGGTGGTGGTGGATCCGGATCAGGACTTGGGTCAGGTTATGGTTCTGGGTCTGGATCCGGGAGCGGTGAAGGATATGGTGCTGGTGGTCGTGGAGGAGGCGGAGGCGGAGGCAGCGGCGGAGGTGGAGGTGGTGGCAGTGGCGGAGGCAACGGGTCAGGTTCTGGCTATGGGTCTGGTAGCGGCTCGGGCTATGGTTCTGGTAGTGGGATAGGTGGCGGTAAAGGTGGTGGTGGTGGCGGCGGCAGTGGAGGTGGTGGTGGTGGTGGTGGAGGTCAAGGCTCTGGATCAGGAAGTGGGTCAGGCTATGGAAGCGGAAGCGGAAGCGGAAGCGGTGGTGGCAAGGGTGGGAATGGAAGTGGAGGAGGAGGAGGAGGAGGAGGAGGTGGTGGGGGTGGAGGAGGAGGATCTGGCTCTGGCTCTGGCTCAGGTTATGGTAGCGGGTCTGGTTATGGCTCTGGATATGGAGGAGGGAAAGGTAATTAAAGCTTGCCATGAACACAGAGGTTACCTTTTCTTTTTTATTCTGAAATAAAATCGCAGGAGCTCAGACATCTGTTGGCGAGCAACTGCAACTGTGCATGTATGTCTACATATAAATCTCTTAAAAAAGTCACTTTTTAGAGCACATTTTACTCTAAAAGTATATTTTATAGATAATTAATCTCTCCGCAAACCCTAATAAAAAGTGAATATATCATTTCCAAAAACAGGATTTCATCACAAAAAAGAACTTCAAATAAAATTAAAAGAAATGAGCTTCAACTATTGAAAATGTCTTTGACTTGAGAACAATCCGACGGACAATGGTGTAGAGATTCCTGAAGCCTTGAGAAAATATATGAGTGGAATAGAATTCCAATTCTAACCATCCACATTAGAAGAACCTAACACCTATTTTTGGGAATCACCTCACAAGCTTGTCCTTGTCTTCAGTCTCTAATTTGTTATTGATAATCTAGTTGCTTTTAATTTATCCAGAATACATGGCTGTTCTCCCATCAATTTATAACACGGGTCTATCTCATTTTGATTTCAAGTTTAGTTTACTCCATGGTCAAGTAATTACGAATCAGAATTCTTGTAAACTTTTTTCGTAGAATATTGTTTCAATCCTGAAATGATTTCATAGCTTAATGTTAATCGATATAAAAGTAGAAATCATCACATTGTAAATTTGTGACCGAAATTTATTGATTTCAGGTTTGGTAATCAGTGGAAATATGTATTACTTTGACTATGAACTTTATTCATGGATTTTCATGTGCATTGTAAATAATAAAAAAAAGGGGTAGGTTCTCCTCTCAAACCCGACAACTGAAGGGGAGTCCTCAATTCTATGTCTACAATGACAGCTACAACCTTTCCAATTTTTGTAGCCATTTTTCGTCTTGTTGTGATGCAATCACACACTATTCAATCAAAACCAAGTGGAGATTGTTTTGGAAGAAATTAACTCTTTGTAAGCCACGTGCTAGCATTTTTCGCTGCATCTGAAGGGATTGTTTTTGGAAGATTTGGCAGTAAGATTTATAAATATGTGAAAATGCTGGAGGTGAATCTCTTGGCTAAGATCCTAAGAAGCTTTTGTTACCTTCTCAAAGTTCATTTACAGGTGTATTCCTGCTCTATATGTATTAATTTGTATCTCATTTTAGTTATCATATTTGCTTCAAATTGTCCATCGAGTGTCGAATTCAAGCACCCAGTCCTGCTTCTGACAGTTTGTGACCGCTACATGTTCATTTTAAACTGATTCTTTGTGGTATCGGCATAGACATAGTGCTTATTTTGAGCACTCAGCTTGTTTTTTCAATTTGTCTTTGTAATATAAGGATGATAAGTACAAAATATACATATGTTTTTATTTTTTTTACACTATGCTTTTTTTAATGTATTTTGAGCTTATTAAAAGTTATTCTTATGAGTGTGGCATGCATAAGAGATTTTGTGAAGTAATTAATTACTGAAAGATAAGAATTTCTGCATTTTACGTTTCAGAACTTGCTTCTTGTAACATGTTTTTCATCAAGTTATAATTTCAGAATGTGAATATTTGATGTATAAAAGTTAAAGCACACATATAAGGCATTCGGGAAGGCATCATGGGCAGAAAATCCAAGTGTTCATTTGGACCTTTAATCGGACCTGCAAAATCAGCCGATATCCTACTTGTAGCGAGATTCTCTCTTTTCACACTACCGATTCAAACGAGCATATCTAGAGCTATGGATATTAACATCATGCGATTCAAAAGCTTAAAATCATCTACACATCTAGGAATACAACTTTTATGAGGGATGACAAGCTCGGATAAAATCGTTTTGAAGGCAAACATTTAGGCACAAGCTAAATGATGAGATTGGTCTCCGAATCGATAAGGAAACTAACTGGGGGGAGCATCGAGACTATGATTAAGAGCGCGACATAGAAACAAAGGGCCTTAGGAACCAAGAGAAATGGCAAATCAAGCTTTAACATTCCATGAATGTAAGAATATAATTGGAATGGCCGAAGGACCGGATATTACAAGAAACCAAGTCGAAGACAAAGTCTAACCGCAGGAGAGTCTAAATTGCAGCGAATTATTATAGCAGGACTCAGTTTTCAACACAAATTTGAGGGATTTAACCAATCTTAATGGGCAAATAAAGAAGAAGGAATAAGTAATTATTTAGACGTCTCTGGTCGAGAAGAATCCTAAAAAAAGAGTGCATGAGGAGGAATAAAGGAAGCAAATCACGTCATAACACTCTCTCTTGTTCTTCTTCTTCTTCTCTCGCTTTTCTCTTTATTTGTTAATTTTCCCGTGGCTATGAACTAAACTTTGGCCTTTTCGGTTCAAGAACGAACAGGCAGCATCCCCATTATTATTGCTTGAAGAATAGCGTTCTCATTGTAATTCTTTCATATTCAAGTACTTATTTATCCTTATTTCATAATTATGCTACTCTGATTTCGTTCATGCTCATTGAATTGTTTTGAGATAGTATATATGTGCTTTCTAGTTTCTTTCAATTCATAATTGTTGTCGGGGACTAGAATAAGAAGAAACAAACGAACTTGATTGCTAGAACTATCACTTTAATTTGTTAGGGAGGAGTGCGCTAAGTTAAATTGCTCAAGCTTTTTGAACGGTTGCTTCAATAAATTTCCAGACTTTTCTACTAAGGCCACCGGGTGCATTAAAGTTGCTTTTCAATATTAAATTCGTTGATGGTAAGAAATTGATTAGAAAGCTTTATCTAATTAATTTCCTCATAATCTCCTCGATTCCCCTTAGCTTTAAAGAGCATCGAATTCATTCTCTTGAATTGAAAGGATATTTATTTTACTTGATGATCAATAAATTTATGGGAATGAATGTCTAGACCTTTGAACTAAGCCAACGCCATATTAATTTAGTATTTTTATTTTCAGAATTTTGTTTCTTTAATTTTTTATTCAAATCCCCGTTCTTTTTTTATTTCAAAGTATATTGTAGGAAGATTGAATGAAATTTGCCTTGTGTTCGACCGGTTTTCACGATCATATTATAAATTTATTTTATTTATGAAAGTAAATTTAAAATTATATTTTGGAGGGTTTGATTGGACGAACATCACAAGGCATTTTCATTGTCTCGGCCGGGCACTATATGGATTTCAAATGGCAATGCAGAACATGCATCCTGGTAGGAGCTTTTTAAATTTTTGTATTTTTTTTTTTTTTTTTATTAAATTTTTTTTTTTAAAAATTTTTTTTTTTTTAAAAAAAAAAAAAAAAAAAAAACAAGTTTATTCTCATCGCACCAAAGTTGAAAACTATTGGCATTTGCTATTAACATGTTTTGTTCAAAAAAAAAAAAAAGTGGAGAAAAAAAAAAGGATATGTTTCAGGGCACAAACTATATTAATTAGTAGGGATAATTCAGAATAGAAGATCACCAATAACAAAAAAAAAAAGAAAAAAATTAAAATAAAAGTTCTTGTGCTCTTACATAGACTTATTAAAGCATGCCATTAAAGGATGTGATGATCTGTGCATATATATGGAACTGAAATCCAATCTGTGCAAGAATAGAAGACTGTTCAGTATATCAACCACGCAGATGGCCTAACATTCTGCTAGCAGTGATGCAAGGATGGTGTGCTTTCATACACCAGAACAGGCACCAAGGTTTTTAATTATAAGTCAGACATTCGAACGCGGTTTTTAAGCACAGATCTATTTATATTCAATGGTGGAATATGTCTATGATATTGTGGGAAAAGAAATTTAATTCCAAGTGTACCAGAAATAAGAAATATTGACTGAACAACCCAGTTTGTTGTGCAAGCTTAGCCCATTGTTAGCATACACGCAGAGTAGAAAGATATCTACCGTTAGCGGGCCAACTTATGCTCAAGGAGACAATCGTTAGCATAAATCGCCGCAGGACAGCTACCAGTACATGTAAAACAAATACGTGTACTCAAAAGTGGAGCTCAAATATGAACAGAATGATAAAGAGTGGGAAATGCATGCTGTTGGTCCCATTGCCGAAGTCAAATATTACATGGCACTTCTAAGTCAAAAAAAAAAAAAAAAAAAAGGGTGGGGATAAAGCTTGTAATCTATTGCCTATAGACAGAAACAGACGGTCCTTCGCAGTACCGCCACCCCACCACCGCCGCCCTCCTGGAAAAGTCAAGATTAACAAATGAGAGGCACTAGAAATTTAACAACCTTTTCAAAAACCATGTCTCGTCACCTTTACAATTGACGCCAAACTTTTCAAAAATCTTGTCTTGTTACCTTTACAATGCCTATATATAGGGGTTACCACTTCAAGCATTTCCAGTCAACAAAGCATACTTGTTTCTCATACAGTGAGCGACACGCAAATTAAACATATACATTGAGCCGTACGTGAGAGAATAATCTGGAAATGGCAAGTCCAAGAGTGTTAGGGACTGCTTTCCTGGTCTTGCTTATTGTAGACCTCACCTTTGCTGCTAGGACACTGCAATCAATTAGTGGAGGCGGAGGTGGAGGGCAGGGAGGAGGTGGTGGTGGTGGATCCGGATCAGGACTTGGGTCAGGTTATGGTTCTGGGTCTGGATCCGGGAGCGGTGAAGGATATGGTGCTGGTGGTCGTGGAGGAGGCGGAGGCGGAGGCAGCGGCGGAGGTGGAGGTGGTGGCAGTGGCGGAGGCAACGGGTCAGGTTCTGGCTATGGGTCTGGTAGCGGCTCGGGCTATGGTTCTGGTAGTGGGATAGGTGGCGGTAAAGGTGGTGGTGGTGGCGGCGGCAGTGGAGGTGGTGGTGGTGGTGGTGGAGGTCAAGGCTCTGGATCAGGAAGTGGGTCAGGCTATGGAAGCGGAAGCGGAAGCGGAAGCGGTGGTGGCAAGGGTGGGAATGGAAGTGGAGGAGGAGGAGGAGGAGGAGGTGGTGGGGGTGGAGGAGGAGGATCTGGCTCTGGCTCTGGCTCAGGTTATGGTAGCGGGTCTGGTTATGGCTCTGGATATGGAGGAGGGAAAGGTAATTAAAGCTTGCCATGAACACAGAGGTTACCTTTTCTTTTTTATTCTGAAATAAAATCGCAGGAGCTCAGACATCTGTTGGCGAGCAACTGCAACTGTGCATGTATGTCTACATATAAATCTCTTAATAAAGTCACTTTTTAGAGCACATTTTACTCTAAAAGTATATTTTATAGATAATTAATCTCTCCGCAAACCCTAATAAAAAGTGAATATATCATTTCCAAAAACAGGATTTCATCACAAAAAAGAACTTCAAATAAAATTAAAAGAAATGAGCTTCAACTTTTGAAAATGTCTTTGACTTGAGAACAATCCGACGGACAATGGTGTAGAGATTCCTGAAGCCTTGAGAAAATATATGAGTGGAATAGAATTCCAATTCTAACCATCCACATTAGAAGAACCTAACACCTATTTTTGGGAATCACCTCACAAGCTTGTCCTTGTCTTCAGTCTCTAATTTGTTATTGATAATCTAGTTGCTTTTAATTTATCCAGAATACATGGCTGTTCTCCCATCAATTTATAACACGGGTCTATCTCATTTTGATTTCAAGTTTAGTTTACTCCATGGTCAAGTAATTACGAATCAGAATTCTTGTAAACTTTTTTTCGTAGAATATTGTTTCAATCCTGAAATGATTTCATAGCTTAATGTTAATCGATATAAAAGTAGAAATCATCACATTGTAAATTTGTGACCGAAATTTATTGATTTCAGGTTTGGTAATCAGTGGAAATATGTATTACTTTGACTATGAACTTTATTCATGGATTTTCATGTGCATTGTAAATAATAAAAAAAAGGGGTAGGTTCTCCTCTCAAACCCGACAACTGAAGGGGAGTCCTCAATTCTATGTCTACAATGACAGCTACAACCTTTCCAATTTTTGTAGCCATTTTTCGTCTTGTTGTGATGCAATCACACACTATTCAATCAAAACCAAGTGGAGATTGTTTTGGAAGAAATTAACTCTTTGTAAGCCACGTGCTAGCATTTTTCGCTGCATCTGAAGGGATTGTTTTTGGAAGATTTGGCAGTAAGATTTATAAATATGTGAAAATGCTGGAGGTGAATCTCTTGGCTAAGATCCTAAGAAGCTTTTGTTACCTTCTCAAAGTTCATTTACAGGTGTATTCCTGCTCTATATGTATTAATTTGTATCTCATTTTAGTTATCATATTTGCTTCAAATTGTCCATCGAGTGTCGAATTCAAGCACCCAGTCCTGCTTCTGACAGTTTGTGACCGCTACATGTTCATTTTAAACTGATTCTTTGTGGTATCGGCATAGACATAGTGCTTATTTTGAGCACTCAGCTTGTTTTTTCAATTTGTCTTTGTAATATAAGGATGATAAGTACAAAATATACATATGTTTTTATTTTTTTTACACTATGCTTTTTTTAATGTATTTTGAGCTTATTATTAATAAAAGTTATTCTTATGAGTGTGGCATGCATAAGAGATTTTGTGAAGTAATTAATTACTGAAAGATAAGAATTTCTGCGTTTTACGTTTCACAACTTGCTTCTTGTAACAAGTTTTTCATCGAGTTTTTGATGTATAAAAGTTAAAGCACACATATAAGGCATTCCAGGAAGGCATCATGGGCAGAAATTCGAGTTCATTTGGACCTTTAATCAGACCTGCAAAATCAGGCCGATATCCTACTTGTAGCAGGATTCTCTGTTTTCACACTACAGATTCAAACGAGCATATCTAGAGCTATGGATATTAACATCATGCGATTCAAAAGCTTAAAATCATCTACACATCTAGGAATACAACTTTTATGAGGGATGACAAGTCAGATAAAATCGTTTTGAAGGCAAACATTTAGGCACAAGCTAAATGATGAGATTGGTCTCCTGATCTGATAAGGAAACTAACGGTGGGGAGCATCGCACTATGATTGAGAGCCTGACATAGAAACAAAGGGCCTTAGGAACCAAGAAAAGTGCAAATCAAGCTTCTAACATTCCATGAATGTAAGAATATAGCTGGAATGACCGGATATTACAAGAAACCAAGTCAGAAGACAAAGTCTAAGCGGCAGTAGAGTCTAAATTGCAGCAGAATTATTATAGCAGCAGACTCAGTTTTCAACACAAATTCTGAGGGATTTAACCAATCTTAATGGGCAAATAAAGAAGAAGGAATAAGTAATATTTAGGACTCCTGGTCAGGAGAAGAATCCTAACGAAAGACAGCAGCTGAGGGAGGAATAAAGGAAGCAAATCACGTCATAACACTCTCTTCTTGTTCTTCTTCTTCTCTACAGCGTGCTTTTCTCTTTATTTGTTAATTTTCCAGCGGCTATGAACTAAACTTTGGCTTTCGGTTCAAGGGGAACAGGCAGCATCCCCATTATTAAGTTGCGAGAAGTAACGTTCTCATTGTAATTCTTTCATATTCAAGTACTTATTTATCCTTATTTCATAATTATGCTACTGATTTCTGTTCATGCTCATTGAATTGTTTTGAGATAGTATATATGTGCTTTCTAGTTTCTTTCAATTCATAATTGTTGTCGGGGACTAGAATAAGAAGAAACAAAGGACTTAACTTGATTGCTAGAACTATCACTTTAATTTGTTAGGGAGGAGTGCGCTAAGTTAAATTGCTCAAGCTTTTGAACGGTTGCTTCGAATAAATTTTACAGACTTTTCTACTAAGGCTCTTGCAAGTGCATTAAAGTTGCTTTTCAATATTAAATTCGCTTGATGGTAAGAAATTGATTAGAAAGCTTTATCTAATTAATTTCCTCATAATCTCCTCGATTCCCCTTAGCTTTAAAGAGCATCGAATTCATTCTCTTGAATTGAAAGGATATTTATTTTACTTCGATGATCAATAAATTTATGGGAATGAATGTCTAGACCTTTGAACTAAGCCAACGCCATATTAATTTAGTATTTTTATTTTCAGAATTTTGTTTCTTTAATTTTTTATTCAAATCCCCCGTTCTTTTTTTATTTCAGTATATTGTAGGAAGATTGAATGAAATTTGCCTTGTGTTCGACCTGGTTTTCACGATCATATTATAAATTTATTTTATTTATGAAAGTAAATTTAAAATTATATTTTGGAGGTTTGGACGAACGATCACAAGGCATTTTCATTGTCTCGGCCCGGGCACTATATGGATTTCAAATGGCAATGCAGAACATGCATCCTGGTAGAGCTTTGTGAGTGAAGTTGGTACACTTTTTCTCTTGTGGTGCATTGCAAATCTCTTGATTTGGGAAATTTTTGCTTCTCACCTTCAGAGATGTATAGTTTGCTTTTGGAGACGTACATTAAGGACTCAAGGGAGAAGCACAGGTTGTTCGATACTACTGAAACCATTCCTTGTGTTGCTGATAAGGCAAAGTGGACACTGAATTGGATTCAGAGGAGTACACCATTCTTCTCTGATTCTTTTAAACGGTACATGAAAACTTTGCTAAGAGGATTAGAAGAACTGTCTGGGCCTGTGTTCCCGTCGGAACACATCCTTTTAACGATTTCTCACTCTTCTCCATTTTAAGTTCCGAGATTTTTGCAGAGAGACGTGTTGCTTTTGCTTGTAGTATCTTTTTTTCTCAGGAAGGTAGCGTTCTTTAAATACAACAACAAAAGACTGTTATATGTTATTTGTGATATTTGATCTTTCTTTCTTTTTTCCTCGTATTGCATTCATATATATATATTGCATGTTAAGATTTTATACAGTGTTTGTGTATTTTCGGTCTCTGCTTCTGCTCTGTCGTCTGGCATAAAAAGAGAGCCTTGATGCCAAGTTTGACATTCTCGAACGGACTGATCTAGAGACGAGGGGCTGCGTTGTGAAATTTGCATGCCTTCTTTATAGGTGAGATTTTTCTCTCTTGTTCTCTTTTCTTTATGTATATTTTAATTGTTGGCTTTAATACTTGAGCCACTGTTAGATGTACAGCTCTTCTAGTGGTTCTAATATACTGACTGCTATCTTCACCAAGGAATCTGAAATTCCATGTCCACTTCTAATGTATATACAGTATGCTGGTCACCAGTAATTCAGAATAGCCGATCACTCTTACACCTAGACTTAATAATGCATGGCATCAAAGGAAGTGATGCTCTGTGAGTATGGAACTGAAATTCAATTTGTGCAAGAATAGAAGACTGTTCAGTATATCAACCATGCAGATGGCCTAACATTCCACTCGCAGCGATGCAAGGATGGTGTGCTTTAACACCCCAGAACAGGCACCAAGGTTTTTAATTACAAGTCAGACATTCGAACTCGGTTTCTAAGTACAGATCTATTTATATCCAATGATGCGAAGTGTCTATGATAATATTGTGGGAAAAGAAATTTAAATCTAATAATTCATAAGTGTAACAGCAATAAGAAATATTGACTGAACAACCCAGTTTGTGGTGCAAGTTTTGCCCATTGTTAGCACACACGCAGAGTAGAAAGATATATATATCTGTGTGTACATAAATCCTAGTAGTAGTTGATGAACATATGCTCAAGGAGACAAAGGTAAAGATAAACAAATCACTAAACAAGCGCTGTGTAAGAAAATTCCATGTACGGCGCCGTCAAAGTGGACTTCAAATTAACAAATACACCAAGACATTTTGGGGGCAGCGTTAAACATGTTCACGTACTCGAGATGGAGGGTGGATTAGAGAAGTGTGTTTTTTGTTTTTTTTCCATTTCGGTTCCTTAACTTTCGTTTTCATCAATTGAGTCCTCCACAGTACCGCCACCCTCCACAGAAACAGAAACCCAAAACACGCGTTCCTTTCTATAATAGGTAAGATTACCAAGTGTGAGAGGTACTAGGAATTTAAGAAACCTTTCAAAAACCGTGTCTCGTTACCTTTGCAATTCATGCCATACTTTTCAAAAACCTTGTCTTGTTACCTTTACAATTCCTATATATAGGGTTACCACTTCAAGCATTTCCAGTCAACAAAACATACTGGATTCTCATATAGCGAGCGACACCCATAAACATACAGAGATACATTGAGCCGTGAGAGTATAATCTGGAAATGGGAAGCCCAAGAGTGTTAGGGACTGCTTTCCTGGTCTTGCTTATTGTAGACATCACCTTTGCTGCTAGGACACTGCAGTCAATTAGTGGAGGTGGAGGTGGAGGGCAGGGAGGAGGTGGTGGTGGTGGATCCGGATCAGGACTTGGGTCAGGTTATGGTTCTGGGTCTGGATCCGGGAGCGGTGAAGGATATGGTGCTGGTGGTCGTGGAGGAGGCGGAGGCAGTGGAGGAGGTGGAGGTGGTGGCAGTGGCGGAGGCAACGGGTCAGGTTCTGGCTATGGGTCTGGTAGCGGCTCGGGCTATGGTTCTGGTAGTGGGATAGGTGGCGGCAAAGGTGGTGGTGGTGGCGGCGGCAGTGGAGGTGGTGGCGGTGGTGGTGGAGGTCAAGGCTCTGGATCAGGAAGTGGGTCAGGCTATGGAAGCGGAAGCGGAAGCGGAAGCGGTGGTGGCAAGGGTGGGAATGGAAGTGGAGGAGGAGGAGGAGAAGGAGGTGGTGGGGGTGGAGGAGGAGGAACTGGCTCTGGCTCTGGCTCAGGTTATGGAAGCGGGTCTGGTTATGGCTCTGGATATGGAGGAGGGAAAGGTAATTAAAGCTTGCCATGAACACAGAGGATACCTTTTCTTTTGTATTCTGAAATAAAATTGCAGGAGCTCACACATGCATGCACATAGCATGTTGGCGAGTGATTTCAACTATGCATGTGTGTATCACTATCGATCGATAAAGTCACCTTTTCATATGCTATAAATAAAAGAACACATTTTACTCTGAGAATATATTTTATAGATAATCTCTCCGCAAAACCAAATCAAATGCGCATGTTTCGCTTCCATAAGAACAATTAGATCTCATCACAAAAAAAGGAATTTAAATAAAATTAAAAGAAAAGAGCTTGTACTTTCTAAATTTGAAATTTTCCTTCCAGAGCTCAGGAGTGCTAACTTCGAATGCAGTAAGAAAAGCCTTGTCACAAGTGAAAATACTCAACCTCGATACATGACTGTCAAAAAGAATTTCTGAGTAAAAGTCTGACCTGGTTAATGGAGTCCAGTCATCTTAATTTGGTATGAAAAATTACTTACCTCTCTCTACGAAAATGTCACACGGAGTTTTTGATCCCTCACCGAAGGCGGCCAAAAGGCCATTAGAAGTTGCGACGTGAGCTTTACAACCATAGAACCACCAGTAGACAAGTCCTGTTAGTATTTCATGAAAAGGCCATTCTTCGAATCAGAAACGTAAAAGTGATATAGAATGACAACCACATCCTGTATCGGCAATCGATGCTTCCAGTCACAAGACAAGCTATATATTATTTCCTGCACTACCGGATTTATCGCCCATTTATAAGAAAGAGATTGCAAAATCTGAAATGTCAAGATGAGGATTAACTAAACAAGATTCAGAAGGAAATATTTCGGCAAATTTCCATTTTAACTATGGCAAAGTATCTTTTGAAAGCATAGCTCAGACGTAAAACATGTATTAGTTTAAAAGTTATTAATAATTGTATCAAGAAGATAAACATGGTTACATCTGATATTATGACAGGCCAATAGAGCCTAATCCAACAACTGTTTCCAGAAACAGAAAATTGCACCCTGTGAAGAATTTCCTATACTTTCTATAATGAAGAATTTCCCTTCCTTCTTTCTCCTTCCATCACAGTTTCTGCTTACCAAATTCGAGAAACAGTACCAAATAAATTAGGAAATTGCAGGGTCCACGGAGAAATTTGCAACAAAAAATAGTTCAGATCATGGTCAAAGGCTAATCTGTCTCCCTCTCAGAAGCTTAGGATTCCTTCCGCATTATCATGTCCTCAGCTGCATGGATGGCCCTCTGTGATTGTAATTTTCCTGCCAAAGAGTACGGAAAACAACAGAATTAAAACCCTCGCCTCTTCAAAACACATTTTTAGCAGCAAACTGATTCACTCAAAATCCATTCCCATGCCTATCATTTGTTCCAGACATCAAATCACCCCTGTCTGATATTTTTACCGAACCTCCACTATTCTGCCAAAACGGAGTGCTATACATTAAACAACAACAATAATTGTCATAACCCATTTTCACCTCATTTTTTGTATTTATTAGAATAATACAAATAAAATATATCTTTTCATTAAATTTAGTTAATTTTAATCATTTAGTTAATTTCATCATTTTTTAAATCTTTGTGTGTTAAAAATAAATCATAAAAAACAAAGAAAAAATCTAGAAGATAAGAAAATAAAAAATATATATATAAAAAATCACAGTTAGGATGAAAATTGTACCAATAATTGATTATCAAAGATAAAAATAAAGTTTGAGATTTTTGGCCCGTAATTGAGGTTTGAATTGAAGAGAAAATTGAGAGGAAAATAAATAAAAAGAAGCTTAATTTGATTTAATTTGGCTAGGATGGAAAGAAATTTGAAAGTGCAATGATGAGTTTGAAACAAATAGCCAAATTTAGAAATAACCAAGGATGAATTTGCAATAAAAGTTAAATCTGAAGGTCTAAATTAATTCAATTAGGACACATTTGAAAAGAAAAGGGATGATTTAGGGCAAATTCAATTAGAATTGAAACAAATTACAAATAAAAGTACTTTGATTAAAAGAAGGAACTATTCCAAGGATCAATTGAATTTGTTTTATATAAATTTTTTTTAGTCCCATTCTTTTCAGTCCAACAATTCAGTCCAATTAACCTCAATTCAGTCCAATTGAATTAAAATTATTTCAACTCAGCCCAATTTAATCCAATGATTTTGTCAAATTAATTCGATTTAATCCCCAATGAATTCATGATTCAGCTTCTCTAATGGTCCAAAATCCCAGCTGATTGATTGTTCTCAATCAATTTTCTAGCAAATCAAGCCCAATTAAAACACCAGCACAACACAAGAAGGAGAGGAGAAGGACGAACAAAGCCTCTCATTCACGAACCCAAAACAAGAACAAAACTGGGGGGAAATCAACAAAAGATCCGAGAAGGAGCAGACTGAAAAACCCCTCAGCATCAACCTTAATTTTCCATCAAAACCAAACCGTACCATAATGCCAACCAATCTCCCTACCAAATTGAACAACCTCTCTTCTTTACCGACTGCCCTCGATCTACTCTTTACGCCACAACCTCTCTTCTTTACCGCCTCACCCGCACTCTTAGTGCCACCAACCACCAGTCACCAAAACTACCTTCAACAGCCACCACACCTCCCTGGCCTCCCCTTTACCTTCCAGCCAACAAAAACTAGAGACACCCCTTTCAGCCCCCTTTCTCACAAAGGATATGTTTCATGGCACAACCACTCTAGTAATTAGTATTTTCTACAACCAACCCTCCAAGATCTGGAAGGATATTATGTCCATTGTTCAAACCGACGTTCGCCACGTCTTCACGAATCATTGCAAATTCATGGTGGGGAATGGCAGATTAACATCCTTTTGGCTAGACAACTGGATAGGTGACTACCCTCTCAAAACAGCCTTCCCTAGGCTATATCTTTTGTCTTCCTCTAAATCTGCTTTGGTGGCTGACATGGGTAGATGGAGCAATGGAATCTGGCTCTGGTCCCTACAATGGCGCAGACCTCTATTTCATTTTGAACAAGAACAACTATCACTTTTATCATCCTTGCTGGAATCCAAGCCAATGTTCTGCCACAAGATGGATAAGAAAATCTGGACCCTAAACAGCGATGGCCTCTTCGGTGTAAAATCTTGCTCCAAAATGATGGACCAGCTGCTCTACGGTGGTGTCAAACCATTCCAATCTTCTGTTTGGATAAAACTAACCCCACCAAAAGTGCAACTTTTCCTTTGGCTTCCTGTCCAAGACAAAGTAGCCACAAGAGATTTTCTATTTCAGCATGACTACCTAACCCTTCAGGAGTCAAGATGCGCTTTCTGCAATAAAAGCTTGGAATCTTCAAGTCACCTCTTCATTCACTGCCACTTCACTTGGAATATATGGATGAAATTGCTTTCTAATCGGGGCTTTTGCAGTGTTTTTCCAAAATCTGTTGATGAGATATGTGCCACCAATGGTCTTCTATGGTTAAAGGCAAGCAGCAGAATCTCTCATGGCAGCTTCTTTTCTCATGCGTTGTTTGGAATCTTTGGCTTCACCGAAATGATGTTATTTTTAATGACGCTGCCCCTAACCTTCAAATCTGTTTCTCCATGGTGCGCCAAAGTATTGCTTTATGGCTGAGGCTTGAATCCAACTCTTTAGAGCTTAATATAGAGAATGTTTAGTCAGGAGGAGTTGGTTTCTTATGATTTGTTTGTTCCCCCTTTTGTTGCTCTCCCATGTTTCATGCAACAGTTTTCGTGCTTTCCTTTCCTCTACTTGTTCATCTGATGTAAGTTAGGCTATTATCTTTGTAGCCTTTTTTCTTAATAAAATTTCGACTATTACCAAAAAAAAAAAGTAAAGGTAATTCAGAATAGCAGATCTCCGATAACCAAAAATGTTAAATGTACTTGCACTCTTACATGGACATATTAAAGCACGGCATCAAAGGAAGTGATGATCTATGCATATGGAACTGAAAGTCAATCAGCGCAGAAGTAGAAGACTGTTCAATATATCAACCATGCAGATGGCCTAACATTCTGCTTGCAGTGATGCAAGGATGGTGTGCTTTCACACACCAGAACGGGCTCCAAGGTTTAAAATATAAGTCAGGCATTCGAAAACGGTTTTTAAGTACAGATATATTTATATTCAATGGTGGAAGGTGTCTATGATAACGTGGGAGAAGAAATTTAATTCTATTAATCCCAAGTGTAACAGAAATAAGAAATACTGACTTATTAAAACATGGCATCTGGGGTAGATTCTTATATTTGATTTAATTTATTTTAATTATTTTCTATTTCTATTTAATAGTTTTTTTAAAACATATATTTTTAAATTATTACCAACATGGTTATCGATGGTCTAAGACTAGTGGTATATTCCAGAAAGTTAAAAAACAATTACTCCAAATATCACTGCCACTATTTACTCACCAATGGAATAACAGATGGTCTATTTGACGATTATATATCAAATTCATCAAAGAAAATACCGACGGACAAAAAAGATTCATCGATAGAATGACATACAAATTTTATGTCGGTGATATGTTATATTCATCGACAAAGAATTGAAGATCCTGATGGAATGAAGCGGGCAATTTTTTTTTTGCATGCTTTGTCTGTCAGTAAACTCATCGTTAAAATTATTGTCTACATGCAACAAATAACAGACGAGAGTTTTTCTGATGGATGATTTCTATCAGTGAGCCGATCAGGAAAATTCATGCTGTCACACTATAAGTATAAATATCAACAGAAAATTCCGTTGGAGATAGTTCTCTCATCGCACCAAAGTTGAAAACTATTGGCATTTGCTATTAACATGTTTTGTTCAAAAAAAAAAAAAGTGGAAGAAAAAAAAAGGATATGTTTCAGGGCACAAACTATATTAATTAGTAGAGATAATTCAGAATAGAAGATCCCCAATAACAAAAACAAATAAAAAATAAAAATAAATGTTCTTGTGCTCTTACATAGACTTATTAAAGCATGCCATTAAAGGATGTGATGATCTGTGCATATATATGGAACTGAAATCCAATCTGTGCAAGAATAGAAGACTGTTCAGTATATCAACCACGCAGATGGCCTAACATTCTGCTAGCAGTGATGCAAGGATGGTGTGCTTTCATACACCAGAACAGGCACCAAGGTTTTTAATTATAAGTCAGACATTCGAACGCGGTTTTTAAGCACAGATCTATTTATATTCAATGGTGGAATATGTCTATGATATTGTGGGAAAAGAAATTTAATTCCAAGTGTACCAGAAATAAGAAATATTGACTGAACAACCCAGTTTGTTGTGCAAGCTTAGCCCATTGTTAGCATACACGCAGAGTAGAAAGATATCTACCGTTAGCGGGCCAACTTATGCTCAAGGAGACAATCGTTAGCATAAATCGCCGCAGGACAGCTACCAGTACATGTAAAACAAATACGTGTACTCAAAAGTGGAGCTCAAATATGAACAGAATGATAAAGAGTGGGAAATGCATGCTGTTGGTCCCATTGCCGAAGTCAAATATTACATGGCACTTCTAAGTCAAAAAAAAAGAAAAAAAGGGTGGGGATAAAGCTTGTAATCTGTTGCATATAGACAGAAACAGACGGTCCTTCGCAGTACCGCCACCCCACCACCGACGCCCTCCTGTAAACGTCAAGATTAACAAATGAGAGGCACTAGAAATTTAACAACCTTTTCAAAAACCATGTCTCGTCACCTTTACAATTGACGCCAAACTTTTCAAAAATCTTGTCTTGTTACCTTTACAGTGCCTATATATAGGGGTTACCACTTCAAGCATTTCCAGTCAACAAAGCATACTTGTTTCTCATACAGTGAGCGACACGCAAATTAAACATATACATTGAGCCGTACGTGAGAGAATAATCTGGAAATGGCAAGTCCAAGAGTGTTAGGGACTGCTTTCCTGGTCTTGCTTATTGTAGACCTCACCTTTGCTGCTAGGACACTGCAATCAATTAGTGGAGGCGGAGGTGGAGGGCAGGGAGGAGGCGGTGGTGGTGGATCCGGATCAGGACTTGGGTCAGGTTATGGTTCTGGGTCTGGATCCGGGAGCGGTGAAGGATATGGTGCTGGTGGTCGTGGAGGAGGCGGAGGCGGAGGCAGCGGCGGAGGTGGAGGTGGTGGCAGTGGCGGAGGCAACGGGTCAGGTTCTGGCTATGGGTCTGGTAGCGGCTCGGGCTATGGTTCTGGTAGTGGGATAGGTGGCGGTAAAGGTGGTGGTGGTGGCGGCGGCAGTGGAGGTGGTGGTGGTGGTGGTGGAGGTCAAGGCTCTGGATCAGGAAGTGGGTCAGGCTATGGAAGCGGAAGCGGAAGCGGAAGCGGTGGTGGCAAGGGTGGGAATGGAAGTGGAGGAGGAGGAGGAGGAGGAGGTGGTGGGGGTGGAGGAGGAGGATCTGGCTCTGGCTCTGGCTCAGGTTATGGTAGCGGGTCTGGTTATGGCTCTGGATATGGAGGAGGGAAAGGTAATTAAAGCTTGCCATGAACACAGAGGTTACCTTTTCTTTTTTATTCTGAAATAAAATCGCAGGAGCTCAGACATCTGTTGGCGAGCAACTGCAACTGTGCATGTATGTCTACATATAAATCTCTTAAAAAAGTCACTTTTTAGAGCACATTTTACTCTAAAAGTATATTTTATAGATAATTAATCTCTCCGCAAACCCTAATAAAAAGTGAATATATCATTTCCAAAAACAGGATTTCATCACAAAAAAGAACTTCAAATAAAATTAAAAGAAATGAGCTTCAACTTTTGAAAATGTCTTTGACTTGAGAACAATCCGACGGACAATGGTGTAGAGATTCCTGAAGCCTTGAGAAAATATATGAGTGGAATAGAATTCCAATTCTAACCATCCACATTAGAAGAACCTAACACCTATTTTTGGGAATCACCTCACAAGCTTGTCCTTGTCTTCAGTCTCTAATTTGTTATTGATAATCTAGTTGCTTTTAATTTATCCAGAATACATGGCTGTTCTCCCATCAATTTATAACACGGGTCTATCTCATTTTGATTTCAAGTTTAGTTTACTCCATGGTCAAGTAATTACGAATCAGAATTCTTGTAAACTTTTTTCGTAGAATATTGTTTCAATCCTGAAATGATTTCATAGCTTAATGTTAATCGATATAAAAGTAGAAATCATCACATTGTAAATTTGTGACCGAAATTTATTGATTTCAGGTTTGGTAATCAGTGGAAATATGTATTACTTTGACTATGAACTTTATTCATGGATTTTCATGTGCATTGTAAATAATAAAAAAAAAGGGGTAGGTTCTCCTCTCAAACCCGACAACTGAAGGGGAGTCCTCAATTCTATGTCTACAATGACAGCTACAACCTTTCCAATTTTTGTAGCCATTTTTCGTCTTGTTGTGATGCAATCACACACTATTCAATCAAAACCAAGTGGAGATTGTTTTGGAAGAAATTAACTCTTTGTAAGCCACGTGCTAGCATTTTTCGCTGCATCTGAAGGGATTGTTTTTGGAAGATTTGGCAGTAAGATTTATAAATATGTGAAAATGCTGGAGGTGAATCTCTTGGCTAAGATCCTAAGAAGCTTTTGTTACCTTCTCAAAGTTCATTTACAGGTGTATTCCTGCTCTATATGTATTAATTTGTATCTCATTTTAGTTATCATATTTGCTTCAAATTGTCCATCGAGTGTCGAATTCAAGCACCCAGTCCTGCTTCTGACAGTTTGTGACCGCTACATGTTCATTTTAAACTGATTCTTTGTGGTATCGGCATAGACATAGTGCTTATTTTGAGCACTCAGCTTGTTTTTTCAATTTGTCTTTGTAATATACATAAGCATGATAAGTAAAAAATATACATATGTTTTTATTTTTTTTACACTATGCTTTTTTTAATGTATTTTGAGCTTATTAATAAAAGTTATTCTTATGAGTGTGGCATGCATAAGAGATTTTGTGAAGTAATTAATTACTGAAAGATAAGAATTTCTGCGTTTTACGTTTCAGAACTTGCTTCTTGTAACAAGTTTTTCATCGAGTTTTTGATGTATAAAAGTTAAAGCACACATATAAGGCATTCCAGGAAGGCATCATGGGCAGAAATTCGAGTTCATTTGGACCTTTAATCAGACCTGCAAAATCAGGCCGATATCCTACTTGTAGCAGGATTCTCTGTTTTCACACTACAGATTCAAACGAGCATATCTAGAGCTATGGATATTAACATCATGCGATTCAAAAGCTTAAAATCATCTACACATCTAGGAATACAACTTTTATGAGGGATGACAAGTCAGATAAAATCGTTTTGAAGGCAAACATTTAGGCACAAGCTAAATGATGAGATTGGTCTCCTGATCTGATAAGGAAACTAACGGTGGGGAGCATCGCACTATGATTGAGAGCCTGACATAGAAACAAAGGGCCTTAGGAACCAAGAAAAGTGCAAATCAAGCTTCTAACATTCCATGAATGTAAGAATATAGCTGGAATGACCGGATATTACAAGAAACCAAGTCAGAAGACAAAGTCTAAGCGGCAGTAGAGTCTAAATTGCAGCAGAATTATTATAGCAGCAGACTCAGTTTTCAACACAAATTCTGAGGGATTTAACCAATCTTAATGGGCAAATAAAGAAGAAGGAATAAGTAATATTTAGGACTCCTGGTCAGGAGAAGAATCCTAACGAAAGACAGCAGCTGAGGGAGGAATAAAGGAAGCAAATCACGTCAGAACACTCTCTTCTTCTTCTTCTTCTTCTTCTTCTTCTTCTTCTTCTCTACAGCGTGCTTTTCTCTTTATTTGTTAATTTTCCAGCGGCTATGAACTAAACTTTGGCTTTCGGTTCAAGGGGAACAGGCAGCATCCCCATTATTAAGTTGCGAGAAGTAACGTTCTCATTGTAATTCTTTCATATTCAAGTACTTATTTATCCTTATTTCATAATTACGATACTGATTTCTGTTCATGCTTATTGAATTGTTTTGAGATAGTATATATGTGCTTTCTAGTTTCTTTCAATTCATAATTGTTGTCGGGGACTAGAATAAGAAGAAACAAAGGACTTAACTTGATTGCTAGAACTATCACTTTAATTTGTTAGGGAGGAGTGCGCTAAGTTAAATTGCTCAAGCTTTTGAACGGTTGTTTCGAATAAATTTTACAGACTTTTCTACTAAGGTACTCTGCCGAGTGCATTAAAGTTGCTTTTCAATATTAAATTCGCTTGATGGTAAGAAATTGATTAGAAAGCTTTATCTAATTAATTTCCTCATAATCTCCTCGATTCCCCTTAGCTTTAAAGAGCATCGAATTCATTCTCTTGAATTGAAAGGATATTTATTTTACTTCAATGATAAATAAATTTATGGGAATGAATGTCTAGACCTTTGAACTAAGCCAACGCCATATTAATTTAGTATTTTTATTTTTAGAATTTTGTTACTTTAATTTTTTTATTCAAATCCCTCATTCTTTTTTATTTCAGTGTATTGTAGGAAGATTAAATGAAATTTCCTTTGTGTATGACCTGATTTTCACGATCATACTACAAATTTATTTTGTTTGTGAAAGTAAATTTAAAATTATATTTTGGAGGTTTGGACGAACGATCACAAGGCATTTTCATTGTCTCGGCCCGGGCACTATATGGATTTCAAATGGCAATGCAGAACATGCATCCTGGTAGAGCTTTGTGAGTGAAGTTGGTACACTTTTTCTCTTGTGGTGCATTGCAAATCTCTTGATTTGGGAAATTTTTGCTTCTCACCTTCAGAGATGTATAGTTTGCTTTTGGAGACGTACATTAAGGACTCAAGGGAGAAGCACAGGTTGTTCGATACTACTGAAACCATTCCTTGTGTTGCTGATAAGGCAAAGTGGACACTGAATTGGATTCAGAGGAGTACACCATTCTTCTCTGATTCTTTTAAACGGTACATGAAAACTTTGCTAAGAGGATTAGAAGAACTGTCTGGGCCTGTGTTCCCGTCGGAACACATCCTTTTAACGATTTCTCACTCTTCTCCATTTTAAGTTCCGAGATTTTTGCAGAGAGACGTGTTGCTTTTTGCTTGTAGTATCTTTTTTCTCAGGAAGGTAGCGTTCTTTAAATACAACAACAAAAGACTGTTATATGTTATTTGTGATATTTGATCTTTCTTTATTTTTTCCTCGTATTGCATTCATATATATTGCATGTTAAGATTTTATACAATGTTTGTGTATTTTCGGTCTCTGCTTCTGCTCTGTCGTCTGGCATAAAAAGAGAGCCTTGATGCCAAGTTTGACATTCTCGAACGGACTGATCTAGAGACGAGGGGCTGCGTTGTGAAATTTGCATGCCTTCTTTATAGGTGAGATTTTTCTCTCTTGTTCTCTTTTCTTTATGTATATTTTAATTGTTGGCTTTAATACTTGAGCCACTGTTAGATGTACAGCTCTTCTAGTGGTTCTAATATACTGACTGCTATCTTCACCAAGGAATCTGAAATTCCATGTCCACTTCTAATGTATATACAGTATGCTGGTCACCAGTAATTCAGAATAGCCGATCACTCTTACACCTAGACTTAATAATGCATGGCATCAAAGGAAGTGATGCTCTGTGAGTATGGAACTGAAATTCAATTTGTGCAAGAATAGAAGACTGTTCAGTATATCAACCATGCAGATGGCCTAACATTCCACTCGCAGCGATGCAAGGATGGTGTGCTTTAACACCCCAGAACAGGCACCAAGGTTTTTAATTACAAGTCAGACATTCGAACTCGGTTTCTAAGTACAGATCTATTTATATCCAATGATGCGAAGTGTCTATGATAATATTGTGGGAAAAGAAATTTAAATCTAATAATTCATAAGTGTAACAGCAATAAGAAATATTGACTGAACAACCCAGTTTGTGGTGCAAGTTTTGCCCATTGTTAGCACACACGCAGAGTAGAAAGATATATATATCTGTGTGTACATAAATCCTAGTAGTAGTTGATGAACATATGCTCAAGGAGACAAAGGTAAAGATAAACAAATCACTAAACAAGCGCTGTGTAAGAAAATTCCATGTACGGCGCCGTCAAAGTGGACTTCAAATTAACAAAATACCACCAAGACATTTTGGGGGCAGCGTTAAACATGTTCACGTACTCGAGATGGAGGGTGGATTAGAGAAGTGTGTTTTTTGTTTTTTTTCCATTTCGGTTCCTTAACTTTCGTTTTCATCAATTGAGTCCTCCACAGTACCGCCACCCTCCACAGAAACAGAAACCCAAAACACGCGTTCCTTTCTATAATAGGTAAGATTACCAAGTGTGAGAGGTACTAGGAATTTAAGAAACCTTTCAAAAACCGTGTCTCGTTACCTTTGCAATTCATGCCATACTTTTCAAAAACCTTGTCTTGTTACCTTTACAATTCCTATATATAGGGTTACCACTTCAAGCATTTCCAGTCAACAAAACATACTGGATTCTCATATAGCGAGCGACACCCATAAACATACAGAGATACATTGAGCCGTGAGAGTATAATCTGGAAATGGGAAGCCCAAGAGTGTTAGGGACTGCTTTCCTGGTCTTGCTTATTGTAGACATCACCTTTGCTGCTAGGACACTGCAGTCAATTAGTGGAGGTGGAGGTGGAGGGCAGGGAGGAGGTGGTGGTGGTGGATCCGGATCAGGACTTGGGTCAGGTTATGGTTCTGGGTCTGGATCCGGGAGCGGTGAAGGATATGGTGCTGGTGGTCGTGGAGGAGGCGGAGGCAGTGGAGGAGGTGGAGGTGGTGGCAGTGGCGGAGGCAACGGGTCAGGTTCTGGCTATGGGTCTGGTAGCGGCTCGGGCTATGGTTCTGGTAGTGGGATAGGTGGCGGCAAAGGTGGTGGTGGTGGTGGCGGCAGTGGAGGTGGTGGCGGTGGTGGTGGAGGTCAAGGCTCTGGATCAGGAAGTGGGTCAGGCTATGGAAGCGGAAGCGGAAGCGGAAGCGGTGGTGGCAAGGGTGGGAATGGAAGTGGAGGAGGAGGAGGAGAAGGAGGTGGTGGGGGTGGAGGAGGAGGAACTGGCTCTGGCTCTGGCTCAGGTTATGGAAGCGGGTCTGGTTATGGCTCTGGATATGGAGGAGGGAAAGGTAATTAAAGCTTGCCATGAACACAGAGGATACCTTTTCTTTTGTATTCTGAAATAAAATTGCAGGAGCTCACACATGCATGCACATAGCATGTTGGCGAGTGATTTCAACTATGCATGTGTGTATCACTATCGATCGATAAAGTCACCTTTTCATATGCTATAAATAAAAGAACACATTTTACTCTGAGAATATATTTTATAGATAATCTCTCCGCAAAACCAAATCAAATGCGCATGTTTCGCTTCCATAAGAACAATTAGATCTCATCACAAAAAAAGGAATTTAAATAAAATTAAAAGAAAAGAGCTTGTACTTTCTAAATTTGAAATTTTCCTTCCAGAGCTCAGGAGTGCTAACTTCGAATGCAGTAAGAAAAGCCTTGTCACAAGTGAAAATACTCAACCTCGATACATGACTGTCAAAAAGAATTTCTGAGTAAAAGTCTGACCTGGTTAATGGAGTCCAGTCATCTTAATTTGGTATGAAAAATTACTTACCTCTCTCTACGAAAATGTCACACGGAGTTTTTGATCCCTCACCGAAGGCGGCCAAAAGGCCATTAGAAGTTGCGACGTGAGCTTTACAACCATAGAACCACCAGTAGACAAGTCCTGTTAGTATTTCATGAAAAGGCCATTCTTCGAATCAGAAACGTAAAAGTGATATAGAATGACAACCACATCCTGTATCGGCAATCGATGCTTCCAGTCACAAGACAAGCTATATATTATTTCCTGCACTACCGGATTTATCGCCCATTTATAAGAAAGAGATTGCAAAATCTGAAATGTCAAGATGAGGATTAACTAAACAAGATTCAGAAGGAAATATTTCGGCAAATTTCCATTTTAACTATGGCAAAGTATCTTTTGAAAGCATAGCTCAGACGTAAAACATGTATTAGTTTAAAAGTTATTAATAATTGTATCAAGAAGATAAACATGGTTACATCTGATATTATGACAGGCCAATAGAGCCTAATCCAACAACTGTTTCCAGAAACAGAAAATTGCACCCTGTGAAGAATTTCCTATACTTTCTATAATGAAGAATTTCCCTTCCTTCTTTCTCCTTCCATCACAGTTTCTGCTTACCAAATTCGAGAAACAGTACCAAATAAATTAGGAAATTGCAGGGTCCACGGAGAAATTTGCAACAAAAAATAGTTCAGATCATGGTCAAAGGCTAATCTGTCTCCCTCTCAGAAGCTTAGGATTCCTTCCGCATTATCATGTCCTCAGCTGCATGGATGGCCCTCTGTGATTGTAATTTTCCTGCCAAAGAGTACGGAAAACAACAGAATTAAAACCCTCGCCTCTTCAAAACACATTTTTAGCAGCAAACTGATTCACTCAAAATCCATTCCCATGCCTATCATTTGTTCCAGACATCAAATCACCCCTGTCTGATATTTTTACCGAACCTCCACTATTCTGCCAAAACGGAGTGCTATACATTAAACAACAACAATAATTGTCATAACCCATTTTCACCTCATTTTTTGTATTTATTAGAATAATACAAATAAAATATATCTTTTCATTAAATTTAGTTAATTTTAATCATTTAGTTAATTTCATCATTTTTTAAATCTTTGTGTGTTAAAAATAAATCATAAAAAACAAAGAAAAAATCTAGAAGATAAGAAAAAAAAAATATATATATAAAAAATCACAGTTAGGATGAAAATTGTACCAATAATTGATTATCAAAGATAAAAATAAAGTTTGAGATTTTTGGCCCGTAATTGAGGTTTGAATTGAAGAGAAAATTGAGAGGAAAATAAATAAAAAGAAGCTTAATTTGATTTAATTTGGCTAGGATGGAAAGAAATTTGAAAGTGCAATGATGAGTTTGAAACAAATAGCCAAATTTAGAAATAACCAAGGATGAATTTGCAATAAAAGTTAAATCTGAAGGTCTAAATTAATTCAATTAGGACACATTTGAAAAGAAAAGGGATGATTTAGGGCAAATTCAATTAGAATTGAAACAAATTACAAATAAAAGTACTTTGATTAAAAGAAGGAACTATTCCAAGGATCAATTGAATTTGTTTTATATAAATTTTTTTTAGTCCCATTCTTTTCAGTCCAACAATTCAGTCCAATTAACCTCAATTCAGTCCAATTGAATTAAAATTATTTCAACTCAGCCCAATTTAATCCAATGATTTTGTCAAATTAATTCGATTTAATCCCCAATGAATTCATGATTCAGCTTCTCTAATGGTCCAAAATCCCAGCTGATTGATTGTTCTCAATCAATTTTCTAGCAAATCAAGCCTTAGACCTCCAATTAAAACACCAGCACAACACAAGAAGGAGAGGAGAAGGACGAACAAAGCCTCTCATTCACGAACCCAAAACAAGAACAAAACTGGGGGGAAATCAACAAAAGATCCGAGAAGGAGCAGACTGAAAAACCCCTCAGCATCAACCTTAATTTTCCATCAAAACCAAACCGTACCATAATGCCAACCAATCTCCCTACCAAATTGAACAACCTCTCTTCTTTACCGACTGCCCTCGATCTACTCTTTACGCCACAACCTCTTTTCTTTACCGCCTCACCCGCACTCTTAGTGCCACCAACCACCAGTCACCAAAACTACCTTCAACAGCCACCACACCTCCCTGGCCTCCCCTTTACCTTCCAGCCAACAAAAACTAGAGACACCCCTTTCAGCCCCCTTTCTCACAAAGGATATGTTTCATGGCACAACCACTCTAGTAATTAGTATTTTCTACAACCAACCCTCCAAGATCTAGAAGGATATTATGTCCATTGTTCAAACCGACGTTCGCCACGTCTTCACGAATCATTGCAAATTCATGGTGGGGAATGGCAGATTAACATCCTTTTGGCTAGACAACTGGATAGGTGACTACCCTCTCAAAACAGCCTTCCCTAGGCTATATCTTTTGTCTTCCTCTAAATCTGCTTTGGTGGCTGACATGGGTAGATGGAGCAATGGAATCTGGCTCTGGTCCCTACAATGGCGCAGACCTCTATTTCATTTTGAACAAGAACAACTATCACTTTTATCATCCTTCTGGAATCCAAGCCAATGTTCTGCCACAAGATGGATAAGAAAATCTGGACCCTAAACAGCGATGGCCTCTTCGGTGTAAAATCTTGCTCCAAAATGATGGACCAGCTGCTCTACGGTGGTGTCAAACCATTCCAATCTTCTGTTTGGATAAAACTAACCCCACCAAAAGTGCAACTTTTCCTTTGGCTTCTGTCCAAGACAAAGTAGCCACAAGAGATTTTCTATTTCAGCATGACTACCTAACCCTTCAGGAGTCAAGATGCGCTTTCTGCAATAAAAGCTTGGAATCTTCAAGTCACCTCTTCATTCACTGCCACTTCACTTGGAATATATGGATGAAATTGCTTTCTAATCGGGGCTTTTGCAGTGTTTTTCCAAAATCTGTTGATGAGATATGTGCCACCAATGGTCTTCTATGGTTAAAGGCAAGCAGCAAAATCTCTCATGGCAGCTTCTTTTCTCATGCGTTGTTTGGAATCTTTGGCTTCACCGAAATGATGTTATTTTTAATGACGCTGCCCCTAACCTTCAAATCTGTTTCTCCATGGTGCGCCAAAGTATTGCTTTATGGCTGAGGCTTGAATCCAACTCTTTAGAGCTTAATATAGAGAATGTTTAGTCAGGAGGAGTTGGTTTCTTATGATTTGTTTGTTCCCCCTTTTGTTGCTCTCCCATGTTTCATGCAACAGTTTTCGTGCTTTCCTTTCCTCTACTTGTTCATCTGATGTAAGTTAGGCTATTATCTTTGTAGCCTTTTTTCTTAATAAAATTTCGACTATTACCAAAAAAAAAAGTAAAGGTAATTCAGAATAGCAGATCTCCGATAACCAAAAATGTTAAATGTACTTGCACTCTTACATGGACATATTAAAGCACGGCATCAAAGGAAGTGATGATCTATGCATATGGAACCGAAAGTCAATCAGCGCAGAAGTAGAAGACTGTTCAATATATCAACCATGCAGATGGCCTAACATTCTGCTTGCAGTGATGCAAGGATGGTGTGCTTTCACACACCAGAACGGGCTCCAAGGTTTAAAATATAAGTCAGGCATTCGAAAACGGTTTTTAAGCACGGATATATTTATATTCAATGGTGGAAGGTGTCTATGATAACGTGGGAGAAGAAATTTAATTCTATTAATCCCAAGTGTAACAGAAATAAGAAATACTGACTTATTAAAACATGGCATCCGGGGTAGATTCTTATATTTGATTTAATTTATTTTAATTATTTTCTATTTCTATTTAATAGTTTTTTTAAAACATATATTTTTAAATTATTACCAACATGGTTATCGATGGTCTAAGACTATTGGTATATTCCAGAAAATTAGAAAAGAATTACTCCAAATGGCACCCCCATTATTTACTCACCAATGGAATAACAGATGATCTATTTGGCGATTATATATCAAATTCATCGAAGAAAATACCGACGGACAAAAAAAGATTCATCGATAGAATGACATACAAATTTTATGTCGGTGATATGTTATATTCATCGACAAAGAATTGAAGATCCTGATGGAATGAAGCGGGCAATTTTTTTTTTGCATGCTTTGTCTGTCAGTAAACTCATCGTTAAAATTATTGTCTACATGCAACAAATAACAGACGAGAGTTTTTTCGATGGATGATTTCTATCGATGAGCCGATCGGGAAAATTCATGCTGTCACACTATAAGTATAAATATCAACAGAAAATTCCGTTGGAGATAGTTCTCTCATCGCACCAAAGTTGAAAACTATTGGCATTTGCTATTAACATGTTTTGTTCAAAAAAAAAAAAAAGTGGAAGAAAAAAAAAGGATATGTTTCAGGGCACAAACTATATTAATTAGTAGAGATAATTCAGAATAGAAGATCCCCTAATAACAAAAAAATAAAAAATAAAAATAAATGTTCTTGTGCTCTTACATAGACTTATTAAAGCATGCCATTAAAGGATGTGATGATCTGTGCATGTATATGGAACTGAAATCCAATCTGTGCAAGAATAGAAGACTGTTCAGTATATCAACCACGCAGATGGCCTAACATTCTGCTAGCAGTGATGCAAGGATGGTGTGCTTTCATACACCAGAACAGGCACCAAGGTTTTTAATTATAAGTCAGACATTCGAACGCGGTTTTTAAGCACAGATCTATTTATATTCAATGGTGGAATATGTCTATGATATTGTGGGAAAAGAAATTTAATTCCAAGTGTACCAGAAATAAGAAATATTGACTGAACAACCCAGTTTGTTGTGCAAGCTTAGCCCATTGTTAGCATACACGCAGAGTAGAAAGATATCTACCGTTAGCGGGCCAACTTATGCTCAAGGAGACAATCGTTAGCATAAATCGCCGCAGGACAGCTACCAGTACATGTAAAACAAATACGTGTACTCAAAAGTGGAGCTCAAATATGAACAGAATGATAAAGAGTGGGAAATGCATGCTGTTGGTCCCATTGCCGAAGTCAAATATTACATGGCACTTCTAAGTCAAAAAAAAAAAAAAAAAAGGGTGGGGATAAAGCTTGTAATCTGTTGCATATAGACAGAAACAGACGGTCCTTCGCAGTACCGCCACCCCACCACCGACGCCCTCCTGTAAACGTCAAGATTAACAAATGAGAGGCACTAGAAATTTAACAACCTTTTCAAAAACCATGTCTCGTCACCTTTACAATTGACGCCAAACTTTTCAAAAATCTTGTCTTGTTACCTTTACAGTGCCTATATATAGGGGTTACCACTTCAAGCATTTCCAGTCAACAAAGCATACTTGTTTCTCATACAGTGAGCGACACGCAAATTAAACATATACATTGAGCCGTACGTGAGAGAATAATCTGGAAATGGCAAGTCCAAGAGTGTTAGGGACTGCTTTCCTGGTCTTGCTTATTGTAGACCTCACCTTTGCTGCTAGGACACTGCAATCAATTAGTGGAGGCGGAGGTGGAGGGCAGGGGAGGAGGCGGTGGTGGTGGATCCGGATCAGGACTTGGGTCAGGTTATGGTTCTGGGTCTGGATCCGGGAGCGGTGAAGGATATGGTGCTGGTGGTCGTGGAGGAGGCGGAGGCGGAGGCAGCGGCGGAGGTGGAGGTGGTGGCAGTGGCGGAGGCAACGGGTCAGGTTCTGGCTATGGGTCTGGTAGCGGCTCGGGCTATGGTTCTGGTAGTGGGATAGGTGGCGGTAAAGGTGGTGGTGGTGGCGGCGGCAGTGGAGGTGGTGGTGGTGGTGGTGGAGGTCAAGGCTCTGGATCAGGAAGTGGGTCAGGCTATGGAAGCGGAAGCGGAAGCGGAAGCGGTGGTGGCAAGGGTGGGAATGGAAGTGGAGGAGGAGGAGGAGGAGGAGGTGGTGGGGGTGGAGGAGGAGGATCTGGCTCTGGCTCTGGCTCAGGTTATGGTAGCGGGTCTGGTTATGGCTCTGGATATGGAGGAGGGAAAGGTAATTAAAGCTTGCCATGAACACAGAGGTTACCTTTTCTTTTTTATTCTGAAATAAAATCGCAGGAGCTCAGACATCTGTTGGCGAGCAACTGCAACTGTGCATGTATGTCTACATATAAATCTCTTAAAAAAGTCACTTTTTAGAGCACATTTTACTCTAAAAGTATATTTTATAGATAATTAATCTCTCCGCAAACCCTAATAAAAAGTGAATATATCATTTCCAAAAACAGGATTTCATCACAAAAAAGAACTTCAAATAAAATTAAAAGAAATGAGCTTCAACTTTTGAAAATGTCTTTGACTTGAGAACAATCCGACGGACAATGGTGTAGAGATTCCTGAAGCCTTGAGAAAATATATGAGTGGAATAGAATTCCAATTCTAACCATCCACATTAGAAGAACCTAACACCTATTTTTGGGAATCACCTCACAAGCTTGTCCTTGTCTTCAGTCTCTAATTTGTTATTGATAATCTAGTTGCTTTTAATTTATCCAGAATACATGGCTGTTCTCCCATCAATTTATAACACGGGTCTATCTCATTTTGATTTCAAGTTTAGTTTACTCCATGGTCAAGTAATTACGAATCAGAATTCTTGTAAACTTTTTTCGTAGAATATTGTTTCAATCCTGAAATGATTTCATAGCTTAATGTTAATCGATATAAAAGTAGAAATCATCACATTGTAAATTTGTGACCGAAATTTATTGATTTCAGGTTTGGTAATCAGTGGAAATATGTATTACTTTGACTATGAACTTTATTCATGGATTTTCATGTGCATTGTAAATAATAAAAAAAAGGGGTAGGTTCTCCTCTCAAACCCGACAACTGAAGGGGAGTCCTCAATTCTATGTCTACAATGACAGCTACAACCTTTCCAATTTTTGTAGCCATTTTTCGTCTTGTTGTGATGCAATCACACACTATTCAATCAAAACCAAGTGGAGATTGTTTTGGAAGAAATTAACTCTTTGTAAGCCACGTGCTAGCATTTTTCGCTGCATCTGAAGGGATTGTTTTTGGAAGATTTGGCAGTAAGATTTATAAATATGTGAAAATGCTGGAGGTGAATCTCTTGGCTAAGATCCTAAGAAGCTTTTGTTACCTTCTCAAAGTTCATTTACAGGTGTATTCCTGCTCTATATGTATTAATTTGTATCTCATTTTAGTTATCATATTTGCTTCAAATTGTCCATCGAGTGTCGAATTCAAGCACCCAGTCCTGCTTCTGACAGTTTGTGACCGCTACATGTTCATTTTAAACTGATTCTTTGTGGTATCGGCATAGACATAGTGCTTATTTTGAGCACTCAGCTTGTTTTTTCAATTTGTCTTTGTAATATACATAAGAATGATAAGTAAAAAATATACATATGTTTTTATTTTTTTTACACTATGCTTTTTTTAATGTATTTTGAGCTTATTAATTAGAGTTATTCTTATGAGTGTGGCATGCATAAGAGATTTTGTGAAGTAATTAATTACTGAAAGATAAGAATTTCTGCGTTTTACGTTTCAGAACTTGCTTCTTGTAACAAGTTTTTCATCGAGTTTTTGATGTATAAAAGTTAAAGCACACATATAAGGCATTCCAGGAAGGCATCATGGGCAGAAATTCGAGTTCATTTGGACCTTTAATCAGACCTGCAAAATCAGGCCGATATCCTACTTGTAGCAGGATTCTCTGTTTTCACACTACAGATTCAAACGAGCATATCTAGAGCTATGGATATTAACATCATGCGATTCAAAAGCTTAAAATCATCTACACATCTAGGAATACAACTTTTATGAGGGATGACAAGTCAGATAAAATCGTTTTGAAGGCAAACATTTAGGCACAAGCTAAATGATGAGATTGGTCTCCTGATCTGATAAGGAAACTAACGGTGGGGAGCATCGCACTATGATTGAGAGCCTGACATAGAAACAAAGGGCCTTAGGAACCAAGAAAAGTGCAAATCAAGCTTCTAACATTCCATGAATGTAAGAATATAGCTGGAATGACCGGATATTACAAGAAACCAAGTCAGAAGACAAAGTCTAAGCGGCAGTAGAGTCTAAATTGCAGCAGAATTATTATAGCAGCAGACTCAGTTTTCAACACAAATTCTGAGGGATTTAACCAATCTTAATGGGCAAATAAAGAAGAAGGAATAAGTAATATTTAGGACTCCTGGTCAGGAGAAGAATCCTAACGAAAGACAGCAGCTGAGGGAGGAATAAAGGAAGCAAATCACGTCATAACACTCTCTTCTTGTTCTTCTTCTTCTCTACAGCGTGCTTTTCTCTTTATTTGTTAATTTTCCAGCGGCTATGAACTAAACTTTGGCTTTCGGTTCAAGGGGAACAGGCAGCATCCCCATTATTAAGTTGCGAGAAGTAACGTTCTCATTGTAATTCTTTCATATTCAAGTACTTATTTATCCTTATTTCATAATTATGCTACTGATTTCTGTTCATGCTCATTGAATTGTTTTGAGATAGTATATATGTGCTTTCTAGTTTCTTTCAATTCATAATTGTTGTCGGGGACTAGAATAAGAAGAAACAAAGGACTTAACTTGATTGCTAGAACTATCACTTTAATTTGTTAGGGAGGAGTGCGCTAAGTTAAATTGCTCAAGCTTTTGAACGGTTGCTTCGAATAAATTTTACAGACTTTTCTACTAAGGCTACTGCCGAGTGCATTAAAGTTGCTTTTCAATATTAAATTCGCTTGATGGTAAGAAATTGATTAGAAAGCTTTATCTAATTAATTTCCTCATAATCTCCTCGATTCCCCTTAGCTTTAAAGAGCATCGAATTCATTCTCTTGAATTGAAAGGATATTTATTTTACTTCGATGATCAATAAATTTATGGGAATGAATGTCTAGACCTTTGAACTAAGCCAACGCCATATTAATTTAGTATTTTTATTTTCAGAATTTTGTTTCTTTAATTTTTTATTCAAATCCCCCGTTCTTTTTTTATTTCAGTATATTGTAGGAAGATTGAATGAAATTTGCCTTGTGTTCGACCTGGTTTTCACGATCATATTATAAATTTATTTTATTTACGAAAGTAAATTTAAAATTATACTTTGGAGGTTTGGACGAACTATCAGAAGGCATTTTCATTGTCTCGGCCCGGGCACTATATGGATTTCAAATGGCAATGCAGAACATGCATCCTGGTAGAGCTTTGTGAGTGAAGTTGGTACACTTTTTCTCTTGTGGTGCATTGCAAATCTCTTGATTTGGGAAATTTTTGCTTCTCACCTTCAGAGATGTATAGTTTGCTTTTGGAGACGTACATTAAGGACTCAAGGGAGAAGCACAGGTTGTTCGATACTACTGAAACCATTCCTTGTGTTGCTGATAAGGCAAAGTGGACACTGAATTGGATTCAGAGGAGTACACCATTCTTCTCTGATTCTTTTAAACGGTACATGAAAACTTTGCTAAGAGGATTAGAAGAACTGTCTGGGCCTGTGTTCCCGTCGGAACACATCCTTTTAACGATTTCTCACTCTTCTCCATTTTAAGTTCCGAGATTTTTGCAGAGAGACGTGTTGCTTTTGCTTGTAGTATCTTTTTTCTCAGGAAGGTAGCGTTCTTTAAATACAACAACAAAAGACTGTTATATGTTATTTGTGATATTTGATCTTTCTTTCTTTTTTCCTCGTATTGCATTCATATATATTGCATGTTAAGATTTTATACAATGTTTGTGTATTTTCGGTCTCTGCTTCTGCTCTGTCGTCTGGCATAAAAAGAGAGCCTTGATGCCAAGTTTGACATTCTCGAACGGACTGATCTAGAGACGAGGGGCTGCGTTGTGAAATTTGCATGCCTTCTTTATAGGTGAGATTTTTCTCTCTTGTTCTCTTTTCTTTATGTATATTTTAATTGTTGGCTTTAATACTTGAGCCACTGTTAGATGTACAGCTCTTCTAGTGGTTCTAATATACTGACTGCTATCTTCACCAAGGAATCTGAAATTCCATGTCCACTTCTAATGTATATACAGTATGCTGGTCACCAGTAATTCAGAATAGCCGATCACTCTTACACCTAGACTTAATAATGCATGGCATCAAAGGAAGTGATGCTCTGTGAGTATGGAACTGAAATTCAATTTGTGCAAGAATAGAAGACTGTTCAGTATATCAACCATGCAGATGGCCTAACATTCCACTCGCAGCGATGCAAGGATGGTGTGCTTTAACACCCCAGAACAGGCACCAAGGTTTTTAATTACAAGTCAGACATTCGAACTCGGTTTCTAAGTACAGATCTATTTATATCCAATGATGCGAAGTGTCTATGATAATATTGTGGGAAAAGAAATTTAAATCTAATAATTCATAAGTGTAACAGCAATAAGAAATATTGACTGAACAACCCAGTTTGTGGTGCAAGTTTTGCCCATTGTTAGCACACACGCAGAGTAGAAAGATATATATATCTGTGTGTACATAAATCCTAGTAGTAGTTGATGAACATATGCTCAAGGAGACAAAGGTAAAGATAAACAAATCACTAAACAAGCGCTGTGTAAGAAAATTCCATGTACGGCGCCGTCAAAGTGGACTTCAAATTAACAAATACACCAAGACATTTTGGGGGCAGCGTTAAACATGTTCACGTACTCGAGATGGAGGGTGGATTAGAGAAGTGTGTTTTTTGTTTTTTTTCCATTTCGGTTCCTTAACTTTCGTTTTCATCAATTGAGTCCTCCACAGTACCGCCACCCTCCACAGAAACAGAAACCCAAAACACGCGTTCCTTTCTATAATAGGTAAGATTACCAAGTGTGAGAGGTACTAGGAATTTAAGAAACCTTTCAAAACCCGTGTCTCGTTACCTTTGCAATTCATGCCATACTTTTCAAAAACCTTGTCTTGTTACCTTTACAATTCCTATATATAGGGTTACCACTTCAAGCATTTCCAGTCAACAAAACATACTGGATTCTCATATAGCGAGCGACACCCATAAACATACAGAGATACATTGAGCCGTGAGAGTATAATCTGGAAATGGGAAGCCCAAGAGTGTTAGGGACTGCTTTCCTGGTCTTGCTTATTGTAGACATCACCTTTGCTGCTAGGACACTGCAGTCAATTAGTGGAGGTGGAGGTGGAGGGCAGGGAGGAGGTGGAGGGCAGGGAGGAGGTGGTGGTGGTGGATCCGGATCAGGACTTGGGTCAGGTTATGGTTCTGGGTCTGGATCCGGGAGCGGTGAAGGATATGGTGCTGGTGGTCGTGGAGGAGGCGGAGGCAGTGGAGGAGGTGGAGGTGGTGGCAGTGGCGGAGGCAACGGGTCAGGTTCTGGCTATGGGTCTGGTAGCGGCTCGGGCTATGGTTCTGGTAGTGGGATAGGTGGCGGCAAAGGTGGTGGTGGTGGCGGCGGCAGTGGAGGTGGTGGCGGTGGTGGTGGAGGTCAAGGCTCTGGATCAGGAAGTGGGTCAGGCTATGGAAGCGGAAGCGGAAGCGGAAGCGGAAGCGGAAGCGGAAGCGGAAGCGGTGGTGGCAAGGGTGGGAATGGAAGTGGAGGAGGAGGAGGAGAAGGAGGTGGTGGGGGTGGAGGAGGAGGAACTGGCTCTGGCTCTGGCTCAGGTTATGGAAGCGGGTCTGGTTATGGCTCTGGATATGGAGGAGGGAAAGGTAATTAAAGCTTGCCATGAACACAGAGGATACCTTTTCTTTTGTATTCTGAAATAAAATTGCAGGAGCTCACACATGCATGCACATAGCATGTTGGCGAGTGATTTCAACTATGCATGTGTGTATCACTATCGATCGATAAAGTCACCTTTTCATATGCTATAAATAAAAGAACACATTTTACTCTGAGAATATATTTTATAGATAATCTCTCCGCAAAACCAAATCAAATGCGCATGTTTCGTTTCCATAAGAACAATTAGATCTCATCACAAAAAAAGGAATTTAAATAAAATTAAAAGAAAAGAGCTTGTACTTTCTAAATTTGAAATTTTCCTTCCAGAGCTCAGGAGTGCTAACTTCGAATGCAGTAAGAAAAGCCTTGTCACAAGTGAAAATACTCAACCTCGATACATGACTGTCAAAAAGAATTTCTGAGTAAAAGTCTGACCTGGTTAATGGAGTCCAGTCATCTTAATTTGGTATGAAAAATTACTTACCTCTCTCTACGAAAATGTCACACGGAGTTTTTGATCCCTCACCGAAGGCGGCCAAAAGGCCATTAGAAGTTGCGACGTGAGCTTTACAACCATAGAACCACCAGTAGACAAGTCCTGTTAGTATTTCATGAAAAGGCCATTCTTCGAATCAGAAACGTAAAAGTGATATAGAATGACAACCACATCCTGTATCGGCAATCGATGCTTCCAGTCACAAGACAAGCTATATATTATTTCCTGCACTACCGGATTTATCGCCCATTTATAAGAAAGAGATTGCAAAATCTGAAATGTCAAGATGAGGATTAACTAAACAAGATTCAGAAGGAAATATTTCGGCAAATTTCCATTTTAACTATGGCAAAGTATCTTTTGAAAGCATAGCTCAGACGTAAAACATGTATTAGTTTAAAAGTTATTAATAATTGTATCAAGAAGATAAACATGGTTACATCTGATATTATGACAGGCCAATAGAGCCTAATCCAACAACTGTTTCCAGAAACAGAAAATTGCACCCTGTGAAGAATTTCCTATACTTTCTATAATGAAGAATTTCCCTTCCTTCTTTCTCCTTCCATCACAGTTTCTGCTTACCAAATTCGAGAAACAGTACCAAATAAATTAGGAAATTGCAGGGTCCACGGAGAAATTTGCAACAAAAAATAGTTCAGATCATGGTCAAAGGCTAATCTGTCTCCCTCTCAGAAGCTTAGGATTCCTTCCGCATTATCATGTCCTCAGCTGCATGGATGGCCCTCTGTGATTGTAATTTTCCTGCCAAAGAGTACGGAAAACAACAGAATTAAAACCCTCGCCTCTTCAAAACACATTTTTAGCAGCAAACTGATTCACTCAAAATCCATTCCCATGCCTATCATTTGTTCCAGACATCAAATCACCCCTGTCTGATATTTTTACCGAACCTCCACTATTCTGCCAAAACGGAGTGCTATACATTAAACAACAACAATAATTGTCATAACCCATTTTCACCTCATTTTTTGTATTTATTAGAATAATACAAATAAAATATATCTTTTCATTAAATTTAGTTAATTTTAATCATTTAGTTAATTTCATCATTTTTTAAATCTTTGTGTGTTAAAAATAAATCATAAAAAACAAAGAAAAAATCTAGAAGATAAGAAAATAAAAAATATATATATAAAAAATCACAGTTAGGATGAAAATTGTACCAATAATTGATTATCAAAGATAAAAATAAAGTTTGAGATTTTTGGCCCGTAATTGAGGTTTGAATTGAAGAGAAAATTGAGGAAAAATAAAGTTTAATTTGATTGTCAAAAAGAATTTCTGAGTAAAAGTCTGATCTGGTTAGTCATCTTCGCTATGAAAAATTACTTGCCTCTCTCTACAGAAATGGCACACGGAGTTTTTGATCCCTCACCGAAGGCGGCCAATAGGCCATTAGAAGTTGCATAATGAGCTTGTTGATTATGAACAACTCAATACTGAAATAGTTAAACTCCTCTGATTTGTAATGGAAACAAGATTATACATAGAGGATACATCTGCGCTCCCACTTATTTGCCTCATATTCTAGCAGATGACTCGTCTTCTTCTCTTTTTTCATTATCTTTATTCTATATTAATTGTATTCAAACTTATAAATATTCAAATTTATAATAAATATTTAATTTTTATATTAATTTATTTAATTTTAATTATTTTCTATTTATGTTTAATAGTTTTTTTAAAAATATACTTTTAATTTATTACTAACAGGGCTATCGATGGTCTAAGACTATTGGTATATTCCAGAAAATTAGAAAAGAATTACTCCAAATGTTACTGCCAAGATTTACTCAGTTATATATATATATATATATATATATATATATATATATATATATCAAATTCACCAAAGAAAATATTGACGGACAAAAAATATTATGTCAGTGATATGTTATATTCATCGATGGAGATCTTGATGGAATGAAGCGGGAAATTTTTTTTGGCATGCTTTATCTGTCAGTAAATCCATTGGTAAAATTATTATCGACATACCACAAATCACAGACGAGAGTTTTTCTGATGAATGATTTATGTCAGTGAGCCGATCGGGAAAATTCATCCCGTCGAACTATGAGTATAAATATCAACAGAAAATTCCATTGGAGATATTGCTCTCTTCAACAATCGCACCAAAGTCGAAAAGTATTGGCATTTGCTATTAACATGTTTTGTTCAAGAAAAAATGTGGAAGAAAAAAAGAAGATATGTTTCAGGGCACAACCACTATTAATTAGTAAAGATAATTCAGAATAGAAGATCCCCAATAACAAAAAAATAAAAATAAATGTTCTTGTACTCTTACATAGACTTATTAAAGCATGCCATTAAAGGATGTGATGATCTGTGCATGTATATGGAACTGAAATCCAATCTGTGCAAGAATAGAAGACTGTTCAGTATATCAACCACGCAGATGGCCTAACATTCTGCTAGCAGTGATGCAAGGATGGTGTGCTTTCATACACCAGAACAGGCACCAAGGTTTTTAATTATAAGTCAGACATTCGAACGCGGTTTTTAAGCACAGATCTATTAATTTATATTCAATGGTGGAATATGTCTATGATATTGTGGGAAAAGAAATTTAATTCCAAGCTAGTGTAACAGAAATAAGAAATATTGACTGAACAACCCAGTTTGTTGTTCAAGCTTAGCCCATTGTTAGCATACACGCAGAGTAGAAAGATATCTACCGCTAGCGGGTCAACTAATTATGCTTAAGGAGTCAATATCGTTAGCATAAATCACCGCAGGACAGCTACCAGTACATGGAAAACAAATACGTGTACTCAAGAGTGGAGCTCAAATATGAACAGAATGATAAAGAGTGGGAAATGCATGCTGTTGGTCCCATCGCCGAAGTCAAATATTACAAGACACTTCTAAGTCAAAAAAGAAAAGGTGGGGATAAAGCTTGTATTCTATTGCATATAGACAGAAACAGATACGCGCGGTCCTCCACAGTACCGCCACCCCACCACCGACGCCCTCCTGTAAAAGTCAAGATTAACAAATGAGAGGCACTAGAAATTTAACGAACTTTTCAAAAACCATGTCTCGTCACCTTTACAATTAACGCCAAACTTTTCAAAAATCTTGTCTTGTTACCTTTACAATGCCTATATACAGGGTTACCACTTCAAGCATTTCCAGTCAACACAGCATACTTGTTTCTCATACACTGAGTGACACGCATATTAAACATATACATTGAGCCGTACGTGAGAGAATAATCTGGAAATGGCAAGTCCAAGAGTGTTAGGGACTGCTTTCCTGGTCTTGCTTATTGTAGACCTCACCTTTGCCGCTAGGACACTGCAGTCAATTAGTGGAGGTGGTGGTGGAGGGCAGGGAGGAGGTGGTGGTGGTGGATCTAGATCGGGACTTGGGTCAGGTTATGGTTCTGGGTCGGGATCCGGGAGCGGTGAAGGATATGGTGCTGGTGGTCGTGGAGGAGGCAGGGGCGGAGGCAACGGTACAGGTTCTGGCTATGGATCTGGTAGCGGCTCAGGCTATGGTTCTGGTAGTGGGATAGGTGGTGGTCGAGGGCGGAGCCAGGAATTTTTCCTATCCTGGACTATGATATAAGTATATATAAATTATTTTTTAAGATCAATCATTCACTCAGATATATAAATTTGCTTGGTTAACGGTAAAGTTTTAATTCAAATATATAACATAAAATATATAAAAAATAAAATTTAAAGTACATAAAATTCAAAATAAAAATAAATTATACTATCAAAGTTGCGCCCTTCGATGTTTTGTAGAATATAATTCATCTATGATCGAATCCAAATCAATATCTTCAACAAGCTCTCGTTCAATGTAAATCATCAAAGAATTTGCTAAGAACTCCTCTTTCATTTTATTGCGAAGTACAATTTTAACATGTTCCACTGTCCCATTACTGAGTCTAGAATTTAATTTTTCCAATTGAAAATCTATTGTTGAGTTAAATATATCATAATGATAACGCTGGTAAACTGTCACTTAATCTTATTGTTGATATGAACAACCTGTAGTTTTTTTATACGAAGCATTCATATGTGGTATGTGACACGACCAAAAGATTGATGTCTTCTCCCAAGTGCAGGAGTGTCGAAGTAATAAATAACCCGGCAAGACCGGGGTCGAACCACAGAGAGGTTAATTGTATAAATTATAGTTAACAGCAACACAATAACAACAACAATAATAGTAATAATAATAATAATAAAGAAGAAGAAGAAGTTGATGAGAACTTTGAGATGGAAGATTAACGTAAGGATTAAACAATGATAACAACAAATGTCAAGGTTAGAGGATCCACTAATGGTACGTCAAACAAGTATAGTATAAACCTTTTTTTATTCAATTGGAAACCACACACAAAGGAAGTTCCAATCGGATTATAAATTGTTAACATGATTACATTAGTTATCTTATTCGAATAATGCTAATACTTGTAAATGTTGTCAGACATTCATGATTATAACTTATGTTAACAACAAATCAAGTTCCTTTCATAGCTCAGTGTCGGTTATACCATACAAGTATGGGCTATGAAAGTGCCAAGTATTTGTTGTACCAAGTGTTATACAACATAAATCTAGATTAACCATTTCACAAGCAAAGTATTAAAAGTGAACAAGATAACAAATATAAAGCATGTTAGTATCCAACATTAAGGTCCATGTTAAGTTTATATTATACTTATTCTTACACCATTAGTGTACCCTTTTCACCTTGACATAATTAACTTAGCAACACATAATGAAAGAAAGAAACATAAATAAACAAGGGAAGGAAATGAAAAGCATAAGTAAGAAATTAATATAAGCAAAACTTAAGCATTACAAAACATAAAGAAAGAGCAAGAGCATGATCTTGATCTGAACACCAAGATGCCTAAATACATGGCAAATGCCTCCTTTTATAGGCCAAAATTCGGAACTATTGATTTGTTGACTAATTGATGAGTGGGTGGCCACATCTTGACTTGGTGACAATCCTTATCTTCTTGTCTGCCAAAAACGTCATTGATGACGTCATAATTTGAACAAACTTCAATCATGAAAGTTCTAGAGAATTGTCTCATCTATCCAGGGTAAAAATTTGAGATCATTTGGACTTCTAGAACTCGAGATATGGGCTGAACACTAAACAGTGTCCGGGCTGCAGGACAGATTCGGACTTCTTTATTGTTGCTGCAATTTGGACTTGAAAACAGCCTTTTTAAATCTTGGGCTTCACATGAAAGTTGTAGGCCTATGTCTTATCTTTCCATCCATATAAAATGGACCTAAATCCAAGATCTACAGCTCCAGATATGACCCGATTACCGAACAGTGTTCCAATTTGGACTGCACAAAGCATCTCTTTTCTAAGTTTGGCCATCTCTTTGTCCTTTCAATTTAAGTACTTCAACTCATCAATCAATTCTTTCATTTATGTGATAGGCCTGCATTTAAGATGAACATTTACCATAAATTAAAGGTATCTTAATACATTAGATACGTTATTATAAAACATGCTTTAGTTAAGGAGTTATTGATACTTCAAGTGCAAAATGATGATATAAAACCTTGATAAAAATGCACTTTTAAGTACTAATCACACCCCCAACCAGCTTATTACTAGTCCCTAGTAATCAAAGCGTTAAAAAAAACAATTTGCAAAGTCCACAAAGCAAGGCATTCATCATTCAACTTCCATTAATCTATCCAGATAAACAAACTCTCATTAAATTTATATATCGCTCAATACCTCTTAAACAAAATATTAATAAACCTTCCTTTTTATGTGCTCAATGTATGAAAACATAGATGATGGGGCTTTGATTGGAAGAAAACAATATTCGGTTCTAATGTTTAAGGTTAACTTCCTTGGGTTGGGATTATTATCTTTTTTTTTTTTTTTCTTTTTTTCTTTTTCAATATATATACATATACTTAAAACACAATGCATCTTTAACCCATGTAACGAGCTTTGCTAATGACTCCCGGACGGTTGGTCTTAGGGCATTAGGTGTTGAGACACCCCTACGAGCTTAGTAACTTCGGGTTGCAGAATCGACACGTAGATAGTGCAATGTTTGATTCCCTTAAGCTTTTCTCCTTAACCCATGTAACAAGCTTTGGGCCAATAGCTCCCAAGTCGGTTGACTTTAGGGTATTAGGTGTTAAAACACCCCTTCGGGCTTAATTGCTTAGGTTAGGGAGGCTACGAAATCAAACTTATCTACGTTTTTATTATCATCATTTTTTTTTTTTTTTTTGCAAATTATAGACTATCCCTATCCCTTAGTAGTTACCTTTAACAAAAGAACATAAATAATGTAATAATCCAATGTGCAACCCACAATCATATGTTAAAGTGTGTGTGTGAAAATGAAGGTTTAAGAATACTTGTTAAATGAGTATATGAGCAGAATCATGAGATAAGAATGCGAGAGTTTGTAAACCTGAATATTTCAAGAAGTATTCTAATAGGCCTTGTTATGAATATTGCAAATGACCATTAGAAAATGTTTACTAAGATGCGTCTCAAGAGTCAATAAAATTACTCCTTACTCGCCATCTTAATAATAACAGTTTTGTCAAATGGCTTTAAAAACAAAAACAGTTAGTTGGTTAGTTTTTTTTTTTTTTTTTTTTTTTAATGTCAACTACTACCCTCTCCCCCAACCAAAAACGAGACATTGTCCTCAATGTCCTAAGGTAGAAAGATAGAGTATAGAAGACATCACCGAAACAACGAACACCGACAAACCCGAAACACACTTAAACAAATATAAGAAATAACAAAACAAAATAATATGCTAATAATAAAACTAAAAAAACACAAGGATTCACAAACGAAGGCTCAAATCCAATCTAAGCTTTTTACTTTCAGTAGTTAACCAATTGATGCGACTCATGGAAGGATCAATTACGGGGAGAAAGATTGTAGTTTGTCGATCAATTGCTCAACAAGAGCAGCAGAGATTATGATTTGTCGTGCGAAGATGTTAGAAATTCCTGTTCCACGACTTGATCAAGAAAAGACAATAAATTATCATAAAAACCATTAACATTGAGCAAACCTATAGGTTTATGGTGAATGTGAAGTTGGGCCCAAGAGGAAATATGAAAGATCTCTTCCAATGTGCCCAAACCACCGGGTAAGGCAATGAAGGCATCAAGCATGGTTAAACATTGTATTCATTCGATCAAACATTGTGGAGACCCGTAGTTCCTCTCCAATTGTTCTTCCAATGATGTCCCCTTTTGTTAAAGCTTCGGGGACGACCCCCAAAACTTGACTACCTCCTAAAAATGCAGCTATTGCCACACCCCCCCATTAACCCAAGGTGCCGCCTCCCCATACACTAAATGAATCTTTTTCTCGGCTAGTACCGACCAAGATGATTTCTTTGCTTCCAAAAAGCTATTTCCTTCCCAGGACTGGATCCACCGAAAACACAAATATTTTTTATGTGATAACTTGAGGGTCCTGCCATTTCTACACACTTCTATATCTGTCTAATGTAAGGGTTGAGTAGAAATGAGGGGAAGGAGGAGAAGATTTATAGATGAGGATTTGAAAATGCAATCATATCACCTAGATATAGGCCATTTGGAGTCTCACACTCTCTCTCTCTTTATGTATTTATTTATTTATTTATTTTGAAAAGCATGTGTATGTACGGTAGTTGTGATTGTGGCTCACATCTTCCCTTGGTTTTACGCCCAAGAACGGCTTAAACGCCTCTATGGGTCGGGATAGGCTTCCCATCCAGTTTTCTTAAAAGCCGCAAACAGGTCTTTTTAGTCGATTCCCAAGACTAAGTCGATCATGTTCTTTATGGAATTGTGGCCATAAATCATGAATAGCACGATGAACATCTCCACTAGGATGCGTCTCAAGGGTTAATAGAAGATTATCTAAAGACCCCTTACTCAGGCCATCCTTAATGAATTGTATTTTGTCTTCACGATTTATAGATACCATTCCTAAAGAACGACATGTTGCATTACAAGTCCATCTAGCACATCGGTGACGGACTTTCGGTCGTTTTGCACGACGTTTCTTTGCAAAAGTGCTTTTACTTTCCGGGCATGTGTGAAATGAAAGAATTAGAGGACTCACCGATAATCGGACCTTTGCTTCAATCACCAACGAATATCTTGGGAATTCCATGATTCATTAACAACCTCAATCTTGCACACCTAGCACGGTAAATTTTTGTAATCGCATTCTGAGGCAGAGCGGGAAAGTACTTTTTCAATTTTTCAAGAGTGGTGTCCATTTTCAAATGAGAATTAGAGAAGAGATTCAAAGAAGAGAGAAAGAGCCAAGAATTGCACAATGTTTACAAATATCAGTTATTATGGGAAAACGGAAAGAACCGATCAAGTCACTTGAGTACCGTTATCCGCCATTTGACCGGGGTGAGAGAGACTAGCAAACAAAATTCACACCAAAACAAAACATAAAATAATGTGAGAAAAAGAATCATTCCTTATATACAGGATCACTCAATTCAATAGAGTCATTTTCAACTGAAAAATTGTCAAAGTAAACTTTCAAACGATGTCCATTTACCTTGAAAACATTGCCATTCTTTGGATTCTCGATATCACAGGCCCCATATGGATACACATGTTTCACAATAAAAGGACCGCTCCATCTTGATCTTAGCTTTCCAGGAAATAAATGGAGTCGAGAATTATAAAGCAAAACTTTTTGACCAACATCAAATGTTTTTCTCAAGATTCTCTTGTCATGAAATTCTTTGATTCTTGCTTTATGAATTTTTGAATTTTCATATGCATCATTTCTTATTTCCTCAAGCTCATTTATTTGTAACTTACGCGTGACCGGCATCATCAAGGTTTGAATTGAAAGCTTTAATAGCCCAATAAGCTTTATGTTCAAGTTCCACGGCAAGTGACAAGGTTTTCCATAGACTAGTCTATAAGGTGACATACCTAATGATGTTTTATAAGCTTCGATAAGCCCAAAGTGCATCATTAAGTCTTAAAGACCAGTCTTTCCTATTAGGGTTCACTGTTTTCTTCAAGATTTGTTTGATCTCCCTATTAGCAAGCTCTACTTGTCCACTTGTCCGAGGGTGATAAGGGGTGGCAACTTTGTGTGTGATTCCATATTTCTTCATTAAAGACTCAAATGGCTTGTTGCGAAATGTGTTCCACCATCACTTATCATGGCTCGAGGGATTCCAAATCGACTCAAAATATTTTCTTTCAAGAACTTTATTCTTGTTTTGTGGTCATTGTTTCGACTTGGAATTGCCTCTATCCATTTTGAAACATAATTTCATCGCGACTAATATGTACAAAAAACCAAATGATGGAGGAAATGGACCCATGAAATCTATACCCACAAATCAAAGATCTCAATGATAAGAATAGGATTTAAGGGCATCATATGACGTTTTGAAATAGATCCCAACTTTTGACAATTTTCACAAGTCTTGCGAATGCATGTGAGTCCTTGAACATGGTGGGCCAGTAAAATCCACTTTGTAGGATTTTTGCAGTGGTCTTTCTTGATGAGAAATGACCCCACATGCCTCGAATGACAAAATTTAATGACACTACTTACCTCATTGTCGGGAATGCATCTTGAAATATTTGATCGGGACAATATTTGAATAAATAAGGGTCATCCCAATAAAAGTTCTTTACTTCATTCAAGAACTTTCTTTTGTCTTGGGTACTCCAATGAGCCAAGCAATTGTCCCTGAAACAAGAAAATTAACAATATTAGCATACCAAGGCATTGTAGAGATGGAAAATAAAGATTCGTCAGGAAAGTAGTCATCGATTGGTGGGATGTCAGAGCTCCAATCTGTTGTCAATCTTTACAAGGAATCTGCGACAACATTTTCGGTGCCTTTCTTGTCTTTGATCGTGATATCAAATTCTTGAAGTAACAAAATCCACCGAACCAATCTAGCCTTAGAATCTTTCTTAGAAAGAAGATATTTCAATGCTGCATGATCACTAAAAACAATAACAGGTGAGCCAACAAGATAANACCTGAATTTTTCACATGCAAATANTATTGCAAGTAATTCTTTTTTCAGTGGTGGTGTAATTTATTTGAGCACCATTTAAAGTTTTACTTGCATAGTAAATCACATAGGGTTTCTTATCTTTTCTTTGTCCCAAGACAAAGACCTACGGCATAATCACTAGCGTCACACATTATTTCAAAAGGTAATGACCAATCGGAGGTTGAATGACGGGAGCGTAGTAAGCAAGTTTTTAAGTTTAACAAAGGCTTCTTCACAATGTTCAGTCCATTCAAAAATATTATCCTTTGTTAGAAGGTTACTCAAGGGCTTAGATATCACACTAAAATCTTTGATGAACCTTCTATAAAAACCAAAGCATGTCCTAAGAATGATCTAACATCTTTAATGATTTTGGTGTTGGCAAGTTAGCAATTAACTCGATTTTAGATTTATCAACCTCAATTCCTTTGGATGAAACAATGTGACCAAGTACAATGCCGTTTGTTACCATAAAGTGACATTTTTCCCAATTCAATACAAGATTCTTCTCTTCACCCTGCTCAAAACCTTTTCTAAGTTAGTCAAACAATCATCAAATGAATCGCCAAAAACAGAAAAATCATCCATAAAAATTTCAAGAAAACGTTCAACCATATCACTAAATATACCGAGCATGCATCTTTGAAACGTAGCTGGTGCATTACATAATCCAAAAGGCATCCTTCGATATGCAAAAGTACCAAATGGACATGTGAAAGTAGTCTTCTCTTGATCTTCCAATGCAATTTCAATTTGGTTGTAACTGAATAGCCATCTAGGAAACAATAAAATTCATGACCTTCAACTCTTTCTAGAATTTGATCCATAAAAGGTAAAGGGAAATGATCTTTTCTAGTCATTGAATTTAGTTTCCTATAGTCAATGCACATCGCCAACCAGGAATAGTCCTAGTTGGAATTAACTCATTTTTTCTCATTTGTTATCACAGTGACTCCGGACTTCTTGGGTACAACTTGGGTAGGACTTACCCATTTCTTTGTCAGAAATAGGATAAATGATTCCATTATCTAGAAGCTTAATGACTTCATTTTTCACTACTTCTTTCATATTAGGATTAAGCCTTCGTTGCATTTCTCTAGAGGGTTTAGCATTTTCCTCCAAATAGATCCTGTGTGTGCAAATCAAAGGACTAATTCCTTTTATGTCACCTATGGTCCATACTAATGCATTTTTGTGATTTTTCAGAGTTTGTAATAACTTACCTTCTTGATGTGCATTAAGTTTGGAAGAGATTATTACCGGAAAAGTTTCATTTTCTCCCAAAAATGAGTATTTGAGATGGAATGGTAATGGCTTCAAATCCGGTTTTGGTGGTTGAACACTTGAAGGTATGGACTCAATTGATCGTGGTGGCAATTCCTCAATTTTTCGGTCTCCAACTATTTGCCTTTGATTCTTCCCGAAAATAAACCATTTGCAAATCTTCGATTCATTAATCTCAATTTCACTAGAAGTGGTTTGAAATTGGTCATGAACTAATTTTTCAAGAAAGTCCACTTCCCGTAAATCATTATCATCTCCAAGGTTGCTTGCAAATGTTGAAAATATTCATCTCCAATGTCATGTTTCCAAAAGATAGCTTCATTAGTCCATTCCTACAATTAATCAATGCATTAGAAGTTGCAAGAAACGGACGTCCTAAAATAACAGGAAATGAATTACATGCTTCAACAGGTTGTGTATCCAAGACAATAAAATCCACGGGGTAAATGAATTTATCGACTTGTACTAGTACATCTTCAATTATTCCTCTAGGCACTTTTACGGATCTATCGGCAAGTAAAAGAGTTCCGAAGTTGGTTTTAACTCACCTAGATTGAGACTTTGAAAACCGAATATGGAAGTAAATTCACACTAGCTCCAAGATCAAGTAAAGCTCTTTCAATTTTATGTTCTCCAATAAAGCATGAAATTGTAGGACAACCGAGTCTTTATATTTCAAAGCATTATTGTTTTGAAGAATAGCACTTACTTGTTCTGGCTAAAAAAGGCTTTCTTTTTCACATTCGGTTTTCTCTTCACAGTGCACAGATCTTTCAAAAATTTAGCGTAAGAAGGAACCTGTTTAATAGCATCCAACAAAGGTATATTGATCCTTACCTGTTTGAAAGTTTCAAGGATTTGAGTTGTGATTGACTTTCCTTTGTTTGGTCATGGCATGAGGAAATGGAAGTCTTTGGCGGAGAATCAGTCTTTTCTTTGCAATGATCAGATTCAACCCCTTCCTTACCCTTAGAGATTGACTCATCATCATTCTCACAAGGTTCAAGAATGGGTTTTTCAATAACCTTACCACTGCGAAGAGTGATGACTGATTTGGCTTGATCCATGTGTTGGCTTCCCGAACTACTTGCATTCGCATTGTATTGCCCCTTTGGATTTTCTCGAGGTTGAGATGGAAACTTACCTTTCTCTTGGAAACTAAGAGCAGTTGTGAACTTTGCAAGAGTATCTTTAAGATCTGTCATGCTTTGAGCAAGTTGAGTGTTAATTGTCTCTTGCTTTTCCATGAATGCATGCAATGTTTCCTCAAGATTTCTTCTAGGAGGTGGAGCATAAGGAGGTGCATATCCATGAGAATTTTAGAAGTTATGGTGTGCTTGAAACGGTGGTTGTGAAGTTTGTGCATTATTGTTATCACTCTTCCAATTGAAATTTGGGTGATTTCTCCAACCAAGGTTGTATGTTTGCGAGTATGGGTTATGATTGGGCCTTTGGAAACTGTTTAATGCATGGGCTTGTTCATGGAGACATTCCCTAAAAGAGGGCAAAGTTGGACGGTCATGGGTTGAATGTTCATTGGTTTCACGATTTGACACACAATGTCTTGAACAGATTTTAGTTGACCACTCTTTTTTTAATTCTAATGCCCTCGACTTTTTTAGCTAAAGATGCAAACTTGGCTTGGAGGTCATGATCTTCCCTAAGGTTGTACATACCTCCACTAGATGTATGAGGTTGGGTTTTACTTGGTGCCTCATAAGTTCCTGTAGTGTCCCAATTTTGTGCATTTTCAGCTAGCAAGTCTAGGTATTCCATGGCTTCATTGGGGTCTTTATCCTCAAAAGTTCCATTGCACATTAATTCAACCATTTGCCTATCTCTAGGAGTTAACCCTTCATAAAAATGTGAAACTAATCTCCATGTTTCAAAACCATGATGGGGGCAAGTATTAAGCAAGTCTCGATATCTATCCCAACATTGGTAAAATGTTTCTCCCGGTTTTGAGAGAAAGTGATTATTTGTCTTTTGAAAGAGTTTGTCCTGTGAGATGGAAAAAACTTCTTTAAAAATTGTTGTTGCATATCATCCCACGCACGAATGGATCCAGGTCTCAAATTTTGTAGCCATGTTTTAGCTTTATCTTTTAATGAAAAAGGAAAAAGCTTTAACCTAATGGTGTTCATGCTACAATTTGAGTCATTATAGGTGTTCCGGACCTCCTCAAATTCCCTTAAATGCAAGTATGGATTTTCTAAATCTAAACCATGAAAAGAAGGTAAAAGTTGAATAATGCCTGGCTTAAAATTAAAATGAGATGCATCAGGGGGAAAAACTATACATGAGGGTGCACTTGTTCTCGTGGGATTCATGTGGTCTCTAAGTGTTCTAACCCGAATATTCTCATTATTCTCATTATGAAGCGATTGGTTATCTTCTTCGCCATATTTTCTGAAAATGATGAGGATACTCTACAAAGTCTACCACTTAATGTACGTGACCACACTCTCATGCACGTGCGGGAAGAGAATAAAAGAAAGAAAAGAAAAACAATAGAAAAAGAAACAAAGTTAGATACAAGAAAAGAGAAAAGAGAAAATAAAATAAATACTATAATTTGTACAAGAATTTACCTCCCCGGCAACGGCGCCAAAAACTTGACACGACCAAAAGATTGATGTCTTCTCCCAAGTGCAGGAGTGTCGAAGTAATAAATAACCCGGCAAGACCGAGGTCGAACCACGAGAGAGGTTAATTGTATAAATTATAGTTATCAAAGAACACAATAACAACAACAATAATAGTAATAATAATAATAATAAAGAAGAAGAAGAAGTTGATGAGAACTTTGAGATGGAAGATTAACGTAAGGATTAAACAATGATAACAACAAATGTCAAGGTTAGAGGATCCACTAATGGTACGTCAAACAAGTATAGTATAAACCTTTTTTTATTCAATTGGAAACCACACACAAAGGAAGTTCCAATCGGATTATAAATTGTTAACATGATTACATTAGTTATCTTATTCGAATAATGCTAATACTTGTAAATGTTGTCAGACATTCATGATTATAACTTATGTTAACAACAAATCAAGTTCCTTTCATAGCTCGGTGTCGGTTATACCATACAGTATGGGCTATGAAAGTGCCAAGTATTTGTTGTACCAAGTGTTATACAACATAAATCTAGATTAACCATTTCACAAGCAAAGTATTAAAAGTGAACAAGATAACAAATATAAAGCATGTTAGTATCCAACATTAAGGTCCATGTTAAGTTTATATTATACTTATTCTTACACCATTAGTGTACCCTTTTCACCTTGACATAATTAACTTAGCAACACATAATGAAAGAAAGAAACATAAATAAACAAGGGAAGGAAATGAAAAGCATAAGTAAGAAATTAATATAAGCAAAACTTAAGCATTACAAAACATAAAGAAAGAGCAAGAGCATGATCTTGATCTGAACACCAAGATGCCTAAATACATGGCAAATGCCTCCTTTTATAGGCCAAAATTCGGAACTATTGATTTGTTGACTAATTGATGAGTGGGTGGCCACATCTTGACTTGGTGACAATCCTTATCTTCTTGTCTGCCAAAAACGTCATTGATGACGTCATAATTTGAACAAACTTCAATCATGAAAGTTCTAGAGAATTGTCTCATCTATCCAGGGTAAAAATTTGAGATCATTTGGACTTCTAGAACTCGAGATATGGGCTGAACACTAAACAGTGTCTGGGCTGCAGGACAGATTCGGACTTCTTTATTGTTGCTGCAATTTGGACTTGAAAACAGCCTTTTTAAATCTTGGGCTTCACATGAAAGTTGTAGGCCTATGTCTTATCTTTCCATCCATATAAAATGGACCTAAATCCAAGATCTACAGCTCCAGATATGACCCGATTACCGAACAGTGTTCCAATTTGGACTGCACCAGCATCTCTTTTCTAAGTTTGGCCATCTCTTTGTCCTTTCAATTTAAGTACTTCAACTCATCAATCAATTCTTTCATTTATGTGATAGGCCTGCATTTAAGATGAACATTTACCATAAATTAAAGGTATCTTAATACATTAGATACGTTATTATAAAACATGCTTTAGTTAAGGAGTTATTGATACTTCAAGTGCAAAATGATGATATAAAACCTTGATAAAAATGCACTTTTAAGTACTAATCAGTATGTCAATTTCATATTTTATGCAAACAGATTGCACGTTTGCAAGAAGAAGATCAAATCCAACATCTCTCAAAGTTCGAAACAATGCTTTAGTAGTTGATACAAGATCCATTGCATTTAAGATGTTAAGAGATTTTTGCTGCAAAACTCGACAAAGTAAATCAGTAGTCCCCATTATTTTATGTATAAAATATAAGATGAATATAAATTCAAAAGATTTCATCACAATCAAACAACCACCAGCTTCTCCATATATAGAGTTAGAAGATCTTTCTTGAACCATACTTACAAGCACAGTAATAGTTGCACCAACATATCTATTAAGCTGCAAATAGAATAAAAATGAGAGCTCTAGTGAGTAGTTTCACTTCGATGTAAATTACCGATTTGATTAGCCATTATACCAGTCTCACGTTCTCCGGTAGCTACCATGTGTGCAATTTCTATAGCCTAAGCATAATGTAACTCGGTATGACGTTTGGGAGAAACACTAATAAGATTAATAATGGTTGTCAATTTTGAGAAAAATAACCTGAGATGATTAATTAATATAAGTGTGTATGCCCTACAAAACACAATTGATCACAATTATTATTTTTTTAACACAAATTGTTCATGTTTCGACACTCTTTAGTGATATATAGTTAGTTTATTTTTTGGTTTCAAAAATATTTTTAAAAAAATAAATTTTTTTTCTTTAAATTAATTTTTTTGGTGTTTTGGATCGTTTTAATGTCTTGATATCAAAACTGATTTTTAAAAATAAAAAAATTATTATTTTGATATATTTTCAAGTAAAAAGTACTTTAAAAAATAACCATTACCACAAACACAAACACCCCTAATAAAACAAAACATATTTTACAATTAATTACGTACGAAAAAAATTATTTTCCACGGGTTGCAATTATATTACTGTGTCCTTACTTTTATCTGTACTCCTCTCCCTTGTATAATTGTGTGTTTAGAAAGCCTCACAATTCATAAAGGTTCAATTGTTCAAATGTGTGCTCCTGTTTTTTTTTTTGGGCAAAACATTATTTGTTCCCAGGAGGCTCTGACCCACGGAGCCTTGTACAAGGCTTCGCCCTTGGTGGTGGTGGTAGCGGTGGTGGTGGCGGTGGTGGCGGCGGTGGTGGAGGTCGACAAGGCTCTGGATCAGGAAGTGAGTCAGGCTATGGAAGCGGAAGCGGAAGCGAAAGCGGAACTGACGGTGGCAAGGGTGGGAAAGGAAGTGGAGGAGGAGGAGGAGGTGGTAGGGGTGGGGGTGGGGGATCCGGCTCGGGCTAGCTCGGGGCTCGGAGTTATGGAAGCGGGTGCGGTTATGGCTCTGGATATGGAGGAGGGAAAGGTAAAAGCTTGCCATGAACAAGAGGTTACTTTTTCTTTTGTATTCTGAAATAAAATTGCAGGAGCTCACACATGCGTGCATATTTTTACGTTGAAGCGAGCAATCCGAACGTGCATGTATGTCTACATATAAATCTCTTAATAAAGTCACTTTTTAGAGCACATTTTACTCTAAAAGTATATTTTATAGATAATCTCTCCGCAAACCCTAATAAAAAGTGAATATATCATTTCCAAAGACAGGATTTCATCACAAAAAAGAACTTCAAATAAAATTAAAAGAAACGAGCTTGAACTTTTGAAAATGTCTTTGACTTGATCAGAACAATCCGACGGACAATGGTGTAGGGATTCTTGAAGCCTTGAGAAAATAAATGGGTGGAAAAGAATTTCAAATTTAACCATCCACATTAGAAGAACCAAACATCTATTTTTGGGAATCACCTCACCTTGTCCATGTCTTCAGTCTCTAATTTGTTATTGATAATCTAGTTGCTTTTAATTTATCCAGAATACATGTCTATCTCATTTTGATTTCAAGTTAGTTTACTCCATGGTCAAGTAATTACAAATCAGAATAATTGTAAACTTTTTTTCGTAGAATATTGTTTCAATCTTGAAATGATTTCATAGCTTAATGTTAATCGATATAAAAGTAGCAATCATCACATTGTAAATTTGTGACCGAAATTTATTGATTTCAAGTTTGGTAATCAGTGGAAATATGTATTACTTGGACAATGAACTTTATTCATGGGTTTTCATATGCATTGTAAATAATAATAAAAAAAAGGGTAGGTTCTCCCCTCAAACCCGACAAATGAAGGGGAGTCCTCAATTCTATGTATGACAGCTACAACCTTTCCAATTTTTGTAGCCATTTTTCGCCGTGTTGTGACGCAATCACACACTATTCAATCAGAACCAAGTGCAGATTGTTTTGGAAGAAACTCTTTGTAAGCCATGTGCTAGCATTTTTCGCTGCATCTGAAGGGATTGTTTTTGGAAGATTTGGCTGAATTGAGAAATAATTAGGAGGCTTAACCTAATAGTTAGCCAACCCTTTCTATATATATGAGTAGGGCAATATACAATAGTAAAGGTGGAGATTACCACATAAGAATATGACTATAATATTTCCTATATAGTTACATTCTATAATACGCCCCCTCAAGCTGAGGGTGGAGGAGCAACCCGAAGCTTGAATCTAAAAGCAGTAAACGAAGAAGCAGGAAGTGGCTTAGTGAAGAAATCGGCAAGTTGATCCCGAGAGGAAATAAAATGAATCTGAATCTCCTTCTTCGCAACTCTATCTCGGACAAAATGATAATCAATCTCAATATGTTTTGTGCGAGCATGAAATACAGGGTTGGCGGACAAATAAGTGGCACCAAGATTGTCACACCAGATAATAGGGGCAGAAGCAGTCGGAATCTGAAGATCTGTTAACAAGTACTGAAGCCAGATAACTTCAGCCATGCCATCGGCTAAGGCTTTGTACCAAGCTTCCATCGAAGAACGAGCAACAGTGTGTGGCTTACTCGATTTCCACGAAATCGGCGTCTGACCAAAGAACACAAGGTAACCACCGGTAGACTTTCTATCCTCAATACTACCTGCCCAATCTGCATCTGTAAAACCATGTAAAGCAAAGGAAGAGCTGCGAGTAATATGTAAACCATGTGATGCCGTACCACGAAGATAACGCAAGATGCGTTTCACGGCGGCCTAATGAGATTCTGTAGGAGCATGCATAAACTGACAGACCCGGTTAACAGCAAAACATATATTTGGGCGTGTGAAAGTGAGATATTGGAGGGCACCAACAAGTTGCCGAAAACGAGTAGCATCAGAAAACAATGGATCTGGCATAATGGTGGCTTTGGATGCCAAAATAGGAGTATCAACTGGTTTACAGGATAACAAACCAGCTCATGTGAGGATGTCAAGTGTATACTTATGTTGGCAAAGCATAAGTCCCAGACCAGTACACTGTACTTCAATACCCAAAAAATAATGAACATCACCCAAATCTCGAAGTTTAAATTCTGAGCTCAGTAGCTGAATGAGGCGTTATGCGAGAATAGCATTATTACCCGTAAGCAGAATATCATCAACATAAACCAAAAGATAACAAATATCGCTACCAACCGAGAAGATAAACAATGAGGTATCCACTTTAGAAGCATGAAAACCAATGGATAATAGGAAGTCATTTAGATGAGTGTACCAAGCCACGAACTGTTTTAACCCATATAGAGATTTATGCAATCGACATACATGACCTGGGAGAGCAGAATCAACAAAACCTGGAGGTTGTTTCATGTAAACCTCTTCATCAAGGACTCCATTGAGAAATGCATTATGAATGTCAAGCTGATGAATTTTCCAACCACTCAAACCGCAATGGAGAACACTAAAGCGTCACGCGTTGCTGTTTGATAAAAGGAATAAAAGTTTCTGAGTAATCAATACCTTCTTGCTGAGTGAAGCCCCTAGCAACCAGGCGCGCCTTATACCTCTCAATGCTACCATCAGATCGACGTTTAATTTTGTAGACACATCGGCTACCAATAACATTCATGGACGGATGAAACGGCACTAAGGTCCATGTTCTGTTTGCGCGTAAGGCCTGAATTTCCTCACGCATAACATTATGCCACGCCTCATATCTGTTAGCATCAGGAAAAATAAGAGGCTCATGCGAGGGAGGAGAAGCTACCCGACTGAAGGAGGCAGCAGATGTGGCTGTCGTGGTGGTGGTCAGTGCTGTCTTGGGTTGTATCGGACGAAGAACCATGGGGTGTTTAGGAGGAGCCGGACATGGAGTAGCAGGACCTGTACCTGGAATGTGCTGAAGAGGATAAGAGGAGAGATCAACATAAAATTGCGGACCGGGGAGGTGAAGCCGGGAGGTCTTTGGGTTGTGCCGCCCATCGAATCCCCGCAATTCGAGAACTGTTCTGCACAATAATCATTGGAAAGACAAGCACGTGGTGATAGTATGGTTGTGTGGGGGTGGTAAGGCAGGGTTAGCTGAATCAACGGGCAAGGGGGCAAGCTGGGGAGGTGCGGCAAGGGGCAAAGGTGAGTTGTATGTTCTGCCGATTTGGGAAGGAATAGGCTGAAAACAGGAAGGGGGATGCAAGGATGGAAGATAGGTAGGTGGAGTGGGGGGAACCGGGGGTGTTGTTACCTGTTCAGACTTTTTAAAAGGAAAGACATGTTCATGAAAACGGACATGACGGGAGACATAGACACGACCAGACTCTAAATCAAGACACCGATAACCAAGATGAGACGAGCTATAGCCTAAAAACACACAAGGAGACGACCGAAAATCTAATTTATGAGCATGATATGGACGTAAAAATGGAAAACAAAGACACCCAAATGTACGTAGGAAGTTATAATCAGGAGTGCGATGAAACAGACACGCAAAAGGAGATTTATTTTGAAGAACATGAGTAGGCATGCGATTAATAAGATATACCGATGATTCCATAGCATAGTTCCAAAAACGCAATGGGGCATGACACTGGCCTAAAAGGGTTAGGCCAGTTTCGACAATATGTCGATGACGACGTTCAACTGTGCCATTTTGTTCATGAGTATGAGGACAAATTAATCGATGATGAATACCAATGGTGTGAAAAAATTTATTTAATTTTTGATATTCACCACCCCAATCAGTTTGAACAGATTTAATTTTAAGAGAAAACTGACGCTCAACAAGTGTCTGAAAACGTTGAAACGTGGAAAATACATCAGATTTCGCAACAAGCGGATAATACCAGATATATTTAGTGTGCGCATCAACAAAGATAACAAAATAACGAAAACCATCAGAAGAAAACATTGGAGCAGGACCCCAAACATCACTAAAAATTAATTCAAGTGGGGCAGAAGTTTTGTGACCCGTCGGTCGTAATGACAAACGAGATGATTTTCCTAAAGGACATGCTTGACATTGAGTAAAAGATCGTCTAGACGTACAAATAATTTTATTATCGGAAACTAACAAATTTAGAATGCGAGGAGTTGGATGACCTAAACGACGATGCCACAGGTCGGCAGTCGCGGACATGCAAGGAGACCAAAAAGCTTGAGGAACTGACGTAGCTGAAGACTCGGAGAGAACATAAAGGCCATCATGACTCCGACCGAAAAGAAGAACTTCCTTGGTGACGAGATCCTTCACATAAAACACAGAATCGTGAAATTCAAAATAAACATGATTATCACGACAGAATTTCTGAACAGATAACAACGGTTTGGTAATGTGAGGCACACGAAGAACATTAGTTAACGTAAACAAGCGTTTTGGGGAATATAAAGTAGTATGTCCAATATGGGATATGTCAAGGGCCTTACCATCACCAACATGCAAGAAATCATTACCAAGATAAGGAGCAGAATCAGTTAGAGTTGCAAGGTTAGGCGTCACATGTTGATTTGCGCCGGTGCCGGGAAACCACGTCGTTGCAGCAGAATCATTCGCAACAACAAGGTGAGCAGAGGCTCGCGTGTCTTCTTCGCTGAACTGAGAGCATTGAAGAGCTGAATGGCCAAGATTGGAGCATACTTGGCAGCGTACCTTTCCAGACCACTGCCCCTGATTCGGCCTGAAATCTGCAGCAGAGGTGCGCCTGTTCTGCCACTGATTCTGCCTCCAGTCTACAGCAGAGTGGCCTCTGTTTTGGGCCTGAAATCGATTGTTGCTGGGACGCCAATGACCTCTATAGCGTCCCCTGTTTCGGCTGTGATTAGTCATGGCAAGATGAGCAAAAATCTGAGGTGTTGGTAGCAATGGTGGCTGCTGCGGCAAAGAAGAAGAAGACAGCAGAGGCGAAGAGGATGAACCAACAGCCATGGAGTGAAAAGAATTCTTGTGCAGAAACTCATGGGTAAGGAGATGGCTATGAAGATCAGCATACGATAGCGGTTCGGCCTTGGTTATGAGGCTAGTTACCAAGTCTTTGAACTCACCGCGAAGACCACGAAACACATAGAGATTGAAATCTTCAAAAGACATTGGGCGCCCAGCAGCAGCCAATTCATCAAATAACAATTTGGTTTGCTGCATATACATACTAACAGATGCATCACCTTGCCGAAGGTCTTGAAAGGAGCCATGTAGTTGCATGATCCGGGAATTAGATGGAGAGGCAAGTGCCTTCTCAAGTGTACGCCAAACACAATGTGAAGTAGAACAATCTATTACAAGATGCAACACATCCACGGAGAGAGAGGAGAGTAGAGCACTCAAAATAAGTTGATCTTGTTGCTGCCAACAAAGAAAAGAAGGGCTAATGGCAGAGGAAGAACTAGCCGAAGCATCAATCATATGAGATGGAGGACACGACAAGGAGCCGTAAACAAAGTGAAAAACACCTTGACCAAGGAGATATGGCTTCATCTGCATTCTCCAATAGAGATAGTTTGTGTTCGTAAGTTTCAACGACACAATTTGGTGGGTGTTTGATAGAGGAACCATTGTTGAAGTATGTGTTCCCATAAGAGGCAAAGGAACGGCAGAGTTATGAGAAGGAGAATCAGACACGTGAGGAAGTTGTTCTCGGCCAGCAGCAGGAGGATGACTGGCCGGTGATGTTGCAGCACAGGTGAAAGGAGAGGAATCCATGGGAAGGAGAAGAAGTTAGGGCCGGCTGCAAAGTTGCAAAGGGAGGAAAGAGTTTTGACGGCCGAAGGCTCTGCTACCAAATTGAGAAATAATTAGGAGGCTTAACCTAATAGTTAGCCAACCCTTTCTATATATATGAGTAGGGCAATATACAATAGTAAAGGTGGAGATTACCACATAAGAATATGACTACAATATTTCCTATATAGTTACATTCTATAATAGGCTGTAAGATTTATAAATATGTGAAAATTCTGGAGGTGAATTTCTTGGCTAAGCTCCTAAGAAGCTTTTGTTACCTTTACAAAGTTCATTTACAGGTGTATTCATGCTCTATCTGTATTTGTATCTCATTTTAGTTATCATATTTGCTTCAAATTGTCTATCGACTGTCGAATTCAAGCACCCAATACTGATCTAACAGTTTGTGACCGCTACATGTTCATTTTAAACTGATTCTTTGTGGTATCGGCATAGACATGATGTTTATTTTGAGCACTCAGCTTCTTGTTTTTTCAATTTTATCTTTGTAATATAAAGATGATAATTAAGTACAAAATATACATATGTTCTTATTTCTTTTACACTATGCTTTTTAATGTATTTTGATATTATTGGAAGTTGTTCTTACGAGTTTGGCGTGCCTAAGAGATTTTGTGAATTGATTGATAAAAGATAAAAATTTCTGTATTTTACGTTTCAGACCTTACTTCTTGTAGCAGGTTTTTCATCGAGTTATAATTTCAGAATGTGAGCATTTGATGTATAAAAGTTAAAAGTACACATATAAGGCTTTTTATGAAGGTATCATGGGCAGAAATTCGAGTTCATTTGGACCTCTAATCAGACTTGCAAAATCGGGTCGCTATCTTACTTGCAACAGGATTCTCTGTTTCCACACTACAGATTCAAATGAGCATATCTAGAGCTACGAAAATTAAAATCATGTGATTCAAAAGCTCAACATCATCTACACATCCAGAAATACAACTTTTATAGGGGATGCCGAGTCAGATAAAATCCCTTTGAAGGCAAACATTTAGGCACAAGCTAAAGGATAAGATTGGTCTCCTGATCTGATGAGGAAACTAACGGTGAGGAGCATCCCACTATGATTGAGAGTCTAACATAGAAACGATGGGCCATAGGACCCAAGAAAAGTGCAAATCAAGTCTCTAACATTTCACTTTTATCATCCTTGTTGGAATCCAAGCCAATGTTCTGCCACAAGATGGATAAGAAAATATGGACCCTGAACAGCGATGGTCTCTTCAGTGTAAAATCTTGCTCCAAAATGATGGATCAGCTGCTCTACAGTGTTGCCAAACCATTCCAATCTTCTGTTTGGATAAAACTAACCCCACCAAAAGTGCAACTTTTCCTTTGGCTTCTTGTCCAAGACAAAGTAACCACAAGAGATTTTCTATTTCAGCATGACTACCTAACCCTTCAGGAGTCAAGATCGTTTTTACGCAATAAAAGCTTGGAATCTTCAAATCACATCTTCATTCACTGCCACTTCACTTGGAATATATGGATGAAACTGCTTTCTAATCGAGGCTTTTGTAGTGTTTTTCCAAAATCTATTGATGATATGTGCTACCAATGGTCTTCTATGGTTAAAGGCAAGCAGCAGAATCTCTCATGGCAGCTTATTTTCTCATACATTGTTTGGAATCTTTGGCTTCACCGAAATGATGTTATTTTTAATGACGTTGCCCCTAACCTTCAAATATGTTTCTCCATGGTGCGCCAAAGTATTGCTTTATGGCTGAGGCTTGATTCCAACTCTTTAGAGCTTAATATAGAGAACATTTAGTCGAGAGGAGTTAGTTTCTTATGATTTGTTTGTTTCCGTTTTTGTTGCTCTCCCTTGTTTCATGCAACAGTTTTTGTGCTTTCCTTTCCTCTACTTGTTCATCTGATGTAAGTTAGGCTATTATCTTTATAGCCTTTTTCTTAATAAAATTTCGACTATTAACAAAAAAAAAAAGTCTCTAACATTTCATGAATGAAAGAATGCAGCTGGAATGGCCGAATATTACAAGAAACCAAGTCAGAAAACAAAGTCTAAGTGGCAGTAGAATCTAAATTGCAGCAGAATTATTACAACAGCAGAGTTAGTTTTCAGCACAAATTCTGAGGGATTTAACCAATCTTAATGGCTAGATGAAGAAGAAGGAATAAGTAATATTAAGGACTCCTGATCAGGAGAAGAATCCTAACGAAAGACAGCAGCTGAAGGAGGGAATAAAGGAAGCAAATCATGTCAGAACACTCTCTTCTTCTTCTTCTTCTTCTTCTTCTTCTCTACAGCGTGCTTTTCTCTTTATTTGTTAATTATTCAGCAACTATGAACTAAACTTTGGCTTTTGGTTCAAGGGGAATAGACATCATCCCTATTATTAAGTTGTGAGAAGTAACATTTTCATTGTAATTCTTTCATATTCAAGTACTTATTTATCCTTATTTCATAATTATGCTATTAATTTTTGTTCATGCTTATTGAATTGTTTTTAGATGGTATATATGTGCTTTCTAGTTTCTTTCAATTCATAATTGTTGTCGGGGACTAAAATAAGAAGAAACAAAGGAGTTAACTTGATTGCTGGAACTATCACTTTAATTTATTTGGGAGGGGTACGCTAAGTTAAATTGCTCAAGCTTTTGAACGATTGCTTCGAATAAATTTTACAGACTTTTCTCCTAAGGCTACTGCCGAGTGAATTAAAGTTGCTTTTCAATATTAAATTTGCTTGATGGAAAAAAAATTGATCAGAAAGCTTTATCTAATTAATTTACTCATAATCTCATCGATTCCCCTTAGTTTTAAAGGGCATCGAATTCATTTTCTTGAATTGAAAGGATATTTATTTTATTTCAATGATTAATAAATTTATGGGAATGGATGTCTAGACCTTTGAACTAAGCCAACGCCATATTAATTTAGTATTTTTATTTTTAGAATTTTGTTTCTTTAATTTTTTTATTCATATCCCCTGTTCTTTTTTTATTTCAGTATGTTGTAGGAAGATTGAATGAAATTTGCCTTGAATTGAAAAGCAACTTATTTATTTTCTTGAATTGAAAGGATATTTATTTTACTTCAATGATCAATAAATTTATGGGAATGGATGTCTAGACCTTTGAACTGAGCCAACGCCATATTAATTTAGTATTTTTATTTTCAGAATTTTGTTTCTTTAATTTTTTATTCAAATCCCTCGTTCTTTTTTTATTTCAGTATGTTGTAGGAAGATTGAATAAAATTTGCCTTGCGTTCGATGTGGTTTTCACGATCATACTATAAATTTATTTTATTTTCGAAAGTAAAGTTAAAATTACATTTTCTAGGTTTTGAAGAGGGACCAAGAGGCATTTTCATCGTCTCAGGCCCGGGCACTATATGGATCTCAAATGGCAATGGAGATCATCCATTCTGGTACAGCTTTGTGAGTGAAGTTGGTAGACCTTTTCTCTTATGGTGCATTGCAAATGTCTTGATTTGGGAAATTTTTGCTTCTCACCTTCAGAGATGTATAGTTTGCTTTTGGAGACGTACATTAAGGACTCAAGGGAGAAGCGTAGGTTGTTCAATACTACTGAAACCATTCCTTGTGTTGCCGATAAGGCAGAGTGGACAGTGAATTGGATTCAGAGGAGTACAACATTCTTCTCTGATTCTTTTAAACAGTACATAAAAACTTTGCTAAGAGGATTAGAAGTACTGTCTGAGCCTGTGTTCCTGTTGGAACACATCCTTTTAATGATTTCTCACTCTTCACCATTTTAAGTTCCAAGATTTTTGCAGAGAGACGTGTTGCTTTTGCTTGTATTATCTTTTTTCTCCGGAAGGTAACGTTCTTTAAATACAACAACAAAAGACTGTTACATGTTATTTGAGATATTTGATCTTTCTTTCTTTTTTTTTCCTCGTATTGCATTCATATATATTGCATGTTAAGATTTTATACAATGTTTGTGTATTTTCGGTCTCTGCTTCTGCATGCGCTGTCGTCTGGCATAAAAAGAGAGCCTTGATGCCAAGTTTGACATTCTCGAATGGACTGATCTAGAGACGAGGGGCTGCGTTGTGAAATTTGCATGCCTTCTTTATAGGTGAGATTTTTCTCTCATGTTCTCTTTTCTTTATGTATATTTTAATTGTTGGCTTTAATACTTGAGCCACTGTTAGATGTACAGCTCTTCTAGTGGTTCTAATATACTGACTGCTATCTTCACCAAGGAATCTGAAATTCCATGTCCACTTCTAATGTATACACAGACTTAAAAAAGCATGGCATCAAAGGAGGTGATGTTCCGTGAGTATGGAACTGAAATTCAATTTGTGCAAGAATAGAAGACTGTTCAGTGTATCAACCATGCAGATGGCCTGACATTCCACTCGCAGCGATGCAAGGATGGTGTGCTTTAACACCCCAGAACAGGCACCAAGGTTTTTAATTACAAGTCAGACATTCGAACATGGTTTCTAAGTACAGATCTATTCATATTCAATGATGCAAAATGTCTATGATATTGTGGAGTTGAGAATAATTGGAAGGTTTAATCTAATGGTTAGCCAACCCTTTTTATATATATAGGTAGGGTAATATACAATAGTAATGGTGGAGGTTACCATACAAGAGTATGTCTACAATATTTTCTATATACAATATTTCCTATATAAGTACATTCTATAATATGTGGGAAAAGAAATTTAAATCTAATAATTCATAAGTGTAACAGCAATAAGAAATATTGACTGAACAACCCAGTTTGTTGTGCAAGGTTTGCCCATTGTTAGCACACACGCAGAGTAGAAAGATATCTGTGTACATAAATCCTTGTAGTAGTTGATGAACACATGCTCAAGGAGACAAAGGTAAAGATAAACAAATCACTAAACAAGCGCTGTGTAAGAAAATTCCATGTACGGCGCCGTCAAAGTGGACTTCAAATTAACAAATATACCAAAACATTTTGGGGGCAGCGTTAAACATGTTCACGTACTCGCAATGGAGGGTGGATTAGAGAAGTGTGTTTTTTGTTTTTTTTTTCCATTTCGGTTCCTTAACTTTTGTTTTCATCGATTGAGTCCTCCACAGTACCGCCACCCTCCACAGAAACAGAAACCCAAAACACGCGTTCCTTTCTATAATAGGTAAGATTACCAAGTGAGAGGTGCTAGGAATTTAAGAAACCTTTCAAAAACCGTGTCTCGTTACCTTTGCAATTCATGCCATACTTTTCAAAAACCTTGTCTTGTTACCTTTACAATGCCTATATATAGGGTTACCAGTTCAAGCATTTCCAGTCAACAAAACATACTGGTTTCTCATATAGCGAGTGACACGCATAAAGATACAGATACACTGAGCCGTGAGAGTATAATCTGGAAATGGGAAGCCCAAGAGTGTTAGGGACTGCTTTCCTGGTCTTGCTTATTGTAGACATCGCCTTCGCTGCTAGGACACTGCAGTCAATTAGTGGAGGTGGAGGTGGAGGGCAGGGAGGAGGTGGTGGTGGTGGATCCGGATCAGGACTTGGGTCAGGTTATGGTTCTGGGTCTGGATCCGGGAGCGGTGAAGGATATGGTGCTGGTGGTCGTGGAGGAGGCGGAGGCAGTGGAGGAGGTGGAGGTGGTGGCAGTGGCGGAGGCAACGGGTCAGGTTCTGGCTATGGGTCTGGTAGCGGCTCGGGCTATGGTTCTGGTAGTGGGATAGGTGGCGGCAAAGGTGGTGGTGGTGGTGGCGGCAGTGGAGGTGGTGGCGGTGGTGGTGGAGGTCAAGGCTCTGGATCAGGAAGTGGGTCAGGCTATGGAAGCGGAAGCGGAAGCGGAAGCGGTGGTGGCAAGGGTGGGAATGGAAGTGGAGGAGGAGGAGGAGAAGGAGGTGGTGGGGGTGGAGGAGGAGGAACTGGCTCTGGCTCTGGCTCAGGTTATGGAAGCGGGTCTGGTTATGGCTCTGGATATGGAGGAGGGAAAGGTAATTAAAGCTTGCCATGAACACAGAGGATACCTTTTCTTTTGTATTCTGAAATAAAATTGCAGGAGCTCACACATAGCATGTTGGCGAGTGATTTCAACTATGCATGTGTGTATCCCTATCGATCGATAAAGTCACTTTTTCAAATGCTATAAATAAAAGAACACATTTTACTATAAGAATATATTTTATGGATAATCTCTCCGCAAAACCAAATCAAATGCGAATGTATCGTTTCCATAAGAACAATTAGATCTCTATCACAAAAAAAGAAATTTAAATAAAATTACAAGAAAAGAGCTTGTACCTTCTAAAATTGGAAATCTTCTTAATTCGCTGGAGCTCAGGATAGACGCAGTGATAACTTTCAATGCAGTAAAAAAAACCATGTCACAAGTAAAAATACTCAACCTCGATATATATATGACTGTCAAAAAAAAAATCTGAGTAAAAATCTGACCTGATTAATGAAGTCGAGTCATCTTAATTTGGTATGAAAAATTACTTCCTCTCTCTGTGGAAATGTCACACTAGAGTTTTTGATCCCTCACCGAAGGCGGCTAAAAGCCATTAGAAGTTGCAAAAAGTGAGCTTTACAACCAAAGAACCACATGTAGACAAGTCCTATTAGTATTTCATAAAATGGCCATTCTTCGAATCAGAAACGTCCCATGCATGACAATTATTGGCATTTAATGCTCACAGTCTTAAGACAAACTATAATTTCAAGAAAACTATTGCCATTTGCTATTAAAATTATGGGAGAAAAAAAAGTGAGGATATGTTTCAAGGCACAACTACTTTAGTAATCAGTAAAGATAATTCAGAATAGCAGGTCCCCAATAACAAAAAAAAAAAAATACCTTTTTCTTGTTGCACTCAGATTATTAAAGCACACCAAAAATTCATGAGTTTTTTTTAATAACTCTAATGGATGCCTTTTTAAAAAAAAAAAAAAAAAGGAAAGAACAAGTTTTTAAGATTGTAATAATTGCTGAATGTACAGTTCTGTTATGAAATGCCTTGACTTTGAAGTTGAATGAGTATTCTGTTTAAAGCAATTTGTAAGTTTTCAAAACTGAATTACTTGGCAAAAAAATGAACCTTCTTCATATGGCTGTGTATGGATAATACTTTCAGTCTTTGGTAAAGATATCAACGATCCTAATGATGCCAAGTGTCAGAAGATTAGCAATTAATCCTAGGAATGCATGAAATCGTACATCTTCTAGCTTGGTCTTGACCAGAATGATGATCCAAACGCCGATGCCATCATGTCTTCAAGAATTCGTCCTGGGATTGCGAGAAGGGATTTGCGTGAGGATGATATTCAGGGTGTACGAGCTTTATACGGATTCACTAATAATTAATAAGAACCAAAGGGAAGGAGATTATTGATGCTCGCAGCTTTTATTATCTTCATTAAGAGCATATTCCCATCTGTTTTCTGATAATGACTTCGTGTTAAGGCCATCCTAATCTGCAGATGTATTTCCTCGTGAGCAAGTTCATTTTTTTATCACATGCATGGCCATCTTTTTTTTTTTTATTTTAATGTCCCCAGGAGGTGTAGCGTGGTGAAATAGGGCTTAAGATCTGCACATCAGGTCTCGAGTTCGAGTCAGGGCGTGCATCTCTTGTAAGAGTCTGGGATAGCCGGGGTTTTACTTACTCACCTGAGCCCATAAAATACGCTTTTCAGGAAGTAGGGTTTCTCGAATCTAAAAAAAAATTCATTTTTTATAGAAAATGTTATGAATCGCCTGCTGTAGAAGGGTTTTGGCTCTTCGATAGTACTGAGAGTCTTATGTTTCATTGCTTTTATTTAAAAGTTGAAATTGATAAACTAAATATTTGATTATATTTTTTCAATTATTAAACCAGTTCTTATTTCTTAAGACGAAATTATCATAGATTTGGAAAATACGAAGAAATTATTTCTACGCGGCAACCCTTAAGAAGGTGGAAGGGGATTGAATTGATTAAATATCTACACCGCTCGATTTATTGCATCCCTATTTAAATTTATTGGACTTTCGTATTTATTTTACGCAATTTATTTTTTCCCTTCTTAGAATTGTGACCTCTGGCTGATGCTTGTCTGAGGGGGTGGGTGCATGTGAGCCCATAAAAAGGGCGAAGTCTAGTAAAAAGAAGCATTTTAATAGAACAGAGGATTTTTTAAAATGTTTTCTATATATATATATATATATATATATATATATATATTCAAATAATATTTTATTTTTATTTTTAAAAATTTATTTTTTATATCAATACATCAAAATATTTTAAAAACACTAAAAAATTAAAATCTTAAACTAAAATAATTTAAAAAATTCAAAAATATAAGTGCACCCAAATTAAATCAAACTCTGCCTAAGCTGAGCATGCATTGCATGCCAGGGTACCACCTAGTTATGTGATGTTCAGACCTGGCACTTTCCAGCTAAACTAAGATGTTTATCTTTTTCTACTATTATTTTCTTTTATCTCTACAAGATATAAAACTCAATTTTATATTAAGAAGCTAATTCAAATTTCAAAATAGGTTTAAAAGTTTTGAGCTTTGAATTGCATTGTTGGATAATAAAATATGGTTGCGTGAGGTGCATTTGTTTTTCAAATATTTTTTTTGTTTGATATTTAATTAAAAAAAAAATATATATATATATATATATTAATTTTAGTTTTTAATACAATACATCAAAATTATTAAAAACATAAAAAAAAATTAATTTAATAAATTTTTATGCCAAACACGCTTTTAAAAAACATAAATCACAACGCTTTCCTGCCACGTGTATCCGGTACATCATATGATCTCTAAATATAACAATATTTTACTTAATTAGTTGTTGCTTTGAGTTTATTTTGTAAAGTGTAGAGCTTAAATTACAGTGGGTTGTGAATTTAAAATAGGTATAAACACGTGCCTTCTCTTTCAAGAACAAAATCCAATAATAATTAAATAAAAAAAGTAATTTCAGAAGAGATAAATGGTAAAAACAACACTCTTTCTCCATCCAAAATAGTCATATGGTCTCATATATAGAATTACTCTAACTGGTTTAGGAGTGAAAGCAGAGTGGTTTTGTGATGGAAATTTTAAGATGGAATTTTTTTGATAGAAGACTTCAAAGAGTAAAAGTCCATTCCTATTAGTAAAGTCAATGAAAACCTATACTTTAGAGGTCCATCGGTTCTTTTTCCTTTTTACCTTGGCAGACAAGCAAGCAAAGCCTTGTATTTCCTTTCCTTCCTTGTATTTAGGTCAAAATTCTCTCTCTCTCTCTATGTGTATTTATATATAATTCAGAAGAAATTAAATCTATGGCTACGTATTAAAATTCTTATTTTAGAAGAAGAGAGAGTGCCCTCATTTTTAATTAACAAAACTACGGTGTTTTATATATATATCAAATGCATTGTTTAGAAAATGTTATTTTGGCTCTTTTAGTTTAAATTAGATTTAAAATTTCTTTTTTAATTAGCGTTTAATCTTTTAATTTATTCAATTTGGTTCTTAATTAAATCTTAATTCTAAAAATCAATTCAACTTCATCCGTATCAAGTTTTAAAAACCCCCTAATTTCAATATGTTTATAAATTTAGTCCTTTATCTTAGATATTTAAAAAAAATTTTTTAACTGACCTCTTCTAATTTTTTTAATTTCACTCCTATTTTCAATCAAATTTGACTCTAGATTCATGCACTTTTTGCAAAAAGGTTCATGATCTTGAATTCCATCAATTTGATCTTTAATTGACCCCAAACTTTGATTTTCTTATAATTGTGTCCCTGATTTTTATCTAATTGAGCTTGAAAAAATTAAATTTGATCATCTAAAATTTCAATCTTTTCAATTAAACCCGAATTGAACTTTCAAACTTAATTTTTCACTAATTATACCCCTAGTAAAGTTAATTTGACCAATTAGAAGTATAATTAAGTCATAATACCTAATTAAATATTTTAATTTGACTCTCAAATTAATCATTCAAATATTTTTTTCTCCATCGGTTAGGTGTAAGAGAAAGTTTTCATGCGTGGACGTGTTCAATGAAAAAACAAATGATGATAAGAGATGTGGGGGTGGGTGTTTGTGCATCATCAAAACGTATTGGGCAAACTTGTTTCTATATTTGAAAAGCTTGTCCACAGAATTACAGCTGATAAACGTTATGCTCTGTGTGCGATGGACTTGGAGACTAGAACCGATCCTAATTCCTCTACATTAATTAAATGCCTTTTCTCTGGTGGCCATCTTGGGTTTCGTCGGATGAAATTATAGGGTATTGTACGTATGGACGGACTTATTATGCCTGCGGTCATGCTCTGTGACACAGACAACACGCGGCTGGCTGCACAAATAGACCTTGAAGAGACTCGTCCAAATAATCCGCGATTATTTGTATTTTGCAAACATAATTTATTTACGATCTCAAAGACTCTAACCACCCACCTCTAAGATCAGGGGTGGCCTAATTAAACACAAATTCGTAACTAGAAACTGATGGAAATTTATTCTTAATTTAGATAATAGAAACTGCAAGCATCATTCTCCTTTCGTCCGTGCTTCAATTACCGAGTCCGTATAAAGCTCGTACACCCTGAATATCATCCGCACGCAAATCCCTTTTCGCAATCCCAAAACGAATTCTGGAAGACATGATGGCATCGGCATTTGGATCATCATTGTGGTCAAGACCGAGGAGATGTCCTATTTCATGAACGGCTACAGATTCCAGGTCCATCTGGTTAGGTCCTGGGTTTTCACTCCAATTTTCATCCGCATCGAAATGGAACATTGCATTCCTAGTTGGTGAAGTAGCATGGGCTAAGGTCCCTCGAGGACCGTCAAAGGCGTTACCATCGTTATGGTCTCGCCGATGGAATCCAATTACAATATCTGCAGGGGAGCTACCGCTAACTTCCTGAAAAGTGAATTCGGTGACCTGTGCCCATCTTTGAAAAGCTTTTGCGCAGATGGACCTTATGTTCTGTGCAGCCGGGACTTGGACACTGGAACGAAACTTGTACGTCAATTGCCTTTTTGTCCATCTAGGATTTCCAGGAAAGAAATTGTAGTGAGCTAGTGTGTGGATGGACTTGTGAGTATGGTAATGCTTTGTGCCATTGACAACATCTGGCACGCCACATCTAGGCTGCATCATTTCGTGCACTGTACTATTGTCTAGGCTTCCTGTAACGTTCAAATGATGGTTCTGCTGATATGCCTTGATTGCAGACTCTAAAAGATCATCAAACTCATCGTCATTGACATGGTTATGGCCCTTCTTTCCTTGATGACCATAGTTCAAGTATCCAAATTTCTCAAGATATCTTTTGAGCTCATGAAGCCCTTTGACAGATCCATTCTTGTGGCATCCCTCCAGGTGTTTGACGAACCCAAAAGGATCTCCACTTGGTTTTGATTGAATGGTGCGTGATTGCATCGCAACAAGAAGTAAAATGGCTACAAAAATCGGAAAACTTCTAGCTGTCATTGTAGACATCAAATCTAGGACTCTCCTTCACTTGTGGGTTCGAGAGGAGAACTTATGGATGCTAGACATTGATAATCTGGCTTGTTTATATAGCGCTCCTGCAGGGCAGTTCCCTTCCAATCTCGACATTTTAGCTTCCTTGGGAAGTCTTTTTGCCCGTTAAGAGGGTTTAAGGTTTGGTTTGGAAACGCGTCCAGACGTTGTTTTTCTAAATTTTGAAAAAGTAAATTTGTGGAATCATAAAAATTCTCTCTTTTTTTTTTCTTTGTTTTCATCAATCCCGATGGACCACTAAATTGTCTGTGATTGTAGTATTTGTCAAGTCTTCCTTGATAGAACATAGAGCATGGAATATGGAATTAAAACTCTTGTTTGTTTGACCAAAATATAGAATTCATGAGTTCTTTACACTTGATAAAACTCTTGTTTTTTTTTTTTTTATCCTCATTACTCGTACTGGACACCCTGGAAAGAAAATCAAAATCTCCGACTCGACCCTCAGAACCACCAACTCTGATAGAAGCAATCCGGAGCCCTTTCTTCGTTCTTTCCAAGCTCAAGCTGTTGAGTTTCTTGTATCCATCTTTCATGTACCCGGTTCTTTATACTTGATTTAGTATACTATTGTTATCCAGGAAAGGGGTTTTGATTTGTTGACAAGATAAATGTTGACATTATCTTTATATAGAAATAGATAATCAGTACATATTATTTTCCTATTTTAGTTCCTATATTGTAGCTGATTTTCCTGTAATGTAGTTCCCATTCCTAACTCATAGGAATGCCTTGGCTGTACAAATACATGACCTAAGGTCTGTATTCATTCACTCAATCAATATACATTGTTCTTCCATCTTTTCATGGTATCAGAGCATATTCAAAGATCCTAACTTTCCTTGATCCATCGTTTCTCTTCACTACATTGGCTACCTAGTATCTACTTTCCCAGTCACCATGTCCACAGAAAAAAATCAATTATCAGCCAACACAGGCATGAACAATCAAGCAGCCGTTCCTGCTGCCCCTGCAGATCCCTCAAAATCAAACATCTCAAATCCTTTCTTTACTCATCACTCCGATCACCCAGGTCTGATTTTAGTCTCCAAACCTCTAAACGGAGATAATTATTCCACCTGGAAGAGGGCTATGACTTTAGCCTTAAGTTCCAAGAACAAATTAGGTTTTGTCAACAACTCAATCAAAATTCCTTCAAAAGAAATTGATCCCGAAGGTTATGCAGCATGGTCTCGGTGTAATGATATGGTGCATTCATGGCTTATCAATGCACTCAGTCCAGACATCTCCAACAGTGTGATTTATTACTCTACTGCACATGAGGTTTGGGAAGACCTTAATGAGAGATTCTCCCAAAGCAATGCTCCTCGAATTTTCGAGATACAACAAGAAATTGCTTATTTCAAGCAAGAACAACTGTCTGTTTCTTCCTATTATACAGATCAAAGGATCGTGGGATGAATTAGCATCCTATGACAACACGACTCATGGGGCACAAGGCAGATCAACAAAAGTTAATGCAATTTTTGATGGGGTGAATGATTCTTACAAAGTGCTATTCATGGCGATCCTCCTCATGAATCCTCTTCCTTCAATTCGGCGAGCATATTCTTCAATTTCTCGGGAAGAGAAACAAATGAATCCTCACTTCATCGCATGCCACAATTGAACCCATCAACAGTGCAGCTATGGCTGTTCGAGGAAGACCCAACCCAGCCAGACATTGACGATTCAACCGTTCATACGGTTCGCACGAACCACGGTCGCAGGAGAGACAACCAGAAAGTTTCAACCAAGACGGAGCGAGACGGGGACTTTCGCGGTAGAGGGGCGACCAAATTGCTCCCACTGTGGAGAAAATGGACACTGGGTACAGACGTGTTATGAATTAAATGGCTATCCAATGGGCCATCCGAGAGGAAGATTCCAGCCGGGCTCACGCAGCTTCAACAACAGGGCCAGGCCTGCGGGGAATCATATGGCCGAGAGTTCTTGGGCCAGGCCTGCAGTGAATCATGTGGCCGAAAGTTCTTGGGCCAGGCCTCCAGCCAATAGCATTACCGAGACCAATCCCAAAGTTGATGGCAGCCAGTTCATGGGCATTTCGGAGGATCAATTAAAACAACTTTTGTCACTTGTTAGTAAGAATGATGACTCTATATCTCAGGCAAATGCGGTTACCAAACCAGGTTTGTCTAAAATCACTTCCCGCGATTGGATCATTGATAGCGGGGCGACGGATCATATTTCTTCGTCACTTAAATTATTCCGTAAAAATAAAAGTTGTTCATTACATTCGGTATATGCCTCGATGGAGAGAAAGTCAATATTGTCGCCAAAGGATCGCTACCTTTGAACTCGTTTATTATCCGCATAATGTGCTTTGTGTTCCTACTTTCAAAGTTGATCTGATATCAGTTAGTCGGTTGACGAGAGGCCTAAACTGCTCAATAACCTTTTTTCCCTATTGGTGTATTTCGCGGGATCCGCTCACGAGGAGAATGATTGGTTTGGGTAAACAAAGAGACGGCTTATATTATCTAACGGCACTTGTGACGAATAAAACCATAAACACCGCCTCCCCACCCACAAGCGCCGACATGCAATCTTACCATTTCATCCACCGATCTCTGGCATCATCGCTTAGGGCATGCCTCATCTCCTTGTTTAAGTTTCATTGCCAAGAATTTTTAAAATTTTTCAATTCGGTCAAATAATGCTTGTCATATATGTCCTTTGGCAAAGCGAGTCGTTTACCTTTCGGTCCCTAGTACTATTTCTTCAATAAAACCTTTTGAAATAATTCATTGTGATATTTGGGGTCGTTATCGACATCCTTCCCTTACTGGTGCTCATTATTTTCTTACCATTGTGGATGATTTTTCTCGTTTCACATGGATATTTTTAATGCGACATAAAAATGAAGCACAATCACTTTTAAAAATTTCTTGGTTTTGTTCGGACCCAATTTGAAACTCAAATAAAAACATTTCGAAGTGATAACGGTGGAGAATTTATTTCTTTACGTTCTTTTTTTCAAAATCATGGGGTCATTTTTCAACATTCTTGCGTCTACACGCCGCAACAAAATGGGGTTGTGGAACGTAAACATCGTCATATTTTACAAGTGGCTCGCGCTTTAAAATTTCAAGCACATCTCCCTACCCTTTTTTGGGGAATGTGCTCTTACCGCCCGTCCACATAATCAATCGTTTGCCTTCTCCAGTTCTTTCTCTAAAAACTCCTTTTGAACTTCTCTTTTCAAAAAAACCCGTTTTTTCTCATCTCCGTGTTTTTGGTTGTCTAACCTATGCTACTAATGTGCGCATTTCTCATAAGTTTGATCAGCGTTCCATTCCTTCCATTTTCATTGGTTATCCCGTCGGACAAAAAGCATACAAATTGTTTGATTTGTCAAATAAAAAAATTTTTACTAGCCGCGATGTCAGATTTCATGAAACCATTTTTCCCTATGCATCTGTCCAGCCCATTAACCCACCAGACACTGGCCCATAAATTTCCGAAACCGGCCCAATCCCAATTATGGCCCGTGACATCCCTTGGCCCAATTCTTCTCCTTCCACATCATCCACTTACCTGCCAAATCACCTTACCTCACCTTTACCAAATTCACCATCTTCCTCTCCTTTACCAAATTCACCTCGTGACCCACTGTCACCTTCACCTCGTGACCCACCGTCACCTTCACCACTCCTACAGCCACCTCCTTCAGCTCCACCATTCGAGCACTCATCAACCACCACTCCACCAAATAACCCCATTCCTGCCCCTATTCCTCTCCGTCGCTCAAGTCGCCAGACTGTTCCACCGATCAAGCTCAAGGATTTCGTCTGCAACAATGTTTACACTGCCCAATCACTCTCTTTGTCGCTGGGTCCAACCAAAGGAACTCGACATCCTCTGTCTAACCACCTCTCATATCACAGATACACGCCCAATTACAGATCCTTTGTTGCTCAAATCGGCACCATCAGTGAACCTAAGTCCTATTCAGAGGCAGTTGTTCATCCTGAGTGGCAGCAGGCCATGACTTCTGAGTTGAAGGCTTTACAAGCTAATGGCACCTGGACTCTTACCAAACTTCCCACTGGTAAAATTCCAATTGGCTGCCGATGGGTCTATAAGGTCAAGCTCCGATCAGATGGGTCAGTTGAAAGGCACAAAGCACGGTTGGTAGCAAAGGGGTTCACCCAATTGGAAGGCATAGATTACCAGGATACATTTTCTCCAACGGCGAAGATTATTTCAGTGCGCTGCTTGCTTGCCTTAGCTGCAGCCCGTGGGTGGTCCTTGCATCAAATGGACGTGAATAACGCCTTTCTTCATGGCGATTTGGCGAAGAGATTTACATGTCTCCACCGCGGCCTTCACAAGGCGGGGAGAATAATCTGGTGTCTTTGTTTACATAAGTCAGACGGTTTGAAACAAGCGTCTAGCAAGCGGTGGTTTCGCGAAATTCTCGGAGGCCATGTGTTCTGCTGGCTTCATCCAATCTCGAGCCGATTACTCTTTGTTCACCAAAACACGAGGCAAGCTCTTTCTCGCACTTTTGATATATGTGGATTACATTCTAATAATCGGAAATGATCATGCTAGCATTGTTGACACTAAAAAATTCCTGCATAGTCGGTTTAATCTTAAAGACCTTGGTAATCTAAAGTACTTCCTTGGCATAGAAGTTTCGCATCCAAGAAGGGTATTTTTATATCACAACGTAAATATGCTTTGGAAATTATTGAGGATGTGGGTCTGTTGGGGGCTGCCCCAATTAACACTCCTATGGAACGAGGTTTAAAATTATCAGACCAGGGTGTTTTGTTAAAAGAACCGAGTAAGTATAGAAGATTGGTTGGCGATTGATTTATCGCGAGGCCGAGACCGGATATAACCTATGCAGTGCATGTTTTGAGTAGGTTTATGCATGAGCCCAGAAAGCTTCACATGGAAGCAGCACTTCGGGTTGTCCGATATTTGAAAGGTGCACCAGGTCAAGGCCTATTTTTCTCATCGAATAATGACTTCCGGTTGAGAGCATATTGTGACTCGGTCGGGCGGGTTGCCCGCTCACTAGGAGATCCACCACAGGCTATTGTGTGTTTCTTGGACCGTCATTGATATCCTGGAGATCGAAAAGACAGAAAACAGTTTCCCTTTCTTCCGCTGAAGCCGAATATCGCGCAATGACGAGAGCTGCTTGTGAGTTGACTTGGCTGCGTCAATTATTGAAAGACTTGGGTCTAATACATCATGAAGCGACCCCTATTGTTTTGCGCACAACAAGGTGCCTTACACATAGCTGCCAACCCAGTTTTCCATGAGCGGACTAGGCACATTGAGATGGACTGCCATTTCATTAGAGACAAGATTCAAGACGGTTCAGTGATCACGAGATATGTGAGTTCTACACATCGGTGGCGGATATCCCGACCAAGTCTTTGGGAAAGGAAAGTTTCATCCCTATGATTCGCAAGTTGGGAGTTCAGGATATCCACTCTCCAACTTGAGGGGGAGTGTTGACAAGATAAATGTTGACATTATCTTTATATAGAAATAGATAATCAGTACGTATTATTTTCCTATTTTAGTTCCTATATTGTAGCTGATTTTCCTGTAATGTAGTTCCCATTCCTAACTCATAAGAATGCCTTGGCTGTACAAATACATGACCTAAGGTCACGTATTCATTCACTCAATCAATATACATTGTTCTTCCATCTTTTCATGATTAAGTTTTCTCCATGGGTTCGGTGATTCCTTATGCCTTTCTTTCGTGTTGTTGCATTCAAATTAGGCTAAGAGATAGTTGTTTAGATGAATGTAGAAGGCTAATATAGATCCTGTCCTTATTCATCGATTTTATTTTTTAATGATGTATTATTGTGTTGGGAAGAGAATTTGAGCTCCTTCTTCTGCATGGGGACGGATGGCCCTATTCTAGAATTTCCAGAGTGTGGGAAAACAGACAAGTCAAGTAGCAGGTCTTCATTAATTACAAGTTTCCCCGTGGAAACATATATAGTTTTTCAATTCAATTTTTGTCAAAAAAAATATTATTTTTTCTATTTGTTAGTCTGCATGAGTTGACGTAGTATTCCTGGATTGATTTAGTGACCCAACTGTCCCAATTTTGTCTGGCAGCTATACTTCAAATTCTTTATAACAAAGTTTAATTTTTTTTTCCCTTTCTTTACAGGCTAACCCATTTTGTTCGGTGCCTATCTTTTGCATGCTAAAGGCTACAGTTGGGCATTTATCCAGCAACAATCTTTTTAGACGTTGAAACTGGGTTTTCACCTAAAAAACCCTTACAGAAAGGCAGATGTATGGGCTCTACTTCAGCCCAAGTAGGTGAAGAAAACAGAAAAAGGAATTAGAGGCCCAGACTCCAGTAATAATGAACAGCCGTTAACGAGTCAACGGAGATTATCATCTCTAGGGGCTCGACCTCATTGGGGTGCTTGATGAGTCAAATTATTGTTGTACCTTTGCTGCCTTTTGAAACCAATTTTATGCTGGAATTGATTTCCACTATTTAAGTAATTTAATCGATTTTGTTTTCTAGTAAATCTTTTTATTTAAAATAAATTTCAAAATTTATTCAATTTGAGTCGGTGAAAATACATTATTTATCAAACTTGTTCTTATTTTTTAAAGATTGTTTTCAAGTTTATGTGATAAAGAAGAATGTGATTAGTGAAATTAATTTTTAATGTATCAGCTTTGAAGTAAATCACATTTTAGTGTGATGTGCAATTTCATATATATATATATTATAAAAGGAGAATATTCGAGTACTTCGTTTTCAGCCATACTCTTTCAGTTGGTTAGGGCTTGTTCAGGTATGAACATGAAACTCCACATAAATAAACAGTGCCTGAACCAGGAGATATTCTCGTAAAGGTATCCATTATGATTTTTCAGGCATAAATTGACAGAAAGCTAACATGTTGTTGATGTTCTTATGACATTTCAATAAGAGGCGTTAAGGTATGGTTTTCAGTTTTGCCGTAGGTTTTGTCATTCATGGGCTAAATTATTGGACAGCTTGAATTGATTGAAACTTCTGTACTGATGTAGAGGTTTTGTAATATTATTGGACCGCTCATGCTAATTTCATCTGGGTTTCGACCATCTGTGCTACATAATAGCAGGTGATTTGGGGAGCTTAGAATTCTTATTTTAGAAGAAGAGAGAATGCCCCCAGCTTCCCCAGCTTCCTACAGATAAATTTTCCGAATTTTAGTTCTAATTGCCCCTGCTCTTTTGGTTGATTGCATAACTCGAAAAATTAAAATCTGGTTAGCAAAATAGGCTTTTGTCAAACTCCAAATTCCTGAACACTAATTATATCTAGAAAGAAACATGCAGACTGGAAAACTTCAATTGCAATTATTCTACGATTACAAGGGAGATAAGATTATGTGGAAGTGACTTCTTCACATATTTTAAAATCCACGTACAAATCCTTTATTTGCTAATACAATAACAGGTATAATAACCTTTTAGTTATATGTGGCTTTTAATCAAAGTCCATAGAGGTCACGGATACCTTCGATGTCATCCTCTTGCAGACTCCTTTTTGTCTTTCCATAATCAAAGTATGGATACATGATTGCATCTGGATGGTCTCCGCTGTGACCAAGTCCGAGTAAGTGACCTATTTCATGCACAGCGACGGATTCCAGGTCTAGCTCTAGACGTCCAGGATTGCTGCTCCAAGTTTCATCAGCATCAAAATGTAGCATCCCGATAGTTGGTCTAAAACCATGGGCAAAGATTCCTCCAGGGCCATCAAATGGCTCATCATCTCCGTGGTCTAGTTGGTAAAAGGCAATTTTAATATCAGCATCGGCAGAATTAGGCACTTCTTCGAACGTGAAGTCAGTAACTTGTGCCCATTTTTGAAACGATTGTTTGCAAACAGACCTTATACTCTCTGCACCGGCAACTTGGACAGTTGCGCCAACGTGTACTTCAAATGCTTTGAGGACCATCTGGGGGCTCCGGGGAAGAACGAATAGTCAGCATTGGCCACCCGGCCATCATAAGACTTGGAAGTATTGTGGTGCTTTGTGCCATTGAAGATATCAGCCACGCCACATCTAGGCTTTATCATTTGATTCACAGTACGTTTGTCTAGCCTTCCAGTGACTTCCAAATGAAAGTTTTGCTGATAGTTTCTGATAGCAGACTCCAAATGGTCATCGAACTCGTCATCGTCAACCTGGTTCAGGTTCTTGTTACTTGAAAGATCATAATCCAAGTATCCAAATTTCTTCAGATACTGTTTTACAAGGTGCAGCTTGGTAACAGATTGACCTTTTTGGCTTTCCACAAGGTTCAGGATGGATTTGAATGGATTGTTGTGTGTGGTCCCGCACCATGTGATGGTGGGACCACCACATTAATTGTCAAGAGACAGCTGCTGTCTCTTGGAATTTAAATTAATGTGGGTCGGCTACTGTAGACGCAGTAGAGAGAAACAGAAGAGAGGAGAAGAAAACCGAGAGCAAGAAAAGAAGAAGAGGCAGCAGAGCAGCCTGCGTTCTTTCTTTGATTTCCAGTTCGTTCACCGTTGGATCGGGCTGAGATTTTGACAGCAGCTTCTAGACACATTCCTCTTCATTTTGGACGGTTGGATCGAAGATTGGTGGTGTGGAAGCTGGCCGTTTTGACAGAAAACGGGGCTGTCAGTATTGTGAGTTTTTCTCAAATAATTCTCCTTTAATCTTGTTGTAATCCGAGAATAAGTTATTCTTGATGATATATATGTTGTAGCCCTTAGTTGAATCTGAGGAAGAACAATTGTGAACCCATTATTTGTGATAGTGGAAGTTTTTAGGTGGACTCCGGTCCCGTGGTTTTTCCCGCATCGGGTTTTCCACGTAAAAATCTTGGTGTTGATTTGTGTGATTGTTGCATTATATTTGTTCATTGTTTGATTCTGTTTTTTACTGCACAAAGAGGGAAAAAGGATTGGGACTTGTGAATTGTGAATTGTATTCCGCTGAATTGATCCGGTTAGTTGTCCCTAGTTTTCCCAACAAAGTGGTATCAGAGCATTTGGTTGTGTAGATTGAATTCTTGTGCAGTTAAAATGGAAAAGGAAGATTCGGGTATGATAAAGCTCACTTCCTCAAATTATTTCCTATGGAAAACAATGATGGAGGATCACTTATATTGCAATGATTTGGCTTTGCCGATTGAATGTAAAGGAATAAAGCCTGATGACATGGATGATGCAAAATGGAATGGACTAAATAGAAAGGCTACAGCTAATGTTAGAAAATGGGTATCTTCTAAGTCCATTAATCATATTTCTCAAGAACATGATTGCTATAAAGTTTGGAAGCTGTTGGAAGAAACCTTTGCCAAGGAGAGTGCACAAAACAAGGTTTTTGTAATTAGAGACCTTGTGAATTTGAAGTATAGAGATGGTGAAGATGCTTCAGTGCATATAAATGTATTCCAAGGGTTCTTGAATCAGCTGTCATTGATGAACCTTGAGTTAGCCGATGAAATGCAAGCATTAATCCTATTGAGTTCATTGCCGGATAGTTGGGAGACTTTGGTAGTGTCACTTAGCAATTCTACTCCGAATGGAAAGCTCACTTTGAAAACAAAGTGAAGGATTGTATCCTCAATGAAGAGAAGAGGAGGAAAGGGACAAGCACTTCGAGTCTCATGCACTTGTTGAGAAAGTCGAGGGAGAAGTCAAAGCAGGTTCTCTCACGGCAAGCAAGATGGAGAATCCAGCAATAGAAAAGGCAAATGGAAGCTAAGAGGAAGATCTCAGTCAAGGAAGGGTTTTAAGTGTTATTATTGTGACAAGCTCGGGCATATGCAAAAGGATTGCGAAAGTATAAAAGAGATAAAAAGGGTAGAGATGAAGACAAAAATGAAGAGAATGGTACAGTAGCGGTTGTGTTTGATGGTGATGTTGCCATTGTTTGTGATGATGGTCGTGTTAATCTTGCATGTCAAGATACCACCGGGTTCAGATTCAGACTTCTTACCATGTTACACCCCGACATGATTTTTTACACATCCTACTGCCTGGTGACTTTGGTCAAGTTAGGATGGGAAATCAAGGGATGGCTAGTGTTGTGGGCATTGGAGATATTTGGTTGGAAACCAATCGGGTGCAAGTTGCTACTCAAAGATGTTAGGCATGTGCCCGATATGCGCCTACATTTAATCTCTACAGTACTCTTGATGAAGAAGGCTATCACAGTTACTTTGGAGATGGTAAATGGAAGCTCTCAGAAATTCCCTAATTGTTGCTAAAGGGAAGAAGATGGGTCTCTACATGTCCAAGCCAAGGTGATCAAAGGGGAGGTGAATGCAATTGAAGATTGCTCTCCCGATCTATGGCATAAGCGGCTTGGACATTTGAGTGAGAAAGGCCTTGGCATCCTTGCCAAGAAGAACTACCTTCCATTGAAAGGTATGAACTTGAACACATGTATTCATTGTTTAGTTGGTAAACAACGTAGAGTTGCATTTCAAAGATCACCTTCACATAGAAGGTCACATGTTCTTGATTTAGTTCATACCGATGTTTGCTCTATGATTGATAAGTCTCTTGGAGGTGCATTGTACTTTGTTAGTTTTATTGATGATCACTCCAGGAAGATTTGGGCCACTTGTTTGAAATCCAAAGATCAGGTGCTTGATGTCTTTAAGGATTTCCATGCCAGAGTTGAAAGAGAAACGGTAGAAAGCTGAAATGTGTTCGAACGGACAATGGTGGTGAATACAGAGGTCCTTTTGAGAAGTACTGCAGGAACAGGGTATCAAGTTGGAGAAGACAGTTCCTAAGACTCCACAGCGAGAATGGAGTGGCGAGAGAATGAAACAGAACCATTGTTGAAAGAATTAGATGTATGCTCTCTCATGCAAAGCTGCCTAAGTCCTTTTGGGGTGAGGCAATGAAGACTGCAGTTGCCATGATCAACCTTTCTCCATCAGTTCCTCTTGAGTTTGATGTTCCGGATAGAGTTTGGAAAGGAAAGGATGTTTCCTATGCACACCGAGAGTGTTTGGATGCGAGCATTTGTACATGTTCCAAGGGATGAAAGGTCCAAGCTTGACAGCAAGACAAAGCAGTGTATTTTCTTGGGATCTGAAGATGATGAGTTTGGCTATAGGTTGTGGGATCCAAAGGAGAAGAAAATTGTGAGAAGCAGAGATGTTATCTTCTTTTGAAGATCAAACCATTGAAGACTTTGAACCAAGGAGAAAACAGAGTCTACAACTTTTATTCCATCTAATTCAAATCCAAGACCTACTCCACGATTACCTTTGATGCCCGCTAATCATGGGGAGACTTGCAAAATGATGAAAATGATGGTTTTCTTGATGAGCCATTAGTTGGTGATCCCGAATCGGCTAATGATGATATTGATGTTATTCCCGAACAAGGTTATGCAGGAAGCTCCGGATGAGCCACAATTGAGGAGGTCAACCGGACTCGCCAACCTTCTACCAAATATTCTCCTCATGAGTATGTGCTAGTTCCCGATGGGGGAGAGCCGAATGCTTTGATGAAGCCATGTCACATGAGAAGAAAAGTGAGTGGTTGCAAGCAATGCAAGAAGAGATGAAATCCTTGCATGAAAACCATACCTTTGAGTTAGTGAAGCTTCCTAAAGGTAAGAGAGCACTCAAGAACAAATGGGTGTTCAGGGTTGAAAATTGATGAACATTGCTCACAACCAAGGTACAAGGCAAGATTGGTTGTGAAAGGCTTCCGGTCGAAGAAGGGTATTGATTTTGAAGAAATCTTTTCACCAATGGTCAAGATGTCTTCAATCCGAGTTGTTGCTTGGCTTATTTGCTAGTTTGAATCTTGAAGTTGAGCAACTTGATGTAAAACGCGCTTTCTCCATGGTGATTTAGATGAAGAGATCTACATGGAACAGCCTGAAGGGTTTGAAGCAAAAGGTAAAGAGCAGCTAGTTTGCAAGTTGAAAAAGAGCCTATATGGGTTAAAGCAAGCCCCAAGACAATGGTATAAGAAGTTTGATTCTTTCATGGTGGATCATGGTTATGACGGGACCACTCGATCATTGTGTATTTATGAAAAGGTTTCCAGATGGAAACTTTATTATTCTCTTGTTGTATGTGGATGATATGTTGATTGTTGGCCATGATGCTAAGAAGATTCAGATGTTGAAGGAAGAGTTAAGCAAGTCTTTTGCAATGAAAGACTTAGGACCAGCAAAACAGATTCTTGGCATGAAGATCACACGTGACAGGAAGAAGGAGAAACTTTGGCTATCTCAGGAGAGATATGTTCAAAAAGTACTTGAGAGATTCAACATGAGCAACTCCAAACTGGTTTGTTCTCCACTTGCAAGCCACTTTAAACTAAGTTCTAAGCAGTGTCCTTCAAGTGATGAAGAAAGAGATGAGATGAAAAAGGTTCCTTATGCATCCGCAGTTGGTAGCTTGATGTATGCCATGGTTTGCACAAGGCCGGATATAGCTCATGCAGTTGGTGTGGTTAGTCGGTTCCTCTCCAATCCTGGTAAAGAACACTGGTCAGCAGTGAAATGGATACTCAGGTATCTCAAAGGTACTTCTAGTTTCAGCTTATGTTTTGGTAATGATAAACCTGTGTTGGATGGATACACAGATGCAGATATGGCTGGCGATGTTGATTCTAGAAAGTCCACATCAGGATACTTGATGAAGTTTGCAGGGGGAGCAGTCTCATGGCAATCAAGGTTGCAAAAATGTGTTGAATTATCAACTACACAGGCTGAATATATTGCTCTTACTGAAGGGGGCAAAGAGTTGTTATGGATGAAGAAGTTCTTACATGAACTTGGCCTAATTCAAGAGAACTTTGTGTTGCACTGTGACAGTCAAAGTGCAATCCATCTCAGTAAGCATCCTACTTTTCACTCTCGATCAAAGCACATTGAGGTTAGATATCAATGGATTCGAGATGCTATGGAGATGAAGTCATTTGTTGTTGAGAAGATCCATACCGATAACAACGTGTCAGACATGATGACCAAACCTCTATCGAGAGAGAAGTTTGAGTTTTGCAGAAGGGAGGTAGGCTTGTCAGAGCCTCCTAAATCGAAGCTTACATGTTGATCGCCAGTATGGCGAATTCCTCACATGGTGCGTGAGGGGGAGATTTGTTGTGTGTGGTCCCGCACCATGTGATGGTGGGACCACCACACTGTCAAGAGACAGCTGCTGTCTCTTGGAATTTAAATTAATGTGGGTCGGCTACTGTAGACGCAGTAGAGAGAAACAGAAGAGAGGAGAAGAAAACCGAGAGCAAGAAAAGAAGAAGAGGCAGCAGAGCAGCCTGCGTTCTTTCTTTGATTTCCAGTTCGTTCACCGTTGGATCGGGCTGAGATTTTGACAGCAGCTTCTAGACACATTCCTCTTCATTTTGGACGGTTGGATCGAAGATTGGTGGTGTGGAAGCTGGCCGTTTTGACAGAAAACGGGGCTGTCAGTATTGTGAGTTTTTCTCAAATAATTCTCCTTTAATCTTGTTGTAATCCGAGAATAAGTTATTCTTGATGATATATATGTTGTAGCCCTTAGTTGAATCTGAGGAAGAACAATTGTGAACCCATTATTTGTGATAGTGGAAGTTTTTAGGTGGACTCCGGTCCCGTGGTTTTTCCCGCATCGGGTTTTCCACGTAAAAATCTTGGTGTTGATTTGTGTGATTGTTGCATTATATTTGTTCATTGTTTGATTCTGTTTTTTACTGCACAAAGAGGGAAAAAGGATTGGGACTTGTGAATTGTGAATTGTATTCCGCTGAATTGATCCGGTTAGTTGTCCCTAGTTTTCCCAACATGGATGATGCTCAGTTGGTTCTGATTGGACAAATTTTATCAGAATCACCAGGAGAAGAAAAAGGGATACTAGAAATTTGAAGGCTTTTTCAGCCATACTTGGAAGCCTCTTTCAATTGGTTAGGACTTCTTCAGGATCGATGAACATGAAACTCCACATAAATAAATATATAGTGCCCCAACCAGAAGATATTCTCCTAAGGGTATCCATTATGTTTTTTCAAGCATAAATTGACAGAAAGCTAACATGTCGTTGACGTTTTAACATTTCAATCAGAGATGTTAAGGTATGGTTTTCAACTCTTCCATAGATGTTGTCATGTATGCACTGAATTCTTTCAATTATTGAACATCTTGATCACACTAACAGAATTTTTACATTTACTAACAGAATAGTCTATTAGTATTTGTACTTTCAGTCTATTGATATGAATTTTATCGATACACTCACAGACAGAAATATTTTATTAAAAAAATTATCTTTGATGATTTTTAATTTGTTAATAAATTCATTAATAATAAAATTAGTGATAAATTTACCAACAAATAAAGGTCATCAAAAAGTTAAATATACTGAATTCATGAATTGATTGAAACTACGTAGTGATGTAGAGGTTTTCGTTATTATTGGACCAATTATACAAATTTCACTTCAAAACAGAAATATTTTGTTTCTTTCAATATAATAAAATAATTTTAAAAATTCTCCACAAATTTTTTATTTGTTGATGGTGAAGGTTCCTCTTTCATAACTTGAATAGACTGGAATCAATACACAGTGTGATGTGATGATATTTTTTAGCCTTTTCACATCTAAATATGATGTAATGATATTTCTCATGATCAAACAGAGCGAACCATAAGTGATTAGTTGTAAATTAAGGAACAAATGTGTGGCTGAAAGCCTAAAACCATTCCACATCAGTCAATTATTATTTTCACCATCGGTCAGGTATCAGAGAAAGTTTTCATGCGTGAGATTAATTTTTTTTCTTGATTGGTTCTTAAAACAGGTCACTCATATCCATACCTATCTGTTCATAAGATTTTTTTTTCCTTATAGCCTTTCTTTAAATTCAGATTCTAGATAATGATGATGAAAGCATGCAGTTTACCTAGCAATTAAAAATAAAGAAAATAGCTCATAGGCCGGGTCCATGCTCACCGTTTTTAATGGCTCAAGTGCCTTGAAACGACATCCAAATAATACAAGAGGGATAATTCATAGTGTCGATGCTCATTCAAAACGCATTAACACATGCCTGTAGATGTAACATTCTTCCAATTGGAGAATTATTGGACAAACAAACCAAATCCTACAGGAAATTATCAGCCTAGCTGTGGTGTCCTGTGTGTGTTATGTACTTTCCATTCTTCAAAGGTTTGAACTTTGTTTCTTGCACCATGCCAAGAAAAAATCCGTGGACGTGTTCAATGAAAAAACAAATAATGATTGTTCGAGTTGTGGGAGAGAGAGGGGTTGCGTATGGCAATTCAATTTGTGCATTATTATCAAAACAAATTGGGCAAACTTGTCTCTATATTTGAAAAGCTTGTCCACAGAGATTGCAGCTGATAGACGTTAAGTTCTGTGTGCATCTGTGCGATGGACTTGACTACTAGAACCAATCCTAATTCCTATACATTAAATGCCTTTTCTCTGGTGGACATCTTGGGTTTCGTCGGATGAAAATATAGAGTACAGTGTGGATGGAATTATTATGCCTTCGGTAATGCTCTGTGACAGAGACAACATGCGGCTGGCTGCACAAATAGACCTTGAAGAGACTCGTCCAAATAATCCGCGATTATTTGTATTTTGCAAACATAATTTATTTACGATCTCAAAGAAATGGTTTACAAAATAGTTTTAGGCTTGCAAATGAGATACTTTGCAAATAAAGACTCTAACCACCTCTAAGATCAGGGGTGGCCTAATTAAAAACAAATTCGTAACTAGAAACTGATGGAAATTTATTCTTAATTTAGATAATACAAAATGCAAGCATCATTCTCCTTTCGTGCGTGCTTCAATTAGCGAATCCGTATAAAGCTCGTACACCCTGAATATCATCCGCACGCAAATCCCTTTTCGCAATCCCAGAAGGAATTTTGGAAGACATGATGGCATCGGCATTTGGATCATCATTGTGGTCAAGACCGAGGAGATGTCCTATTTCATGCACGGCTACAGATTCCAGGTCCATCTGGTTAGGTCCTGGGTTTTCACTCCAATTTTCATCCGCATCGAAATGGAACATTGCATTACTAGCTGGTGGAGTAGCATGGGCTAAGACCCCTTGAGGACCGTCGAAGGCTTTACCATCGTTATGGTCTCGCCGATGGAATCCAATTACAATATCTGCAGGGGAGCTAACGCTAACTTCCTGAAAAGTGAATTCGGTGACCTGTGCCCATCTTTGAAAAGCTTTTGCGCAGATGGACCTTATGTTCTGTGCAGCCGGGACTTGGACACTGGAACGAAACTTGTACGTCAATTGCCTTTTTTGCCCATCTAGGATTTCCAGGAATGAAATTGTAGTGAGCTAGTGTGTGGATGGACTTGTGAGTATGGTAATGCTTTGTGCCATTGACAACATCTGGCACGCCACATCTAGGCTGCATCATTTCGTGCACTGTACTATTGTCTAGGCTTCCTGTAACGTTCAAATGATGGTTCTGCTGATATGCCTTGATTGCAGACTCTAAAAGATCGTCAAACTCATCGTCATTGGCATGGTTATGGCCCTTCTTTCCTTGATGACCGTAGTTCAAGTATCCAAATTTCTCAAGATATCTTTTGAGCTCATGAAGCCCTTTGACAGATCCATTCTTGTGGCATCCCTCCAGGTGTTTGACGAACCCAAAAGGATCTCCACTTGGTTTTGATTGAATGGTGCGTGATTGCATCGCAACAAGAAGTAAAATGGCTACAAAAATCGGAAAACTTCTAGCTGTCATTGTAGACATCAAATCTAGGACTCTCCTTCACTAGTGGGTTCGAGAGCAGAACTTATGGATGCTAGACATTGATAATCTGGCTTGTTTATATAGCTCTCCTGCAGGGCAGTTCCCTTCCAATCTCGACATTTTAGCTTCCTTGTTGAATGGGGCAAGTCTTTTTGCCCGTTTAGAGGGTTTAAGGTTTGGTTTGGAAACGCGTCCAGACGTTGTTTTTCTAAATTTTGAAAAAGTAAATTTGTGGAATCATAAAAATTCTCTCCTTTTTTTTTCTTTGTTTCATCAATCCCGATGGCCCAATAAATTGTCTGTGCTTGAAGTATTTGTCAAGTCTTCCTTCATAGAACCTAGAGCATGCATGGAATATGGAATTAAAACTCTAGTTTGTTTGACCAAAATATAGAATTCAGTTCCACAGTACTGGCTTCATGAACCAAGAGAATGGAATACAGAGAACGATTATTAAGATTACGTACCATAAATGAGATTGGAAACCAGATATTTGGAATTTAATCCGAGCTAAGTTAGTAGTTGAATCGTTCAAGATTTTGATTTTGTGAAATGCGTTTAATCCGAATAATTTTTTTAGAAATTCAGTTCATCCAACTTGATCGAATCCAAACCTAACGGGTCTAGCTGTGAGGGGGGAAAAATGTAAGAATTAAACACTGCCATCCAGAATTTTGTTTTTTTTTTAATTTTCATCCTCATTACTCGTACTGGACACCCTGGAATGAAAATCAAAATCTCCAACTCGACCCTCACAACCACCAACTCTGATAGAAGCAATCAGGAGCCCTTTCTTCGTTCTTTCCAAGCTCAAGCTGTTGAGCTTTGTTTCCTCAATCCTCACAGCCACCAGGAAAGGGGTTTTGATTAAGTTTTCTCCATGGGTTCCTAATTAATTTCTTTATGCCTTTCTTTCGTGTTGCTGCATTCAAATTAGGCTAACATGTTGCTTTAGATGAATGTGGAAGGCTAATATAGATCCTGTCCTTATTCGTGATTTTTTTTCTTTAATTGTGTATTATTGTGTTGGGGAGATAATTTGAGCTCCTTCTTCTGCACGGGGACGGACGGCCCTATTCTAGAATTTCCACAGTGTGGGAAAACAGTCAAGTCAAGTAGCAAGTCTTCATTACAAGTTTGTCGTGTAAATATAGTTTTTTTCAATTCAATTTTTGTAAAATAAAATTATTTCTTTGACTTTTTAGTTTCTAGTTTAATAAAAGTTAAAGAATGCTGAATTTCAATGAGAAAGAAAAAAAGATGTTGATATCAATTCTGGTAAATAAAAAAATCAATTTTAATAATAAAATATTCAATTCAATGAAAAGAGCTCAACTAATATTTTTTATTTCAGAAATTATTTTAAAAATCAGATCTAAACTCATGAAAAGTTTTTGTTTTAAATTGATTTTAGATTTTTATTTTGTTTCTGTTTTTTTAATGTTTAACTCGATCAATCAGCTGAATTATTCAAATTTAATTATGTTAATATCAAAAATAATTCAAAATAAACTTAATTTATCTAAAATAATAAATTATCAAGTTTATAACTACAATTAAAATTCACCAATGTGTACAGAGAGACAAGGGTCCCTTTCTAGCAATTTGCGATTCGAGGAGAAAGAAGGGACATGTGGTGGCATTTTGCTAGAAATCATGTCATGTCATGTCATGCTAAGAAATACTTCATCTTTATAGAACAAGCTATGTTGAAAAAATAAGATGATTATGTGCGTTTTCCAGGAAGTCACAAGAACAGTTGAGAGTGTTAAAATAATTAAGCTCAAACATAAAAAGAAAGCTAGAATTCTGAATAATATGTATATTATGAGTGCTTAGTCTTAACCTAAATACAAACAAAGTATATATAGGTTAAATTTAAAGTACTATTCTACCCTTAATAAATAAGACTACATAAATATTATTTAACATCTCCCCTCAAACTCACGATGCGGCAGCTACAAGCATCGAGAGTTTGCCAACCAGAAAACGAAAACGAGAGATGGAATGCGCCTTGGTAAAGAAATCTGCAATCTGCAAAGAAGAAGGAACAAAAGGCAAAACAATGGTGCCATGTTTGAGATGATGACGAGTAAGATGACAATCGATCTCAATGTGCTTAGTGCGCTCATGAAAAACCGAGTTATGAGCAATCTGAATAGAACTCTGGTTGTCACAATACATAGGAGTAGGATGAGAAAAGGAAACTCCCATATCAGCAAGTAACCAACATAACCAAACAATCTCTTTGGTGGTAGATGCCATGGCACGATATTCTGCTTCGGTGGATGATTGAGAAACAATAGATTGTTTCTTGCTCTTCCAAGAAATAAGAGAATCACCTAAAAAGATACAGAACCTGCAGAATAGACTTGCGATCTGTGGGATCACTACCATGATCAGCATCAGAGTATGCACGCAACTCCAATGATGAGGTGGATGAAAGTAAAAGACTCTGAAAAACTGTACCCCGAAGATATCGCAAAATACGAAGAACAGCTGCCCAGTGAACAGTAGTAGGAGAAGCAACAAACTGACTAACAATATGAACAGCATATGCAATATCTGGACGAGTAATGGTGAGATATACCAAACTCCCAACAATAGTGCGGTATAAAGTAGGGTCTATCAAAGGTAAACCATCAGAAGAAGAGTACCTTGCATTAACCTCAATAGGAGTATCTACAGTCTTGTTATCAGTAAATTTAGCCCGCTCAAGAATATCTGCAACATATTTTGACTGAGAAAGAAGGTAACCTCTAGGTGAGTATGCTACCTCAATACCCAGAAAATATCGAAGATAACCCAAATCCTTCATTTCAAACCGTCTAGCCAACTCTGTCTTCAAAACTGAAATACCATCAATATCATCACCAGTAATAATCATGTCATCAACATATAAAGACAGAATGATACGACCTGCATCCATGCACTTAATAAAAAGAGCAGAATCATGACTGCTAGAAACAAAGCCAAGAGACGAGATCACAATAGAGAATTTCTCAAACCAAGCACGGGGTGCTTGTTTGAGACCATATAATGCTTTCTTAAGCTTACAAACATATCCAGAGTCATGTGAAATACCAGGAGGGGTGCCATATAAACTTCTTCTTGAAGATCTCCATTCAAGAAGGCATTTTTAACATCAAGCTGATAAATATGCCACTGACGAATCGAAGCTACGGCAATAAGAGTACGAATAGTAGTCATTTTTGCAACCGGGGCAAATGTCTCCTCATAGTCCATACCATACTGTTGAGAGTATCCTTTTGCAACCAGCCTAGCTTTGTATCGCTCAATAGACCCATCAGAATTAGTCTTGATCTTATACACCCAATGACAACCAACAACACTCTTACCAGGAGGTAGAGGAACCAGATCCCAAGTATCTGTCTTATGCAAAGCAAAAGGTTCCTCATCCATAGCTTGCTGCCAAAGCGGATCAAGAATTGCCTCTTTATAGGAAGAGGGCTCAAAGAGACAATGAATAGAAGCTAAAAAGGAAGTAAATGATGAAGAATAACAAGAATAAGCAAAATCTGGTAGTTTTGTGGACTTACGAATACGGATGGACTGACGAGCAGGTGGATCCACAATCTCAAATGAAGCTTGAGGGGCTGTAGATGAGAATGGAGCTTCAGGTGTGCCAGAGAGTAAAGTACCAGTACCTGCAGAGTTATGAGTACAAATTGATCGAACATAGGGAGAGGTATCATTACCAAAATCCTCAGAAAAAGGATCTATATGAATAAGATCAGATTTTATCAGGCTATGAGTAGTGGATGGAATAGAAAAGAAAGGTATATGCTCAAGGAAGACAACATGACGAGACACATAAAGTTTCTGAGTTAGTGGATCCAAACAACGATACCCCTTTTTACCTTCACCATAACCTAGAAAAACACAACTAGCGGATCGAGAGGATAGCTTACTGCGTTCTACATGAGGACGAAGAACGAAACAAGTACAACCAAAGACTCTAAATGAGGAATAATCAGGGACATACCCATATAACTTTTCAAAAGGAGATAGACCCGAACTATGAGAAGATGGAATTGTATTAATCAAACTTACAGCAGTAAGAACAGCTTCTCCCCAAAACTCACTAGGAACAAAAGCAGACAACAAGAGAGAACGAGCAGTTTCGACAATGTGCCTATGTTTTCTTTCAGCAACACCATTTTGCTCAGGAGTATCTGTACATGAAGTTTGGTGAATGGTTCCATCTAAGGCAAGCATTTGACAAAATTTATTAGAGGTGTATTCCCCACCCAAATCACACCTAAAGCATTTGATCACAGCAGAATGTTGAGTTTTGATAAGAGCTCGAAAAGCTGCATATATCTCAAAGAATTCAGAACGATGTTTCATTAAATAAACCCAACAATAACGAGTATGATTGTCGCACGTCAAAAAAATCACCGCGCGGCGTCGGCTGGCGATTTTATCGTTGTTCGTTTTGCTTTGATTTGATTGGTTCGTTGGAGTCGCCACCTAGTAATTGATTGCAGGCTACTAGAAAACCGGATGTACTGGTCTTGTTAGAGATTCATGGGGTAAGGGACTGGTTGTGGTTAGGGAAGATATTAGCACCCCTAACGCACCCTACCTAAGGTAAGCTGCTTCGTAGACTTGATGCGTTTTAAAAATAAAATTTTAGCACAATTCTAAGGCTTTGATAAATCAGTTATTAGTTCCCAAAATATATATAGATACATGTTCTATATTTTTATGGGAAATACAACATAATTTTTATCTGTCCTTTAGATATTTGTACATATAAATAAAAATATTAAATTCATTTTTTTTTTTTAATTCAATAACATACATAAAAAAAATACACAAACACACACACACATATCTCTTTTTTTATCATTGTTTTTTCTTTCTTTCTTTTCTTTTCTTTTCTTTTCTTTTACATCCACAATACAAAATACAATTCCAAAACAAATAAACAAAAGAATTACATTAAAATTACAATAACATAATCTAAAAATTACAAAACAGTCCCTAAAACTCCAGAAATTGCAGGGAAGCCCTTCTGGAACAAAGATGAATAAGGTGGGGCGCTTCTTCCCACGCACCACCGTCACTGGCGGCGCGTGGATTCACGCGCCGCCGCCGATGAAGGTGGCAGAACCAGTGGATCGGGGCCTTCTTCCTCTTCTCTGTCTTCCTACGCCGGCGGTGAAGGTCACCGTCACCTGCAACAGAGGAAACAACGCACAACAACAATTGATTTTAATTCTTTTGTTTTGCAGATCTGCTTCTTTCTTTGCATCTCGATTTTCTTTTCGTTTCCCCTTGTTCTCTGTTTTAATAGGCCGGTGGTGTGACCATAGGGCTGCTGACCTTTGGGTTTTATCCGGTCTGCAGCTGTTGGTGGCCGGTGAATCTGTGGATGGCGCTGTGCAGGAGGAGCTGGAGGAAGATGGCGGACGGATCCAAGTCTGTGAGCGCCGCTGTGTTCGGGCTGGTCTGGAGGTGGAGGCTGTGGGTCCGTGGCCGGCTGCTGTGGTCAGGCCTGTTCGTTGACCCGGCGAGGAAGGCCGATGGTCGGCTGAGAGAGGAAGATGACAGGGATCGGGGGGGGCTGCTGGACCTTCGATGAGGACGGCTGGTTCGAGTGGCCGGTGGTGGAGGCGTCTGTGTTGTCGGCTGAGAGAGGGGAGGCTAAAGTGAGGGTCGGCGGCTGGGGAAGAGGCAGAATAATGAGTGATGGTCTTAGGAGATGTGGAAACGGTAGGTGTTGTCTGTGAAGGGGAGGCTGATTCGTGGCTGTTGTTGGTCTTTGGCCGGTTGATGAGTGAAGATCGGGGAAAGAGAGGAGGTGAGGGGCTGTCTTGTGTGGGCAGTGGGAGGTCAGAGGGAAGGATGAAGATGACCGGGAGTGGAGCGGCCAGAAATGAAGAAAAAAAAATCTGATGAGGGGGGAGCGGCGGCTTCTTCACTGGCTAGGGTGAGGGAGAAGAGAAAAAATGTTCAGCCCCCCTAGGGTTTTTTGTTGCCCCTTTAATTGCAAAATTGCCCCCCGCATTAAAAACCAGTGTAGCTTGGTATTTATAGGAAAAGTTTTGCTAGGTTTTCAAACTAGTCCCTCAACTTTTCCTTTCCTTCTCTTTTCCTCTTTTTTGTAAATTTTGATTTTTCTTATTTTTTTTGTATTTTTGAAAGCGAGCAAATATCAACATCGACTCAATGCGGGAAATCAATGATTTTAAAAATGACGCATGAAAAGTTGAACGCGTTCCAAATATCTTTGAAAATTTAAATTCTTTTGAGACGATGCTAAAAATGCTAAAAAACGATGCAAATGTATTAAAAACGTATTTTTTTGGATTTTCAATGTTTTTCGCTATTTTTGAATTTTTCTGAAAATTTATCAAAACATGGGTCAAAAATTGGGTAACAACAGATGCCCCCTCTTTACAATGCTTACGAAGCAAAACTCCTCAATGTTTTGCATAGTAAGCTTTGTAAAGAAAATCTTTTTTTTTTTTTTGTTTTGCCCTGAGATCCCATCGGGCGATCTCTTTGAACCAGAACCAATATCCTGTGTGGTTGGGCTAACCTGAGATCCCGTCCGGCGATCCCCTTTAACCAGAACCAATATCCTGTGTGTGGTTGGGCTAACCTGAGATCCCGTCCGGCAATCCCCTTTAACCAGAACCAATATCCTGTGTGTGGTTGGGCTAACCTGAGATCCCGTCCGGCGATCCCCTTTAACCAGAACCAATATCCTGTGTGTGGTTGGGCTAACCTGAGATCCCATCCGGCGATCCCCTTTAACCAGAACCAATATCCTGTGTGTGGTTGGGCTAACCTGAGATCCCATCCGGCGATCCCCTTTAACGGAACCAACATGAGATCCCATCTGGCGACCTCATTAAACCAAAACTAAAAAAATGTGTGTAACTCGGTCAACCTGAAATCCCATCTGGCGATTCCCTTTAACCAAAGCTACATGAGATCCCATCTGGCGACCTCATTAAAGTGGAACTAAAAAATGTGTGTAGCTCGGTCAACCTGAAATCCCATCTGGCGATTCCCTTTAACCAAAGCTACATGAGATCCCATCTGGCGACCTCATTCAACTTGAACTTAAAAAATGTGTGGTAGCTCGGTCAACCTGAAATCCCATCTGGCGATTCCCTTTAACCAAAGCTACATGAGATTCCATCTGGCAACCTCATTCAACTGGAACTAAAAAATGTGTGGTAGCTCGGTCAACCTGAAATCCCATCTGGCGATTCCCTTTAACCAAAGCTACATGAGATCCCATCTGGCGACCTCATTAAACCAAAACTAAAAGATGTTACGTAACTCGGTTAACCTGAAATCCCATCTGGCGATTCCCTTTAACCAAAGCTACATGAGATCCCATCTGGCGACCTCATTAAACCAAAACAAAGAATGTGGAACAAATGGTCTCATTGTAATGGGTGACGAACCCAAGAAAAATGATGGTCTCATTGTATGGGTGACGAACCCAAGAAAAATGGTGGTCTCATTGTATGGGTGACGAACCCAAGAAAAAATGATGGTCTCATTGTATGGGTGACGAACCCAAGAAAAATGATGGTCTCATTGTATGGGTGACTAACCCAAGAAAAATGATGGTCTCATTGTATGGGTGACGAACCCAAGAAAAATGATGGTCTCATTGTATGGGTGACTAACCCAAGAAAAATGATGGTCTCATTGTATGGGTGACGAACCCAAGAAAAATGATGGTCTCATTGTATGGGTGACTAACCCAAGAAAAATGATGGTCTCATTGTATGGGTGACGAACCCAAGAAAAATGATGGTCTCATTGTATGGGTGACTAACCCAAGAAAAATGATGGTCTCATTGTATGGGTGACGAACCCAAGAAAAATGATGGTCTCATTGTATGGGTGACGAACCCAAGTGGAAAGAATGTGAAGTGCGGTCTCATTATAATGGGTGACCTACCCAGGTGGAGGATAGAAAAAATGTGAAGTGGTCATGTTATAATGGGTGACCTACCCAGGTGGAAGATATAAAAAATGTGAAATGGTCTCATTGTTATGGGTGACCTACCCAAATGAAAGATGTGATGTGACAAGTGTGAAAAATGGGACTTACCTGGCGAAGTCCTGAAGGGATGATAGAAGAAGGGCCGGAAAACTTGGCACCTTCTGGTTGCAGGTTGACTTGAAGACTCCTCTTGATGACGGGGTTAATCTCCTCGTTTCTTTGAGATTCTCCTACTAGCAGGGTTCATCTCATTCTCTTCTCGTTCCAGGATCTAAACCGATTCTTTGTCATCCTCAACTCAATGATTTTATTTTTTTTTTTACACTCTTGTTGGACTTCATTGAGGATCTTTCTGTAACAAATCACAAGTATGTGCAATGCTTTGAGGTTAGATGACATGCACGCATCCTTACCTGATGTGAAATGTAGGTTACCCCCTTGGATGATCCATCGTCATAGGGTGCCTTTGTTTGCTAACCAAATCCTTCTTTGCTCTTCCCATGTACTGGCTCATTCGTATGCTAGCCTTCCACTCAAATGTAAGTGCAGTGCCCATCTCGGGCTGTCTACGACGATTACTGCTCTTGTTGTTTATCAAGCTTGACTCTGCCCCCAAGTGTGGTGTTGCTTGATTCATCATGAAGGTCTTAACCGATCATTCATCCTCTGTATTATCCTGAGAATTGTTATCGCATTGATTATGTGCATCGTGCCAACACCATCATGATTGTCAATCAGTCATAAACTTGCCTCAAGCTGAAACAATACTCTTCAAGTAATGTTATCACCAGTCTTCATGGAAATTATCCAGTCGTCCAGACATGCATCTCATAGCTTGCAGTGAAAGACTCATCGTTGTATGCTCAATGTTCTTTCTCATGGATTTCTCTCAGCTTGTCAAATCAGATAGTGAAAAGAAATGCAGTGGCCTCATCAATGATGTTCATTTTATCACCCATATTCATGCGATGAAGTGCGCCTTCGAGCTGATAACATATGTTAGGAGTCATAGCCATGTTTTAGGGCGCGATAATAAAATGCCCTTCAAGTGCAGCGTTGCTCATCAATTGCTGCTGAAGTTCACTAAATCACTGACTGTCTTTGAACAACATTGCCCCCAGTAATTATCTGAATGCTTGTTCTGCTGATTAGCTTTCTTTAAACACCATTGTCCTCAGTGCATTCATTCATCATTTGATCATTTTTCATTGCCCCAATTGATCTAAATACTGCTTGTTTTTCTTCTCAGGGTCCACTGTATTGCCCCCAAGTGGTCAACTTTTCAAGGAGTGTTGAGAAATGTTGTTGTCATTCTTGTCAAGGATTTTACAAATTCGGTCGATGTTCTTGTTGTTTAACAATCTTTCTTGTTCTGGAATCAACTCTCATATTTCAAAGATCATGTCAATTCAAGTCTAATTGTTGAAATGAAATCAAAGAGATATCAGTTTTGGAAAAGATCTTTTGAAAATCAAGCTTTTTGGTCAAAGACCCAACACACACTATTCAATATAGTCCTTTGATTGCCTTGTATTTTGAAAACAGAAATGACCCATTGTAAGTTTAAAATGACTTTTTTTCATGGTTTTTTATGTCATGTTTGGTCTTTGATCTGGGTTATATCTTTTCATGGTCTACAATGAGGTGACCTTCTGTGAGTTTCAAGGAAAACAAAAGGCTCAAGTCAAAACTTGAGGATTCATCAAGAAAGATTGTTTTCTTTTTTAGCACCAATTTTATCAGCATGCATAATAACCAGTAGCTTAATTCATGAAGCCACGACTCTTATGGAAAAAAAACTCTTCAAGTTTTGAGATCGCCATTTATCGGTTCAGATTGCTTACTTGATCAAAAAGGGCTTTTAAGAGCACGTAATGCAGGCTATGGTTCATGGCTATGAAAGAAAGGGATTTCACAAGCTCAAAAGGTGTTTGAGGGTTTTAAAGATCTAGGATCAACATCAACTATTCATCAACTCTCTTTCTCTTGTTGTCATAGTAGAGAAAGTGATATATAACCTTGTTAATCTCAAATATCAGAATTCTCTTAACATAGGTCATAATGCAAATCCAACTTTCCTTTGATGAATAACCAATCTCAATCATCCGATAACTTGGGGCTTTATCATGGACGCCAAAGGTCATGGCTTTCACATATCATTTCTCATAGTTTTCTAACGCGCCCCCAGTTTAGGTCTTCTTTCTTTTAACTCTCTCTCAAACGTTGAACTTTTGTTCTAAGCCTTCTCTTTCACTTTTGTCTTCTCTTATTTGCCCCAGGGGGTGTGATCCTAGTTAGGGTTTTCTTGAAAAAAATATTCTATCAGGCTCAAATAGGACTTCAAGGGATAATATTTCAAGAAATGTGAAAGGATAACAAAGATGGCCTTTTCTCGTTTCAAGCAAGGTCGGTTAGAACCGATAAATTTTGACCTCATCTCGTGTAATGATTAGAACTTGTAAGAATCATGATTCACGAGTCCATAACTATTGAATCCACTACATGTCATTATGCATACTGCCAAAACTTAGTTATATGATGTGTGGTTCAGTTTCAGGAGGTATGAGTTCAAAATTGTTTGGTCACCTCATGTCATTTTCAAGCATCGAGTTATTTCTGCAATCAAAATACTTTTAATCTTCAGGATTGATTAATCTTAATCGCATGTTGGAGCTTGATCAAAATATTTTGTAAAAATACCCTTTGAAAGAAGCATCTCTTGATTTCAAAACAACAGGAAGACAAAGGAAAGACATGTTTCGTTCAAGGATGAGATGTGACCCCAAAACAAAATGCAAGATGGCAAAATCCATAACAAAAATGATTGACAGTTTAACCCCTTCTTAGATCAGCCTCTTTGGCAATATCTCTGTTTTGCCCAGCAATTCCGATCACTCGTCATTCTGAGGATGTTCTGGCGATAAAATGATCGATGACAAGCTCCTTCACAGATTCCTCTCGTCTTTTGCTCACCAATTTGCGGACTCGATTCTTGAAATTATTCAACCGAATGGCCTGAAATCCCCCCATGATATTCAAATCTCCTGTTTGGATTATATCACATAAGAAACAGTGGTTGCATGGGATTTAACAGAGTCAGGCAAAAAGTCTGGAATCTGACGCTAGTAGTCCAACTTGGGTGGCAAAAAGATGTCAATCTTGGCAACGACACTTGAGTAGCTGGTGCTACAGTGAGACTTGACTAAACCACATAACTATGGTTTCCCGTCTTCAGAGTCATCTCCTGATTCATCTCTTCACAGTTCTGGAATCCATGGCAGATCCTTCAATCTTTCCCATCTTGACAGCTAGCTCAATTCTTTTGGCAATCTTCACAACATCATGTCAATCTTCCCATGTTGTTGCAGTTGTATGAGAATTGTTGGAGACCTTCCAGTAGCTAGGTAATCTTGGCAGCACCCGGAGACTTGCAGCATTGCCACTGCCGACGTGTGGAATCACACATTGTCAAAACTAGAAGAGAACTTGATGAATCTAAAACTCCTTTGCCTCCTCTTCGATTCCTCACTGACGGCGCATCAAACAGACACCTGTAGAGGGAGCTCTGCTCTGTTGAAGCTTCAATCTTCTTTCTATTTTTCAGCCGAGGTCTGTCTCTTTTCCCTACTTTTGCATTTTCAAGCTAACACTGATGAGAGAAAATTATAGATGATCAGAAACTACTGCATCCCTTCTTGGATTCTCCACTTGCAGATCTACAAACAGGTTTCTGCAAAGAGAGCTCTGCCACGGTGAAGTTCTATATTTGCTCATGTTTTCAGACTAGGTCTGACTCTTCGGCCTACTCCAGTGTTTCAGTGCTGAAACTGATAAGAGAGTTTTATAGCATATGCACCTAATAAATCCCCTCTTGCATTCCCAACTTGCAGAGCCATAAACGGATTTTTGTAGAGAGAGCTCTGCCACATTGAAGTTTGATGACTGCTAACATTTTCAGACCAGGTCTCACCCTTCTGCCTACTACAATGTTTTGCTGGTGCCACTGGTGAGAGAAAGTTTTAAAGCATATGAAACTACTACACCCCCTCTTGTGTTCCCCACTGGCAGATCCACAAAGAAATCTCTACAGAGAGAGCTCTGCAACGTAGAAGTTCAGGGTCGAATCATGGTTTTTTTTTTCGGGGTTTTTTCTTGTTTTTTTTTTTTATTTTACATCTTGTGCTGTTGAACTGGAATTGAGCTCACAGTGGGGTAACTTCAAAGAAGACTAACACACCATGCACCGAAGGCTAGCAGTTATTTGGTGCCATTGGAAGATGTGAAGGCGATGAACAATTAACAATGCAACTGAACAAGAACAAAGGTTGTCATTAATTGATGACTGCAGGCATTGCTGTTGTTGTTCATGACTGAAAAGGAGAGGTGCAGCTTTAATTGGATTGGACAAGCATTGTTCCCACAGAAGACTGTGCAGATTTCAATTTGATGCTCGACACTTGTTCAAGGAGATCTGAGCCTAGCTACTTCCCCTTTGATCCTCTCAACTTCCCTTTGATAATGAGCTTCTCTTTGACCCCTTTCTTCATTTCCCATCATCTTTGTTCAATCAGGTGTAGCAAAGCTCGGATGGGGGAACCTATTTTTCCTCCCGGTACATGCATGATAAATGTATGAACATGTAATCTATATGAAGAACTCGCCCTTCGAGGGGTGACATATGGTCGTAACTCTTGTATGCTGAAACAAGAATCTTGATTCTTGCCCAAACTCTACAATGAAAATTTTCTGAGTGACGGCCATTGGGTCACCCAAAAGTCTTGAGTTCAAGATGCTTCAAGAAGGGTTTGCCCTGATGCAAAACAATATATCTGAGCACACATCCTAAAGGCGAGTTCTAATCTTTTTAAGTGAGACAAAAGGTAGGTTTACTAATTGGTTTCTAAAAAGGGTCTCTTGTTGTCCCAGTGATTGCCCTCGTGGAGGCAATATGGGGGCTTGTAGGCAATGAGATGGCACATGTCCAACTATTACCAGTCTAAGCACTCAACGAAGAGTTGGGGTTTACACAAACTTAAACCTTGACTAAAAGTCATAAGGTAAGCTGCTAGTCCCCCTCCTAACCTGAAGCTTGTGTGTGCTTTAAAAAATCAAAATATGTGATGCATGAAACAATTCTATACAATGCATGAATAAAAAATAAAATAAGACAAAAATGAAAAAACATAAACACATCAAATACACGAAGCTTAGTCCAATAATGTTGAAAACAATACCTTCCCCAGTGGAGTCGCCATTCTGTCGCACGTCAAAAAAATCAGCGCGCGGCGTCGGCTGGCGATTTTATCGTTGTTCGTTTTGCTTTGATTTGATTGGTTCGTTGGAGTCGCCACCTAGTAATTGATTGCAGGCTACTAGAAAACTGGATGTACTGGTCTTGTTAGAGATTCATGGGGTAAGGGACTGGTTGTGGTTAGGGAAGATATTAGCACCCCTAACGCACCCTACCTAAGGTAAGCTGCTTCGTAGACTTGATGCGTTTTAAAAATAAAATTTTAGCACAATTCTAAGGCTTTGATAAATCAGTTATTAGTTCCCAAAATATATATAGATACATGTTCTATATTTTTATGGGAAATACAACATAATTTTTATCTGTCCTTTAGATATTTGTACATATAAATAAAAATATTAAATTCATTTTTTTTTTTAATTCAATAACATACATAAAAAAAATACACAAACACACACACACATATCTCTCTTTTTTATCATTGTTTTTTCTTTCTTTCTTTTCTTTTCTTTTCTTTTCTTTTACATCCACAATACAAAATACAATTCCAAAACAAATAAACAAAAGAATTACATTAAAATTACAATAACATAATCTAAAAATTAAAAAACAGTCCCTAAAACTCCAGAAATTGCAGGGAAGCCCTTCTGGAACAGCATGAACAGTGGCGGCGCTTCTTCCCACGCACCACCGTCACTGGCGGCGCGTGGATTCACGCGCCGCCGCCGATGAAGGTGGCAGAACCAGTGGATCGGGGCCTTCTTCCTCTTCTCTGTCTTCCTACGCCGGCGGTGAAGGTCACCGTCACCTGCAACAGAGGAAACAACGCACAACAACAATTGATTTTAATTCTTTTGTTTTGCAGATCTGCTTCTTTCTTTGCATCTCGATTTTCTTTTCGTTTCCCCTTGTTCTCTGTTTTAATAGGCCGGTGGTGTGACCATAGGGCTGCTGACCTTTGGGTTTTATCCGGTCTGCAGCTGTTGGTGGTCGGTGAATCTGTGGATGGCGCTGTGCAGGAGGAGCTGGAGGAAGATGGCGGACGGATCCAAGTCTGTGAGCGCCGCTGTGTTCGGGCTGGTCTGGAGGTGGAGGCTGTGGGTCCGTGGCTTGCTGCGTGGTCGCCCGCTTCGTTGACCCGGCGAGGAAGGCCGATGGTCGGCTGAGAGAGGAAGATGACAGGGATCGGGGGGGGGCTGCTGGACCTTCGATGAGGACGGCTGGTTCGAGTGGCCGGTGGTGGAGGCGTCTGTGTTGTCGGCTGAGAGAGGGGAGGCTAAAGTGAGGGTCGGCGGCTGGGGAAGAGGCAGAATAATGAGTGATGGTCTTAGGAGATGTGGAAACGGTAGGTGTTGTCTGTGAAGGGGAGGCTGATTCGTGGCTGTTGTTGGTCTTTGGCCGGTTGATGAGTGAAGATCGGGGAAAGAGAGGAGGTGAGGGGCTGTCTTGTGTGGGCAGTGGGAGGCTGTAGGGAAGGATGAAGATGACCGGGAGTGGAGCGGCCAGAAATGAAGAAAAAAAAATCTGATGAGGGGGGAGCGGCGGCTTCTTCACTGGCTAGGGTGAGGGAGAAGAGAAAAAATGTTCAGCCCCCCTAGGGTTTTTTGTTGCCCCTTTAATTGCAAAATTGCCCCCCGCATTAAAAACCAGTGTAGCTTGGTATTTATAGGAAAAGTTTTGCTAGGTTTTCAAACTAGTCCCTCAACTTTTCCTTTCCTTCTCTTTTCCTCTTTTTTGTAAATTTTGATTTTTCTTATTTTTTTTGTATTTTTGAAAGCGAGCAAATATCAACATCGACTCAATGCGGGAAATCAATGATTTTAAAAATGACGCATGAAAAGTTGAACGCGTTCCAAATATCTTTGAAAATTTAAATTCTTTTGAGACGATGCTAAAAATGCTAAAAAACGATGCAAATGTATTAAAAACGTATTTTTTTGGATTTTCAATGTTTTTCGCTATTTTTGAATTTTTCTGAAAATTTATCAAAACATGGGTCAAAAATTGGGTAACAACAATGATCATCAATAAAAGAAACATAATATCGAGACCCTCATTTTGTGGCAACAGGAAAACGTCCCCATACATCAGAATGAATCAAATCAAATGGTGAAGATGAAACAGAAATACTTTGATTAAAAGGTAAAGCAGAAAATTTTGCCAGTTTACATCCACTACAATCTGAAATGTCACAAGTTTTCAAATTTCCTAAAGCTCCTGTGGATGCCAAAAATCTCAAACGAAAAGATGAAACATGACCTAGACGGGAATGCCATAAATAAAAACTAGAAGATGAAAGACTCAAACGAAATGAAGACAAATCAACAGTAGTAATAGCAGCGACTGCAGCAGCAACTGGCACTTTTAACTCATCCAAAATATATAGTCCATTCTCCCTACGGCCTGTCCCAATCAGCTTTTGAGACTGCAGATCCTGTACACAACAAAAAGAACCAGAAAACATGACTAAATAATCACCAGAATCACATATTTGACCAACAGACGCATGATTCAATTTGAGTTTTGGAATAAGATAAACATTAGGGAGAGACAAGTGAGGTGTGACAACAGAACCAACACCTGCTAAGGGCATAGGAGTGCCCTTAGCAGTCATAACAGGAATGGAGGAAAAAGAAGACATAGAGGTAAAAGATGAGGAATCTGGAGACATATGATGGGAAGCACTAGAATCCAGGACCCATTTAGAGTGTGACATACCTGAGGAACTATGAGGCAACTGACCTATGAAAGAAGCGGACATTACTTGTGGCTGCAAGGAGAGAAACTTCTGAAATTGCTCAGCCAAAGAATTAGGATCAGTAATAGAGCCTGGGGAAGCTACTGCTGCAGTATTGTGGTGTGGTGGTTTATAACCCTGAGGTGGTCGATGAGCATTAGATTGTGACTGACTGCCAGACTTCCAAGCTTGATTCTGCTGTCTCAACTTAGGATGCTTACAGAAACTGCACTCATCAAAGCCAACCCTTGTGTAAGGCTTATTCTGATTATTAGAGAATGGCTTAGAAGGTACTGCTAGTACAGAAGGATTTGAAGCAGAAAGAATTCCCTTTTCAGAATAAGACTGAAGACTTATTTCTTTAGCCAATAACTCACTGACAACAGAGTCAACAGAAGGCAGTGGAGATCGATGCAGAATTATTGGACAAACAAACCAAATCCTACAGGAAATTATCAGCCTAGCTGTGGTGTCCTGTGTGTGTTATGTACTTTCCATTCTTCAAAGGAATGCATGTGTAATGCCGGCTTAGGAATTTGAGTTAAGCTGAGGTGGTCTTCTTGTTCAGTATAAGCAAGATAGCTAGGTTTGAACTTTGTTTCTTGCACCATGCCAAGAAAAAATCCGTGGACGTGTTCAATGAAAAAACAAATAATGATTGTTCGAGTTGTGGGAGAGAGAGGGGTTGCGTATGGCAATTCAATTTGTGCATTATTATCAAAACAAATTGGGCAAACTTGTCTCTATATTTGAAAAGCTTGTCCACAGAGATTGCAGCTGACAGACGTCATGCTCTGTGTGCATCTGTGCGATGGACTTGACCACTAGAACCAATCCTAATTCCTATACATTAAATGCCTTTTCTCTGGTGGACATCTTGGGTTTCGTCGGATGAAAATATAGAGTACAGTGTGGATGGAATTATTATGCCTTCGGTAATGCTCTGTGACACAGACAACATGCGACTGGCTGCACAAATAGCCCTTGAAGAGACTCGTCCAAATAATCCGCGATTATTTGTATTTTGCAAACATAATTTATTTACAATCTCAAATAAATGGTTTACAAAATAGTTTTAGGCTTGCAAGGAGATACTTTGCAAATAAAGACTCTAACCACCTCTAAGATCAGGGGTGGCCTAATTAAAAACAAATTCGTAACTAGAAACTGATGGAAATTTATTCTTAATTTAGATAATACAAAATGCAAGCATCATTCTCCTTTCGTGCGTGCTTCAATTAGCGAATCCGTATAAAGCTCGTACACCCTGAATATCATCCGCACGCAAATCCCTTTTCGCAATCCCAGAAGGAATTCCGGAAGACATGATGGCATCGGCATTTGGATCATCATTGTGGTCAAGACCGAGGAGATGTCCTATTTCATGCACGCGACTCTGATTCCAGGTCCATCTGGTTAGGTCCTGGGTTTTCACTCCAATTTTCATCCGCATCGAAATGGAACATTGCATTACTAGCTGGTGGAGTAGCATGGGCTAAGATCCCTTGAGGACTGTCAAATGCTTTACCATCGTTATGGTCTCGGCGATGGAATCCATTTACAATAACTACAGGGGAGCTACCGCTAACTTCCTGAAAAGTGAATTCGGTGACCTGTGCCCATCTTTGGAAAGCTTTTGCGCAGATGGACCTTATGTTCTGTGCAGCCGGGACTTGGACACTGGAACGAAACGCGTACGTCAATTGCCTTTTTGTGTTGTGTGTGGTCCCGCACCATGTGATGGCAGCTGGCTGCCTCTTTAATTTAAATGTGTCTCCCACTGTAGAAGGCAGACAAGAGAGAGGGAGAACAGAATTAAAAGAGAGCAAAAACAGAGGAGAAAAACGTGAGAAAGAAAGAAGAGGAGGCAGCAGAGCAGTCTGTCTTCTTTCTTCGATTTCCAGTTTGTTCACCGTTGGATCGGGCTAAGATTTGGACAGCAGCCTCTAGACACGTTACTCTTCATTCTGAACGGTTGGATTGAAGATTGGTAGTGTGGAAGCTGATCGTTTTAACAGAAACTGGGGCTGTCAATGTTGTAAGCTTTTTTCTAACATTACTCCCTTTAATGTTGTTGTATTCCAAGAATAGGTTGTTATATATATATATATATATATATATATATATATATATATATATATATATATATATATATATGTTGTAACTCTTAGTTGAATCTGAGGAAGAACAATTGTGAACCCATTATTTGTGATAGTGGAAGTTTTTAGGTGGATTAAGATCCCGTGGTTTTTCCCGCATCGGGTTTTCCATGTAAAAATCTTGGTGTTGATGTGTGTGATTGTTGCATTATATTTGTTCATTGTTTGATTCTGTTTTTATTGCACAAAGAGGGAAAAGGATTGGGACTTGTTAATTGTGAATTGTATTCCACTAAATTGATTCGGTTATTTGTCCCTAGTTTTCCCAACAAAAGTGGTATCAGAGCACATGATTTAAAGTGGTGTTTGATTTTTGCTCAAAAATGAAAGTTCTTAAAATTGTGTTTTGACCATACCAATGTGTAGAGCAGAAAGAGATGAAGCCACTGGTAAAAACCTCGTCGAAATCTGACGTCGGGAACGGTCGCACACGCCATCACGCGCTGGCAGGGTGGCTGGCCACGCGCACAGACACGCGCCATGCGTCACACGCATCTTCTTCACCCGGATGGGCTGACCCAACCCGAATACCAGTGGACCCGACCCACGTGCCAGCCTCGGACAAGATGACGTCATCATGCACAGTTGGCATGCCATGACAGCGTCCAGTCATCTGACACGTCAGCATAGTGGGACCCATCTGCCACGTCATCAGCCGAGCCCAGCCGAGCTGTGTTGGAGCCGAGCCGAGGGATAAGATTCTGCACAACGGAGTCTACGTGCAACCGGATCTAAGATTGAATCTGGGCCGTTCATCAGACCATAATTGTTTGGTCAAATCTTAGCCGTCTGAAATGCGATTTGAACAATTTTAGACTTGTTTCCAGCTAATTGGATCGTTCCGGATGCAATGGTATGGTCCGATCAGTGAGATTTAAGACCGAAAGTGATGGTTGTGAATTAACAAAAGAGATTGCAACCGCCTATAATGAAAGGCGAAGACACCAAAGAGAGTTGGTATATGTGGAGCTATCAAGCAGAAAGGCACAAAAGCTTGAAACATAGAAATCGAGGTGGAGGATTGCGAGGAGTATACCGCAACTTTCTCTTTTTATGTAATCAGTGGCAATGATCTCCCATAGTGCACATGGTGGTAGATACTTTTGGAGCCACTTTGAAGCATCCCAGCTGAAGGAGGATGCGACCACCTATGAAAGGCGAAGACACCTTAGATGGAAGGTGTGTGGGGGCCGTGATATAAGTCCAAGATTAGACCGTCTTATGATAACAAGCGAAGACACCTTAGAGAAGGTGTGAGGGCCATGATAGGAGCCCAAGTTCAAAACGCCCCAGAGCCAATGTGATGGCTAGATATGAGTGGACAGGTGTATAGCCAATGAAGTGGCTATGATGAGTATGAAGACAAATACAAGATTGACTTTCATGGATATTGCTCTCATGCTAAAGATCAATGAGCTAGAAGACATTTGCCTTGGATAATAAGTGGGTGACTTATGGAGCATTAAGATGCGGTTGCTATGAAGAAGCAGAAGGGCATGCGCAGGTTCCGGGAACAAGTTGACTCTTGTTAAGGTGGAGCTCGGTAATGACATTGTAATACTCAGAGTATGAAAACAGATATGGATCAACCTTTAATGGGCTGCCCCCATGGTTAAAGGTAAAGAGCTACCTGGACTCTTGAGACTAAAAGTGAGAGACTCACGGAGAAGTAAGGTGTGGTTCCTAAGGTGGAACAGAGGGCAGGCGCAACTCCTGGATGAGTAGACTCTTGGAAGAGTGGTGAGCTTGTGATCACATTGAAATACTCAATGACCGTCGCGCTTGGGAATATTCGTTTGAGGGGGTGTTGTAAGCCTTGGTGTAAGGCTTGAAAATCATTCCGGACCGAGCATGGTTGATACGCTCGAAGGGGAATGTTATGTTGAAGATGCTCTCAGAATGGAAGCTTGGAAAAGAGCTGCAGAATGCAAGCTTGTGCTGAAGAAGCAAGAGGACAATTGCCCACACAAATGGCAAAGGGGGTGATTGTTAGGATATTGTCATTTTATGGCAATACCCCACCACCAAGCAAGTGGAAGCACCACAAGTGCCACAATTAGTGGCATGCTTTAAAGCTTTATTGGCCCCTCTATGTTGACCATATTTGCCTATAAAAAAAGGCATGTTTATGAGAGCAAAATGAGAGGGTTGAGAGAGAGAACGTGAGAATAGAGAGAAAAGAGAGAGTTGCAATGGCAGCAGCCTTGCTGCCATTACAGCAGCTGTAAGAGCAGCAATGAGAGTTGGTGAGTTGAATAGAGTGGATGTAATCCTCCTCCTCCATGTATTTATTGTATCATTTCTCTATCTCTAATAAAATGGACCACTCACGTGGATGTAGGCGATTTGCCGAACCACATTAAATATTGTGTCGGTGGGTTTAGCCTTCAATGGACAACTATCAGTACATCACCGGTCTGAGCAAGGGGGAGTCGGAATTCCCTACATTTTACCCATCTAAGGTTTGATCATGTTTTCTAATTGTTGGTCCTATCTATCTAAGATTCAAGAAAAGTCATCCTCAATAAGGAGGTTCTTATCTTAATAGGGTAGAACCTAACCGTTTTAACATTGGAAAAAATAAATAAATTTAATATCTGAAATACGTATTGCATGTAATATCGTACCCCGGATACTAAAAGACAAACAAAATAAAATTTTTGTTGTTTTTGAAATTTTAGCCAATGTTCTCTTGACTTTAATAAACTGGTTATTAAAGCCAAAATGCATGCTAAAACATTGTTTTTTGATATATAAAAAACACTATAATTTTTTAGCTTTGAGACACTTGGCCGTATGCACAAAAACATTTTTTTTTCTTTTTTTCAAAGTTTTTTGTATTTTGGAAGTTTTGACGAAAACCAAGTATTTTAATATCGGATTTTGTATTTTTAGCAACATAAAAATACTGCTTGATATTAATCAAAATGACATAAATACACAGGAAAATTGTAAATTTTCAAAAAATATTTTTGAATTTTTCTTTAAAAAACTGGGCCGGGCCTGGCCCACCATTCTGGGCTGGGTCTGACCCGGCCCATATACTGTGGGCTGGACTCAGCCCAGCCGCATGGACTGGGCTAATGATCCAACCCATGAAATATAATTAGCTGGTTACTGTGCTCATGCACAGTAACCAGTTAATTATTTTGCTTGCTTGCAGAAACGTGCGCAGTGCACGTTCTGCATGCAAGCAAAGAAACGAAGAAACAGAGATGAGGGGAGGGTGTTACCTGCAACAGAAGACTTTGGGTAGATGAGCTGGCGGTGGAGAGGTGACGGTGGTGGCAGCAACGGCAGATGGTGGTTGCTTTTGCTTGTATTATCTTTTTTCTCATGAAGGTAACGTTCTTTAAATACAACAACAAAAGACTGTTATATGTTATTTGTGATATTTGATCTTTCTTTCTTTTTTTTCCTCGTATTGCATTCATATATATTGCATGTTAAGATTTTATACAATGTTTGTGTATTTTCGGTCTCTGCTTCTGCGCTGTCGTCTGGCATAAAAAGAGAGCCTTGATGCCAAGTTTGACATTCTCGAATGGACTGATCTAGAGATGAGGAGCTGCGTTGTGAAATTTGCATGCCTTCTTTATAGGTGAGATTTTTCTCTCTTGTTCTCTTTTCTTTGTGTATATTTTAATTGTTGGCTTCAATACTTGAGCCACTGTTAGATGTACAGCTCTTCTAGTGGTTCTAATATACTGACTGCCATCTTCACCAAGGAATCTGAAATTCCATGTCCACTTCTAATGTATATATAATATGCTGGTCACCAGTAATTCAGAATAGCAGATCACTCTTACACCTAGACTTAATAAAGCACGGCATCAAAGGAAGTGATGCTCTGTGACTATGGAACTGAAATTCAATTTGTGCAAGAATAGAAGACTGTTCAGTATATCAACCATGCAGATGGCCTATGGAACAGTCACCAAGGTTTTTAATTACAAGTCAGACATTCGAACACGGTTTCTAAGTACAGATCTATTTATATTCAATGAAGCAAAGTGCCTATGATATTGTGGGAAAATAAATTTAAATCTATTAATTCAAAGTGTAACAGCAATAAGAAATATTGACTGAACAACCCAGTTTGTTGTGCAAGTTTTGCCCATTGTTAGCATACACGCAGAGTAGAAAGATATCTGTATACATAAATCCTAGTAGTAGTTGATGAACATATGCTGTAGGAGACAAATGTTAAGATAAACAAATCACTAAACAAGCGCTAGTGTAGGAAAATTCCAAGTACGCCGTCAAAGTGGACTTCAAATAACAAATATACTAAAACATTTTGGGGGTGTCGAGCAGTGTTAAACATGTTCACGTACTCACAATGGAGGGTGGATTAGAGAAGTGTGTTTTTTTTTCCATTTCGGTTCCTCAACTTTTGTTTTCATCAATTGAGTCCTCCACAGTACCGCCACCCTCCACAGAAACAGAAACCCAAAACACGCGTTCCTTTCTATAATAGGTAAGATTACCAAGTGAGAGGTACTATGAATTTAAGAAACCTTTCAAAAACCGTGTCTCGTTACCTTTGCAATTCATGCCATACTTTTCAAAAACCTTGTCTTGTTACCTTTACAATGCCTATATATAGGGTTCCCTCTTCAAGCATTTCCAGTCAACAAAACATACTGGTTTCTCATATAGCGAGGGACACGCATAAACATACAGATGCACTGAGCCGTGAGAGTATAATCTGGAAATGGGAAGCCCAAGATGTTGGGTATACCACCAAAGTCCCACATTGGCTAGAAATGGGGAGGATCATGGGTATACAAGGATGGACAAATATCTCCATTGGTATGAGGCCTTTTAGGTATAGCCCAAGAGCAAATCCATGAGGGCTTAGGCCCAAGGTGGACAATATCATACCAATGTGGAGATAGATGGTGTCCATAGTCCTTACAAGTGGTATCAGAGCCAGGCCCCGGAGTTAGCCATGATGGATGAATTCTCGGAATTCCGAACAAAAGGTGGTGGGTCCCCAATCACGATGTAATTCATGGATCAGCTCTATTGGATAGGCGGTGTGCTCCAGATGCTTCATGGACGTGTCCTGATCCCAACACGGTGAAGAGGAGTTGACCTAGAAAGAGCAAAAACTCTCAAGTCAGGTAGTGCTCTCCAGATGCTTCATGGACGTGTCCTGACCCCAACACGGTGAAGTAGAGAATGAAGAATCCTGGTTGGTAGAGAGTGGACGGATGAATAATCGGTTTGAGGGGAGGCTCGGTGGTCCTTTGTTCGAGGGGAGGATTGTTGAGTATACAACCAAAGTCCCACATTGGCTAGAAATGGGGAGGATCATGGGTATATAAGGATGGACAAATATCTCCATTGGTATGAGGCCTTTTGGGTATAGCCCAAGAGCAAATCCATGAGGGCTTAGGCCCAAAGTGGACAATATCATACCAATGTGGAGATAGATGGTGTCCATAGTCCTTACAAGTGGTATCAGAGCACATGGTTTAAAGGGGTGTTTGATTTTGCTCAAAAATGAAAGTTGTCAAAATTGTGTTTTGACCATACCACTGTGTAGAGGAGGAAGAGACGAAACCACTGTTGAAAACCGCGTCAAAATCGGACGTCGGAAACCTCCGCACGCGCCGTCACGCGCCAGAGAGGAGACTGCCCACGCGCACAGACGCGCGCCACGCGTCTTCTTCATCCGGATGAGCTGACCCGACCCGAATACCAGACGACCCGACCCACGTGCCAGACCCGGATAAGGATGACATCATCATGACGTAATCATGACGCCAGTATACACAGTCAGCATGCATGTCAGCGCCCAGTCAGCAGGCACGTCAGCGTCCAGTTAGCATACCATGTCATCATACAGTCAGCAACACGTCATCGTCCAGTCATCAGACACGTCATCACTGTGGGTCCCACCTGCCACGTCATCAGCCGCGAGCCGAGCGGCGTCGAGCCGAGTTGGAGCCGAGCCGAGTTGGAGCCGAGCCGAGCCGCGAGCCGAGAGATAAGATTCTGTGCAGCAGAGTCTACTTGCAACCGGATCTGAGATTGAATCTGAGCCGTTGATCAGGCCAGAATTGTTTTGATCAAATCTTAGCCGTCTGAAATGCGATTTGGACGATTTCAGACTTGTTTCCAGCTAATTTGATCATTTCGGATGCAATGGTACGGTCCGATCGTTGAGATTTGAGACCAAAAAGGCGGTGATGAATTAACAAAAGAGATTGCCTGATCAGGAGGCATTTGAAGGTCATCATGATGGTCGATGGAGATGAAGAAGAAGAAGGTGCACATGTTTACCCAATTACATGTGTTGAACTGCTAAGTGGGGAGATTTGAATAGCCTTGGAGGGGAGGATTGTTGAGTCCCACCTTTGTTGACTTAGGTGGCTGGACTTAGGTGGCTGGCTTCACACAAGAGTGTTAGGGACTGCTTTCCTGGTCTTGCTTATTGTAGACATCACCTTTGCTGCTAGGACACTGCAGTCAATTAGTGGAGGTGGAGGGCAGGGAGGAGGTGGTGGTGGTGGATCCGGATCAGGACTTGGGTCAGGTTATGGTTCTGGGTCTGGATCCGGGAGCGGTGAAGGATATGGTCTTTGGTGGTCTTGGAGGAGGGAGGCGGTGGAGGAGGTGGAGGTGGTGGCGAGGGCGGAGGCAACGGGTGGGTTCTGGCTATGGGTCTGGTAGCGGCTCGGGCTATGGTTCTGGTAGTGGGATAGGTGGCGGCAAAGGTGGTGGTGGTGGTGGCGGCAGTGGAGGTGGTGGTGGTGGTGGCGGCAGTGGAGGTGGTGGCGGTGGTGGTGGAGGTCAAGGCTCTGGATCAGGAAGCGGGTCAGGCTATGGAAGCGGAAGCGGAAGCGGTGGTGGCAAGGGTGGGAATGGAAGTGGAGGAGGAGGAGGAGAAGGAGGTGGTGGGGGTGGAGGAGGAGGATCTGGCTCTGGCTCAGGCTCAGTTTATGGTAGTGGGTCTGGTTATGGCTCTGGATATGGAGGAGGAGGATCTGGCTCTGGCTCAGGCTCAGTTTATGGTAGTGGGTCTGGTTATGGCTCTGGATATGGAGGAGGGAAAGGTAATTAAAGCTTGCCATGAACACAGAGGATACCTTTTCTTTTGTATTCTGAAATAAAATTGCAGGAGCTCACACATGCATGCACATAGCATGTCGGCGAGTGATTTCAACGATGCATGTGTGTCACTTTTTCAAATGCTATAAATAAAAGAACACATTTTACTCTAAGAATATATTTTATGGATAATCTCTCCGCAAAACCAAATCAAGTGCGAATGTATCGTTTCGTTTCCATAAGAACAATTAGATCTCATCACAAAAAAAGGAATTTAAATAAAATTAAAAGAAAAGAGCTTGTACTTTCTAAAATTGAAAATCTCCTTCTGGAGCTCAGGATAAACACAGTGCTAACATTAAATAAAATCACTTACCTCTCTCTACGGAGATGTCACACGAAGTTTTTGATCCTCACCGAAGGCGGACAAAAGGCCATTAGAAGTTGCAAAAAGTGAGCTTTACAACCAAAGAACCACCTGTAGACAAGTCCTATAAGTATTTCATAAAATGGCCATTCTTCGAATCAGAAATATCTAATCAGAAACGTCCCATGCATGACAATTATTGGCATTTAATGCTCACAGTCTTAAGACAAACCATAATTTCAAGAAAACTATTGCCATTTGCTATTAAAATTATGGGAGAAAAGAAAGAGAGAGGATATGTTTCAAGGCACAACTACTTTAGTAATCAGTAAAGATAATTCAGAATAGCAGATCCCCCATAACAACAACAAAAAAAACCTTTTTCTTGCTGCACTCAGATTATTAAAGCACACCAAAAATTCATGAGTTTTTTTATAATAACTCTAATGGATGCCTTTTTTTTATAAAAAAAAAAAAGGGAAAGAAGAAGTTAATTTTTAAGATTGCAATAATTGCTGAATGTACAGTTCTGTTATGAAATGCCTTGACTTGTAAGTTGAATGAGTATTCTGTTTAAAGCAATTTGCAAGTTTTCAAAACTGAATTACTTGGCAAAAAAAATAACCTTCTTCATATGGCTGTATGGATAATACTATCAGTCTTTATGGCTCTAAAAGATAGGCACAGGTCACCGAATTTACTTTCCAGCTAGGAAGTTACTGCTGGCTTGGATTCCATCGTGGAGACCATAACGATCGATGGTGCCGCCTTTGACGGCCCTCTAGGGCCCATGCTACTCCACCAACTAGGAATGCAAGGTTCCATTTCGATGCGGATGAAAATTGGAGTGAAAATCCATGACCTAACAAGATGGACCTGAAATGCATGAAATAGGACGTCTTCTTGGTCTTGACCAGAATGATGATCCAAATGCCGATGCCATCATGTCTTCAAGAATTCCTCCTGGGATTGCGAGAAGGGATTTGCGTGAGGATGATATTCAGGGTGTACGAGCTTTATACGGATTCACTAATAATTAATAAGAACCAAAGGGAAGGAGAATGATGCTCGCAGCTTTTATTATCTTCATTAAGAGCATATTCCCGTCTGTTTTCTAATAATGAAAAGGGATTTTAAATAAGCTTAAAATCCCAGCCCGTGTGAGCGTAACAATCACGCGTGGCTTCCGAATTGTATTAAACGACCTCCTTAATATTCTCTCTGTTTCTGCTGTAATTAAAGATTAGGGTTTTGATGTTGATGGTTTTTTAAAAAATTATTAGCAATTCAATTTGCAAGATTTTGGGCCTTTGGCATCTAAACAGAAAGAAAATATTTTATGATATTTACTGATGAGACTAGATATATTTACCTCCTCGATTCTACTGAGAGTCTTAATTATATTTCATTACTTTTAAAGAGTAAGAGTCCATACCTATTAATTACTATTAGTAAAGCCAATGAAAACCTATACTTTAGAGCTAGGTCCATCGGTTCTTTTTCCCTTTTACCTTGGCAGACAAGCAAGCAAAACCTTGTAATTCCTTTCCTCCTTGTATTTAGGTCATAATTCTCTCTCTCTTTATGTGTTTTTATATATAATTCAGAAGAAATTAAATTTATTTGCTACGTATTAAAATTCTTGTTTTAGAAGAAGATAGAATGCCCTCATTTTTTTATTAACAAAACGATGATCTTTTATATAAAATGCATCGATTAGACAATGTCATTTCGATTCTTTGAGTGTAAATTAAGTTTAAAACTTTTTTTTTAATTTAATTCTTAATTAATTTTTTATTTTAAGAATCAAATTAATTTCACTCGTATCAAGTTTTAAAATCTCCCCTGATTTCAGCATGTTTTTAAACATGATCCTTGATCTTAAATATTTTAAATTTTGTTTTCAATTTACCGTTAAACTTATAATTTTTTTTTAATTTCATCTTTGTTTTCAACCAAGTTTGGCTCTAGATTCGTGCACCTTTTGCAAAAAGGTTTTTAGTCTTAAATTTTTTCAATTTAGTTCTTAATTGACCCCCCTTAAACTTTGATTTTCTTGTAACTGTACCCCTGATTTCACCCAATTGAACTTGAGAAAATTAAATTTGATCATCTAAAATTTCAATCTTCTAAATTAAATCTAAATTCAGCTTTCAAACTTAGTTTTTCACCAATTATACCCTTAATAAAATTAATTTGACCAATTAAAAGTATAATAAAGTCTTTACACCTAATTAAATATTTTAATTTGACCAAAATTAATTGTTAAACTTAATTAAAACTTTAATTGGGCTCATGATTAAATCAAATTGGTTTATTAAAAATCTAATTAAGTTCGCACTTAATTTTTGTACAAATTCATCTGATAATCATTTAATCTATCCTTGAATCTCCATTGTCTTTTGATCTTGGGTATAATAAGGTACAATTAAGCTTTCAATTCTATTCAAAACCTCAGTTTAGTTCTTATATGTATCTGCAACCCTTCTCAACCTCCTCTTATCAAATTCCCGGTGTTTTTTTATTTTATTTTATTTTTTTAATTTTTTGTTGCTTTTCATGGTTTGATTTTTCTCTTCAAATTTTTTATCTGATTTGTTTTAAATAATAATTTTGGAAGAAACTCAAATATTATTTTCTCCATCGGTCAGGTATAAGAGAAAGTTTCAAGCGTGGACGTGTTCAATTTGTGCCTTATCAAAACAAATTGGGCAAACTTGTTTCTATATTTGAAAAGCTTGTCCACAGATTACAGCTGATAAACGTTATGCTCTGTGTGCGATGGACTTGGAGACTAGAACCGATCCCAATTCATATACATTAATTAAATGCCTTTTCTCTGGTGGTCATCTTGGGTTTCGTCGGATGAAATTATAGAGTACAGTGTGGACGGACTTATTATGCCTTCGGTAATGCTCTGTGACACAGACAACATGCGGCTGGCTTCACAAATAGACCTTGAAAAGAATCGTCCAAATAATCCGCGATTATTTGTAATATTATGCACACATACAATCTCAAAGAAATGGTTTACAAAATAGTTTTAGGCTTGCAAGGAGATACTTTGCAAATAAAGACTCTATAAACACCTCTCTAAGATCAGGATGGCCTAATTAAACACAAATTCGTAACTAGAAACTGATGGAAATTTATTCTTAATTTAGATAATAGAAACTGCAAGCATCATTCTCCTTTCATGCGTGCTTCAATTAGCGAATCCGTATAAAGCTCGTACACCCTGAATATCATCCGCACGCAAATCCCTTTTCGCAATCCCAGAAGGAATTCTGGAAGACATGATGGCATCGGCATTTGGATCATCATTGTGGTCAAGACCGAGGAGATGTCCAATTTCATGCACGGCTACAGATTCCAGGTCCATCTGGTTAGGTCCTGGGTTTTCACTCCAATTTTCATCCGCATCGAAATGGAACATTGCATTCCTAACTGGTGGAGTAGCATGCGCTAAGGTCCCTCGAGGACCGTCAAAGGCGGAACCATCGTTATGGTCTCGGCGATGGAATCCAATTACAATATCTGCAGGGGAGCTAACGCTAACTTCCTGAAAAGTGAATTCGGTGACCTGTGCCCATCTTTGAAAAGCTTTTGCGCAGATGGACCTTATGTTCTGTGCAGCCGGGACTTGGACACTGGAACGAAACTTGTACGTCAATTGCCTTTTTGCCCATCTAGGATTTCCAGGAATGAAATTGTAGTGAGCTAGTGTGTGGATGGACTTGTGAGTATGGTAATGCTTTGTGCCATTGACAACATCTGGCACGCCACATCTAGGCTGCATCATTTCGTGCACTGTACTATTGTCTAGGCTTCCTGTAACGTTCAAATGATGGTTCTGCTGATATGCCTTGATTGCAGACTCTAAAAGATCGTCAAACTCATCGTCATTGGCATGGTTATGGCCCTTCTTTCCTTGATGACCGTAGTTCAAGTATCCAAATTTCTCAAGATATCTTTTGAGCTCATGAAGCCCTTTGACAGATCCATTCTTGTGGCATCCCTCCAGGTGTTTGACGAACCCAAAAGGATCTCCACTTGGTTTTGATTGAATGGTGCGTGATTGCATCGCAACAAGAAGTAAAATGGCTACAAAAATCGGAAAACTTCTAGCTGTCATTGTAGACATCAAATCTAGGACTCTCCTTCACTTGTGGGTTCGAGAGGAGAACTTATGGATGCTAGACATTGATAATCTGGCTTGTTTATATAGCGCTCCTGCAGGGCAGTTCCCTTCCAATCTCGACATTTTAGCTTCCTTGTTGAATGGGGCAAGTCTTTTTGCCCGTTAAGAGGGTTTAAGGTTTGGTTTGGAAACGCGTCCAGACGTTGTTTTTCTAAATTTTGAAAAAGTAAATTTGTGGAATCATAAAAATTCTCTCCTTTTTTTTCATTGTTTTCATCAATCCCGATGGACAACTAAATTGTCTCTGATTGTAGTATTTGTCAAGTCTTCCTTGATAGAACCTAGAGCATGGAATATGGAATTAAAACTCTCGTTCAGTTCCACAGTGGCTTCATGAACCATGAGAATGGAATACAGAGAACGATTTTTAAGATTAAGTACCATAAATGAGATTGGAAACCAGATATTTGGAATTTAATCCGAGCTAAGTTAGTAGTTGAATCGTTCAAGATTTTGATTTTGTGAAATGCGTTTAATCCGAATAAATTGTTTAGAAATTCAGTTCATCGATCCAACTTTGATCGAAACCACAGTGTGGGAAAACAGACAAGTCAAGTAGCAAGTCTTCATTACAAGTTTGCCGTGTAAACATAGTTTTTCAATTCAATTTTTGTCAAAAAAATATTATTTTCTTCTATTTGTTACTCTGCATGAGTTGACGTAGTAATCCTGGATTGATTTAGTGACCCAACTGTCCCTATTTTGTCTGGCAGCTATACTTCAAATTCTTTATAACAAAGTTTTTTTTTCCCCTTTCTTTACCCATTTTGTTCAGTGCCTATCTTTTGTATGCTAGAGGCTCCAGTTGGGCATTTATCCAGTAACAATCTTTTTAGACGTTGAAACTGGGTTTTCATCTAAAAAACCCTTACAGAAAGGCACGTGCATGGGCTCTACTTCAGCCCAAGTAGGTGCAGAAAACAGGAAAAGGAATTAGAGGCCCAGACTTCAGTAATAATTAACAGCCGTTAATGAGTCAACGGAGATTATCATCTCTAGTGGCTCGACCTCATTGGGGTGCTTGATGAGTCAAATTATTGTTATACCTTTGCTGCCTTTTGAAACCAATTTTATGCTGGAATTAATTTCCACTATTTAAGTAATTTAATCGATTTTGTTTGCTAGTAAATCTTTTTATTTAAAATAAATTTCAAAATTTATTCAATTTGAGTCGGTGAAAATACATTATTTATCAAACTTGTTCTTATTTTTTAAAGATTGTTTTCAAGTTTATGTGATAAAGAAGAATGTGATTAGTGAAATTAATTTTTAATGTATCAGCTTTGAAGTAAATCACATTTTAGTGTGATGTCCAATTTCATATATATATTATAAAAGGAGAATATTCGAGTACTTCGTTTTCAGCTATACTCTTTCAGTTGGTTAGGGCTTGTTCAGGTATGAACATGAAACTCCACATAAATAAACAGTGCCTGAACCAGGAGATATTCTCGTAAAGGTATCCATTATGATTTTTCAGGCATAAATTGACAGAAAGCTAACATGTTGTTGATTTTCTTATGACATTTCAATAAGAGGCGTTAAGGTATGGTTTTCAGTTTTGCCGTAGGTTTTGTCATTCATGGGCTAAATTATTGAACAGCTTGAATTGATTGAAACTTCTGTACTGGTGTAGAGGTTTTGTAATATTATTGGACCGCTCATGCTAATTTCATCTGGGTTTCGACCATCTGTGCTACATAATAGCAGGTGATTTGGGGAGCTTAGAATTCTTATTTTAGAAGAAGAGAGAATGCCCCCAGCTTCCCCAGCTTCCTACAGATAAATTTTCCGAATTTTAGTTCTAATTGCCCCTGCTCTTTTGGTTGATTGCATAACTCGAAAAATTAAAATCTGGTTAGCAAAATAGGCTTTTGTCAAACTCCAAATTCCTGAACACTAATTATATCTAGAAAGAAACATGCAGACTGGAAAACTTCAATTGCAATTATTCTACGATTACAAGGAGATAAGATTATGTGGAAGTGACTTCTTCACATATTTTAAAATCCACGTACAAATCCTTTATTTGCTAATACAATAACAGGTATAATAACCTTTTAGTTATATGTGGCTTTTAATCAAAGTCCATAGAGGTCACGGATACCTTCGATGTCATCCTCTTGCAGACTCCTTTTTGTCTTTCCATAATCAAAGTATGGATACATGATTGCATCTGGATGGTCTCCGCTGTGACCAAGTCCGAGTAAGTGACCTATTTCATGCACAGCGACGGATTCCAGGTCTAGCTCTAGACGTCCAGGATTGCTGCTCCAAGTTTCATCAGCATCAAAATGTAGCATCCCGATAGTTGGTCTAAAACCATGGGCAAAGATTCCTCCAGGGCCATCAAATGGCTCATCATCTCCGTGGTCTAGTTGGTAAAAGGCAATTTTAATATCAGCATCGGCAGAATTAGGCACTTCTTCGAACGTGAAGTCAGTAACTTGTGCCCATTTTTGAAACGATTGTTTGCAAACAGACCTTATACTCTCTGCACCGGCAACTTGGACAGTTGCGCCAAACGTGTACTTCAAATGCTTTGAGGACCATCTGGGGGCTCCGGGGAAGAACGAATAGTCAGCATTGGCCACCCGGCCATCATAAGACTTGGAAGTATTGTGGTGCTTTGTGCCATTGAAGATATCAGCCACGCCACATCTAGGCTTTATCATTTGATTCACAGTACGTTTGTCTAGCCTTCCAGTGACTTCCAAATGAAAATTTTGCTGATAGTTTCTGATAGCAGACTCCAAATGGTCATCGAACTCGTCATCGTCAACCTGGTTCAGGTTCTTGTTACTTGAAAGATCATAATCCAAGTATCCAAATTTCTTCAGATACTGTTTTACAAGGTGCAGCTTGGTAACAGATTGACCTTTTTGGCTTTCCACAAGGTTCAGGATGGATTTGAATGGATGATGCCCAGTTGGTTCTGATTGGACAAATTTTATCAGAATCACCAGGAGAAGAAAAAGGGATACTAGAAATTTGAAGGCTTTTTCAGCCATACTTGGAAGCCTCTTTCAATTGGTTAGGACTTCTTCAGGATCGATGAACATGAAACTCCACATAAATAAATATATAGTGCCCCAACCAGAAGATATTCTCCTAAGGGTATCCATTATGTTTTTTCAAGCATAAATTGACAGAAAGCTAACATGTCGTTGACGTTTTAACATTTCAATCAGAGATGTTAAGGTATGGTTTTCAACTCTTCCATAGATGTTGTCATGTATGCACTGAATTCTTTCAATTATTGAACATCTTGATCACACTAACAGAATTTTTACATTTACTAACAGAATAGTCTATTAGTATTTGTACTTTCAGTCTATTGATATGAATTTTATCGATACACTCACAGACAGAAATATTTTATTAAAAAAATTATCTTTGATGATTTTTAATTTGTTAATAAATTCATTAATAATAAAATTAGTGATAAATTTACCAACAAATAAAGGTCATCAAAAAGTTAAATATACTGAATTCATGAATTGATTGAAACTACGTAGTGATGTAGAGGTTTTCGTTATTATTGGACCAATTATACAAATTTCACTTCAAAACAGAAATATTTTGTTTCTTTCAATATAATAAAATAATTTTAAAAATTCTCCACAAATTTTTTATTTGTTGATGGTGAAGGTTCCTCTTTCATAACTTGAATAGACTGGAATCAATACACAGTGTGATGTGATGATATTTTTTAGCCTTTTCACATCTAAATATGATGTAATGATATTTCTCATGATCAAACAGAGCGAACCATAAGTGATTAGTTGTAAATTAAGGAACAAATGTGTGGCTGAAAGCCTAAAACCATTCCACATCAGTCAATTATTATTTTCACCATCGGTCAGGTATCAGAGAAAGTTTTCATGCGTGAGATTAATTTTTTTTTCTTGATTGGTTCTTAAAACAGGTCACTCATATCCATACCTATCTGTTCATAAGATTTTTTTTTTTTCCTTATAGCCTTTCTTTAAATTCAGATTCTAGATAATGATGATGAAAGCATGCAGTTTACCTAGCAATTAAAAATAAAGAAAATAGCTCATAGGCCGGGTCCATGCTCACCGTTTTTAATGGCTCAAGTGCCTTGAAACGACATCCAAATAATACAAGAGGGATAATTCATAGTGTCGATGCTCATTCAAAACGCATTAACACATGCCTGTAGATGTAACATTCTTCCAATTGGAGAATTATTGGACAAACAAACCAAATCCTACAGGAAATTATCAGCCTAGCTGTGGTGTCCTGTGTGTGTTATGTACTTTCCATTCTTCAAAGGTTTGAACTTTGTTTCTTGCACCATGCCAAGAAAAAATCCGTGGACGTGTTCAATGAAAAAACAAATAATGATTGTTCGAGTTGTGGGAGAGAGAGGGGTTGCGTATGGCAATTCAATTTGTGCATTATTATCAAAACAAATTGGGCAAACTTGTCTCTATATTTGAAAAGCTTGTCCACAGAGATTGCAGCTGATAGACGTTAAGTTCTGTGTGCATCTGTGCGATGGACTTGACTACTAGAACCAATCCTAATTCCTATACATTAAATGCCTTTTCTCTGGTGGACATCTTGGGTTTCGTCGGATGAAAATATAGAGTACAGTGTGGATGGAATTATTATGCCTTCGGTAATGCTCTGTGACAGAGACAACATGCGGCTGGCTGCACAAATAGACCTTGAAGAGACTCGTCCAAATAATCCGCGATTATTTGTATTTTGCAAACATAATTTATTTACGATCTCAAAGAAATGGTTTACAAAATAGTTTTAGGCTTGCAAATGAGATACTTTGCAAATAAAGACTCTAACCACCTCTAAGATCAGGGGTGGCCTAATTAAAAACAAATTCGTAACTAGAAACTGATGGAAATTTATTCTTAATTTAGATAATACAAAATGCAAGCATCATTCTCCTTTCGTGCGTGCTTCAATTAGCGAATCCGTATAAAGCTCGTACACCCTGAATATCATCCGCACGCAAATCCCTTTTCGCAATCCCAGAAGGAATTCCGGAAGACATGATGGCATCGGCATTTGGATCATCATTGTGGTCAAGACCGAGGAGATGTCCTATTTCATGCACGGCTACAGATTCCAGGTCCATCTGGTTAGGTCCTGGGTTTTCACTCCAATTTTCATCCGCATCGAAATGGAACATTGCATTACTAGCTGGTGGAGTAGCATGGGCTAAGACCCCTTGAGGACCGTCGAAGGCTTTACCATCGTTATGGTCTCGCCGATGGAATCCAATTACAATATCTGCAGGGGAGCTAACGCTAACTTCCTGAAAAGTGAATTCGGTGACCTGTGCCCATCTTTGAAAAGCTTTTGCGCAGATGGACCTTATGTTCTGTGCAGCCGGGACTTGGACACTGGAACGAAACTTGTACGTCAATTGCCTTTTTGCCCATCTAGGATTTCCAGGAATGAAATTGTAGTGAGCTAGTGTGTGGATGGACTTGTGAGTATGGTAATGCTTTGTGCCATTGACAACATCTGGCACGCCACATCTAGGCTGCATCATTTCGTGCACTGTACTATTGTCTAGGCTTCCTGTAACGTTCAAATGATGGTTCTGCTGATATGCCTTGATTGCAGACTCTAAAAGATCGTCAAACTCATCGTCATTGGCATGGTTATGGCCCTTCTTTCCTTGATGACCGTAGTTCAAGTATCCAAATTTCTCAAGATATCTTTTGAGCTCATGAAGCCCTTTGACAGATCCATTCTTGTGGCATCCCTCCAGGTGTTTGACGAACCCAAAAGGATCTCCACTTGGTTTTGATTGAATGGTGCGTGATTGCATCGCAACAAGAAGTAAAATGGCTACAAAAATCGGAAAACTTCTAGCTGTCATTGTAGACATCAAATCTAGGACTCTCCTTCACTAGTGGGTTCGAGAGCAGAACTTATGGATGCTAGACATTGATAATCTGGCTTGTTTATATAGCGCTCCTGCAGGGCAGTTCCCTTCCAATCTCGACATTTTAGCTTCCTTGTTGAATGGGGCAAGTCTTTTTTGCCCGTTTAGAGGGTTTAAGGTTTGGTTTGGAAACGCGTCCAGACGTTGTTTTTCTAAATTTTGAAAAAGTAAATTTGTGGAATCATAAAAATTCTCTCCTTTTTTTTCTTTGTTTCATCAATCCCGATGGCCCAATAAATTGTCTGTGCTTGAAGTATTTGTCAAGTCTTCCTTCATAGAACCTAGAGCATGCATGGAATATGGAATTAAAACTCTAGTTTGTTTGACCAAAATATAGAATTCAGTTCCACAGTACTGGCTTCATGAACCAAGAGAATGGAATACAGAGAACGATTATTAAGATTACGTACCATAAATGAGATTGGAAACCAGATATTTGGAATTTAATCCGAGCTAAGTTAGTAGTTGAATCGTTCAAGATTTTGATTTTGTGAAATGCGTTTAATCCGAATAATTTTTTTAGAAATTCAGTTCATCCAACTTGATCGAATCCAAACCTAACGGGTCTAGCTGTGAGGGGGGAAAAATGTAAGAATTAAACACTGCCATCCAGAATTTTGTTTTTTTTTTTTAATTTTCATCCTCATTACTCGTACTGGACACCCTGGAATGAAAATCAAAATCTCCAACTCGACCCTCACAACCACCAACTCTGATAGAAGCAATCAGGAGCCCTTTCTTCGTTCTTTCCAAGCTCAAGCTGTTGAGCTTTGTTTCCTCAATCCTCACAGCCACCAGGAAAGGGGTTTTGATTAAGTTTTCTCCATGGGTTCCTAATTAATTTCTTTATGCCTTTCTTTCGTGTTGCTGCATTCAAATTAGGCTAACATGTTGCTTTAGATGAATGTGGAAGGCTAATATAGATCCTGTCCTTATTCGTGATTTTTTTTCTTTAATTGTGTATTATTGTGTTGGGGAGATAATTTGAGCTCCTTCTTCTGCACGGGGACGGACGGCCCTATTCTAGAATTTCCACAGTGTGGGAAAACAGTCAAGTCAAGTAGCAAGTCTTCATTACAAGTTTGTCGTGTAAATATAGTTTTTTTCAATTCAATTTTTGTAAAATAAAATTATTTCTTTGACTTTTTAGTTTCTAGTTTAATAAAAGTTAAAGAATGCTGAATTTCAATGAGAAAGAAAAAAAGATGTTGATATCAATTCTGGTAAATAAAAAAATCAATTTTAATAATAAAATATTCAATTCAATGAGAAGAGCTCAACTAATATTTTTTATTTTAGAAATTATTTTAAAAATCAGATCTAAACTCATGAAAAGTTTTTGTTTTAAATTGATTTTAGATTTTTATTTTGTTTCTGTTTTTTTAATGTTTAACTCGATCAATCAGCTGAATTATTCAAATTTAATTATGTTAATATCAAAAATAATTCAAAATAAACTTAATTTATCTAAAATAATAAATTATCAAGTTTATAACTACAATTAAAATTCACCAATGTGTACAGAGAGACAAGGGTCCCTTTCTAGCAATTTGCGATTCGAGGAGAAAGAAGGGACATGTGGTGGCATTTTGCTAGAAATCATGTCATGTCATGTCATGTCATGCTAAGAAATACTTCATCTTTATAGAACAAGCTATGTTGAAAAAATAAGTTGATTATGTGCGTTTTCCAGAAAGTCACAAGAACAGTTGAGGGAAATGGTCAGGAGGAGGAGGAGCAGGAGGAGAGAAATTAATATCCCACCTTACTAGAGAAGTGCCTATCTAGAAAAGAAAAGATAAGGTAATTACAGTTGTTTTTTAAAATATTTTTTATACTAAAATATATTAAAATAATTTTTTTAATTTTTAAAAAATTATTTTTAAAATCAGCTCATCAAAATAATATAAAATATATAAAAAAATTCATTTTTAATAAAAAATATAAACTTTTTAAAAACACGGTTACCACACGTTTCCAATATCTCTCAAAACTTGCAATTCTTATCCTTCGATGTGGATAGCATTACTCTATGAAATATGGTTTTGTGACTTGATATTGAATTTGTTGGCGAATCTCCTTGTATTAATTAAGGACGAGACTGACCTCGTTATAATATATGTACATCAATTATAATTACTGATTGTGATTGTTATTTGGCATTTCAAACTTTAAATTGGATATATGAATTATATTTATGATCATCTAGAATTTTTAGGTTTTAAATTGTGGTTTGCATTTAAAATTGTGTTTAAATTATAATCCTGGATTGATTTAGTGACCCAACTGTCCCTGTTTTGTCTGGCAGCTATACTTCAAATTCTTTAATTGAATTTGAATTTGAATTAGAAAAAAATAAATAAAATAAACTTTATACCAAAGTTTTTTTCCCTTCTCGACAGGATAACCCATTTTGTCCAGGGCCTATCCTTTGTGTGTTAGAGGCTATTGTTGGGCTTTTGCCCAGTAACAATCTTCTTAGACGTCGAACGTGGGCTTTCGCCCAAAAAACCTTTACAGAAAGGCAGGTGTATGGGCTCTACTTCAGCCCAAGTAGATGCAGGTAGCAGAAAAAGGAAAAACAATCCATTAGATTATTTAGAGGCGCAGCCTCCAGTAATAAAAACCTCGAGGAGCTGACCATAAATTTACCTAAAAGAAAAGCCGAAAGCCAAAAAACAGGAAAAAAAGAAAGAAAAAAAAGAGCACAGCTACAAGTCCCTCTTATTTCTTATTTTTCATGTTACAATCATCAATCTATTAATTTTATTAATTTGGTCCTTCTACGTCAACTCTTAATATAAACCCAAACAGGTCGTTTTGTCTAGCTCCACAAGCTAAATGCTAGTTGTTCTTACAAGTGGGATTTGATGTATCGCTGCTTAATTTCTCTCATTTGTTATAAGATCAAGTATCTTAATAATAAAAATACAATGAATATAGTTATCGCATTTCTCTTAGTAAATTATTATATTTCTATCACAATTTTATAATCGATTTGTACATAAATATCTTGTGTCAATTTAATCCAGAATTAGAAGATAAAGAATAAATAATAAATAATTGGTTTCACCTAACAAGATACAATAGTTTTAAATATGATTTTTATTTTATTTTAGAGTTTTAAAAACTTAATTTGAAAAGAAACACTTATTTAAATAAAAGATAATAATTACCATAATATCAAAAGTGTTTCATAATATTTTTGGAAATTAATTATAGAAGCATCAATTTGATGTACTAATTTTAGATGTACGATACTATTAACAATAATTAAAATAAAATAAATAAATGAAAAAAAAAGGGCTATAACCACAGCAAAGCCAACAGAATTACGAAACCGAGCCCAGGAAGGAGGTGTGTATTAAGAAAAATTAATTGACGGTGACCACATTGAAAAGAGTATGAAAATAGAGCAACCTTTTGAGGCTAGTAGCCCCACCACACCTAAACAGCAATTTTTAAAACACACCCAACCCTGCAGCGCAACCAGCCAGCCAGAATGAACCCATTGCGCTTAGCTCACCGACTACGATCTGAATTTTGACTGAAAAAAAGAAAGAAAGAAAACCAAACAGAAAAACACCCCTAACTCGGCTCCTCAAAATAAACGAACTTACCATTCTCAAATTCCCTCTCTCTCGATTGCAGCAGCAGAAAGTGAACAGAGAATGGCGCTACTTTCGCGACTTAGGCACCCGTTGACATCGCGCTTCGCACCTTCTCTTTTCAAAGCTCGATTTCTCTCTTCCTCTCGATCCTTCGCTCTGTAATTTTCTTCATCTTCACGTGCCAATTGTTTAGCTTATTTATTTGTTTATTTCATTTTTGTGTTGATCAATCAATCGGCCAGTCGGTCAATCATTTCCTGTTTCATCAATCTTAATTGCAGATTTATTTATTTATTTAAATTACATGAATGAATGATTTTTTTTTTTTAATGTGGAAATTGACCATTTCTTTCTATTTGCTCAATCCTCAGTTTAATTTTGATATTTTTAATTTCTTGTTACAGTTCTTGCTCTAATTTGGATGTCAATGGCTCTTTCCCAAGGTTTGCATCTTTTTACCTTTTACGTTTGTTGATTTCCTTAGTGGTTGTACAGTTGCTTTGGTGCTGAAGTGTTAAAAAAGAAGGAAACAAACAAAGAAAGAAATTGGTGAAGTTGGAATTAGACGAAGTGAAAGCTAATTTGAGCAGGGATTGTTGATTTGTTTATTGAATTTTTTCGACCGAGAATCGGTGCCCAATTTGATTAATTTACTACACATACCTTGAATTGGTCTCTTTAATTTTTTTCTTTTCTTTTTATATTTCTATTTGGAGCAACCTAGCTTGCAACCTCTTGCTGTTCTTTTCTTTTTTGTGTGTGCTCAATTTTGCTGGTTTTTCACTGTTGGTTATATGCATTAGGTCTGCATCAGTATTTACAGTCAGTGGAGTGCACGATGATAGTTCTTTGAAGCTCAAGGTTAGTGTTGAATTATGTGAGTTGTTCCAATTTAGACTTGTCCGTTTTCTGATGTTGTCTATTGCTTTACAGATGCAAATTGGTGTTCGACATTTCTCATCTTCTGGTACGTACCTCATTTTAATGCAATTCCTGATATTTGTCTGTATCTAAGGGAATCTTCTGTTGTTGCGTAAGGGACTTGGTTTGGTGTGTCTCTGTTTTCTTTAGAATTAATGAAACCAGTATGCTCTTATTTTAAGTCTACGATCAGAACACTGATCTATGTTAGCTGGCACTGGGTTTATCCATCAGTAATTTTGTGAATGGATTGTGTGGCATGGACTTTACTAGCTCCAAGTTGAATCTGGAGTTGCAGGTTCAAACCATGAACCCAGCTAAATAAGAAGGATCACAATGGACTTGGGTTTTGTAGTGTTCGTAACTTATTTTGCTACTCCCAGAGTAAGTGAGCCAACAACTCACATAATTTTTACTGAATTTCGTGCTGAAAATTGCATGTATTCATGCTGAATTTTTACTGATGAATGCTGGCAGAAACATAATTTCATGTACCATGAAAGACTCTTGAAATCTTTTATTTTGCTAAGCGTGTTAGGAAGAAAATACCAACCAGTTTTATCTCTCCCGTGCTAGGACATAATTTGGAAAGAGGGTTTCTGCTCAATAAGCCAGTGAAATAACAATAAAATTAGCCTATATTCTACAAAACTGCCCAACTTGCTCTTTGTGCCGTGCACTTCGTATGGGACAATGGTAGTGAACTTCAGCTGAAATTTAATAAATAATCTGTGTTATGAGTGCATGTTGAGTTCTGTTGAAGTAAGACTGTAGAGATTGTTATGAATTAAGCTAAAAGAACAAAGAAATTGATTAGAATTCATGCATGCATGCATGCATCGCCTCAAATTCCAATGCAAGTTCACAAGCATATGAATTTTTCATCTTGCTATGACTGCCATGTATGTTGACATTAAGTTCTTTTTTAATCTTTGAAATGAAAAGGTGATTTGTAGAAGCCTTATCTTGCTTGTGAGAACATTAATATTGGTATTTATGATTAAACTCCTGTTGTTGCAGAGCCATCACATACAGTTGTTGGAATGCCAGCTTTGTCTCCTACAATGGTAAGATATGCAGGAATGGTATACTATAGGCAGGTTTCTCATCTCTTTTAGCTGGAACTTCTACTCTTCTGCAAGAATTCAAGTCTCTCTACTTGTTGTTCTTGTGCAGACTCAGGGTAATATTGCGAAGTGGAAGAAGAAAGAAGGGGAGAAGGTGAGTTAGTGCAGGATTTGATAAAAGATGATGCTTGTAAATTCAGCTTGCTTACTTCTATAATGATGTGATTTGGAGATGGTTGTTGGAAATAAATCCTGCCATAACTGAATGGAGACAATTTGTTGATTTCATCCATATACGGTTTCTGAACTAGTGGACCAATCTAACAGATAGAAGTGGGTGATGTCCTCTGCGAGATAGAGACTGATAAAGCTACACTTGAATTTGAATGTCTTGAAGAGGGGTAATTCTGCTCTTTCTAATTTTTTATCTGGTATATCTTTTTTGTGATATTTAATTTTTGGATCCACATTTGCCATTGGCGTGCTATGTTTATTTACCCCATCACAGATTGTAAAATTTCCTTTTTCTTCATTGATGAGTACCCGATCCAATGCAGGTTTTTGGCTAAGATATTGGTACCTGAAGGTTCAAAGGATGTACCTGTAGGACAGGCCATTGCAATAACGGTAAATTGTAATATAAAGTTTGACATTGAGGAAAACCAATCTTTCTGTAAAGGAGATAACCTCCCTTTCTGTACATTTTCCTGTCCACTTCTTTCTTTTCTTTCTGTTCCTTTTGGTACTTGATTATGCATCATAGGCACTTGTTTCTTTATTGGAGTATCCTTGAAGGATATTTTAATCACTTAAATAGGTAATATGGTTTCATCCTGTTTGATAAGTGAGATTTGCTTATATGCTTCCTCAGCAATTTTCATTCTGAGTATGAACCATTCAATTAGAAGGTCATTAACACTCCTTTTATGGCTTCACAAGGTCGAGGATGCAGATGACATCCAAAATGTCCCTGCTACTGTTGGTAGTGGATCAGATGTTAAGGAGGAAAAATCAACTGACCAGGATGTCAAAAGTGAAGGTGGGGCACAAGAAACAAGCTCTATTAATGCATCAGAACTTCCCCCTCATGTTATTCTTGGAATGCCAGCATTGTCCCCAACAATGGTAGGAAAGGACGAACTAAGTCAGCTGATGAATATGGATTGATTTTGTTGAATTTTCTCCAATCCTTTTAAGCTAAACACTCTTTTCTATCTATTCCTTCAGAACCAGGGTAACATTGCCAAATGGAGAAAAAAGGAAGGAGACAAGGTTGGATTCTTTAGGCTAAATTGCTTTCTATCTAATTGGGTGATGCTGATTGACCAAATTATTATGCCTTTTCACTTGCCATGTCTCTGTGCTTAACAGATAGAGGTGGGTGATGTAATATGTGAAATAGAGACAGACAAAGCTACTCTAGAATTTGAAACTCTTGAAGAAGGGTATGGCTCTTTTGTCTCCCTCCCTCTCTCTCAACTTTGGAATTTTATACTTTTCTAGTAAAACATGAGCAGCTTTTATAGAAGATCTCAAACTACTGGCTTAACTTTGTGTGTGACTTTGAGTACATGTGGCTTGGCTTGGTATACAATGGCACTATTTTAATACCTTAGATGTTATAGCTTTTAGACTTTGCTTGTATTATTTTTTTCTCATAGAAATGAATGAACTGCAATTGATTTTGAATCTTATGCTATCTGTGAGTTTTTTTTATTCTTTCGTGAAATGTTGAATGCAGATATTTGGCCAAGATACTAGCACCAGAAGGCTCAAAGGATGTGGCTGTGGGACAACCTATTGCCATAACAGTAAGTCAGAGTTATTGTTCATAAATGTAAGTTCCATGTTTTTATGGAGCAATAATGGATGTTTTGCCAGGTTGAAGATTCGAATGATATCGAAGCTGTAAAGACTTCTGCTAGCAGCAGCAGTGGCAAGAAGGTTAAAGAAGAAAAACCAAGTCATCATGGTTCTAAAGCTGAAGCTAGTAAAGCAAAAGGCAATTTTAAGAGGATCAGTCCATCTGCTAAGTTGCTTATTTCAGAACATGGATTGGATGCATCATCTTTACATGCATCTGGGCCTTATGGTACTCTGCTAAAGACTGATGTATTGGCTGCAATTAAGTCAGGGAAAGGAAAAAAGTCTTCAGCCGTGGAGAAAGGAGCTCCGCCACCTCAAAAGAGTCCCCAACCTTCTGCCATTCCTTCCCTGGAACCAAAGCAGTCAGATTCTTTTGAAGATCTGCCTAACACTCAAATCCGCAAGGTAATGCTATTGGTGTGTGAGGGAAAGTCAAGTTTCGAAAGCTATCATAGACAGATTGGGGATTGTTAGAGTGTCCTAGTGAATGGTTTTCCAAAATCCGATGCCCCTTGTTATTGACAAGTTCCTTGATTATACTGAAATTTTTTGTTAATAGCTATGAGGATATGTGAGTAAGCTGAGATGGAGGTGTAGGATTCAAGATAGATTAGATATCAAAGCATCTGTGAGAAGTTCCCACCATGGACATGGACAGATGAGAAAAGCTTTATGCATGACGGTCTCCAAAATCCGTTATGCGCCATTAAGGAAAGATACTCTCCCTTCATCAGATGTCAGAATTTGTTTTTGTGTCTGATTCAAGGCATTTCAGACACATACCACATCAACTTATAGTAGTTTAAGTCCAGATTTGATACCCCTATATGAATACATTTTAATTGGCACTCTGGTGATAGCAATACATGTTATGTTATTAGAGTGGTTTTCTGATATTTGGAGTAGAAGTAGGCACTGTCTGATCAAATCTCTGTTTCCTACTTACTATTTTAATGGATGTGTAGGTCACCTACATTTTTTAGTTCCTTTTCCTTCTTGGTTGGTATGGATGTTCTATGTATTCTTGCTTCTCCAGCGACCCCCCTCCTTTTTTGCCATCTTTCTCGAGTTTTTTTGGATTCTTCTTATGCGCTTGTTTGTGTCATTGTGTTTGACAAATTCTTCTCCATCAAAGAAAATTTTCTAAATCAGTGATTTTATTTTTTCAATGCAATATTACTTATGTTTAAATAATGATTGATCTGCAGGTTATAGCTAGAAGGTTGTTGGAATCAAAACAGACGATACCACATTTATATTTATCCACAGGTTATATATAACTCTATTGGATCTATTTCACTCTCCAGTATATAATTTTTGTTCTAATAGTGTCAGATGTGTTCATCAGATGTTATTCTGGATCCTCTTCTTTCTTTCAGAAAGGAGCTTAAAGGTATAGAATTTCAGTTATTACTATTGTGTTTCTCTGAGAAATTATAGCTGGCAGACTATTCATGCTTCAGAGCTTCATGGTTTTACAGAGCAACATGATGTCAAAGTTTCAGTAAATGACATTGTCATCAAAGCTGTTGCAATTGCTCTGAGAAATGTACCGCAAGCTAATGGTAAGATATACTATAATTCTTTTAAATACTGGTTGCATCAGAACACTCAATTGCATAGATTTATTGCAGACCAAGATTTGGTTTTTGTAAGGAGCATAATTGACCAAAGAAATCACTCAACACATTTTGTCCCTCTTTGTGTATTTGATGCTGCTTTAGGTTATGTTGGGTTTTAAATTCAACAATGGCAAGTCTTTTTAATGCCATACTTTTGTCGGATGTATGTGCTTGCAAGAATGCATGCATTTCTTTTGGGTCCGAAGGGTGATCTAGAGTCTATGCCCCCACAGGGTAACCTACCCTGACTTTTCATGAGTGTTGGGCTTTGAAGTATGAGTTATTTTTTGGATTCCATAATATTTTTAAATTTCAGGAGAAAATTTACCATGCTGTGTTTCTATCTCCATTTCTAATACTGAAAATGCTACATCAATGCACGACAGCTTACTGGAATGTTGAGAAGGGAGAAATCATTTTGTGCGACTCTGTTGACATATCGATTGCAGTTGCTACTGAGAAGGTATGGTGTATATAATCTCTTGAAAAGTTTGGACAGAAACTAGATTCCAAAAGGGCCACTTACCAGTTGTAGTTCAACCAAAATCAGGTAGTGAGAGGGAGAACTAGAGACTATTATACTTTTCAACATTTATGCATGAAGTAACTATTCTAAAGACCCTTAACTTGTGTCCCTGCATTTGCTAGCTGGTGGCTTTTTAACATTATACCTTTGTGGCCTAGAGAATTTATTATACCTTATTTGCTTATGCAGGGCTTAATGACGCCAATTGTTAGGAATGCAGATCAGAAATCCATTTCTGCAATCTCCTCAGAGGTAACTAATGTGATTTTATTTCTGTTTCGCCATGGTGGGATTCACTAGTGGATTTTAGTAGACCTTATCTCTTACACTAAGACCATGCTTGCTTCTAAGAATCCAGGGAAAGGTTACACCTACAATATGCGTACTTCAGAAATGTGTTAAGAAAATTCATTTTTATCGAACCATGACTGTTGAACTCTCCACCACCCCCTACTCTCTGCTTTTGGGCAAGCTTGTGATGAACTTTTGGTCATTCCTTCTATATTTTTCAATCACTTTTCATGTATCTTCTCCTCGTTTTCTGTTAATTATCGAGTGTCTACATTTCTGTATGGGAAGACCACAATTTTGCTTTGCTTATTGTATTTTTGTTTGCTTGGAATTTCAGGTCAAGCAACTAGCTGAGAAAGCTCGGGTCGGGAAGCTTACACCAAATGAATTTCAAGGAGGAACTTTCAGGTTCATATATTATTAGGCTGAACTTTCTGAAACAGATACAATAAAAGACAATGTATATACCTAATTTTTCCTTGTTATTGTGCAGCATTTCCAACCTGGGAATGTATCCAGTGGACCAATTTGTTGCAATTATAAATCCACCTCAGGTTCTCTTTTTTCATCCCTCTCCCTCAAACTCAACCCTGAACATACACATTCATATATGCATGAAACTGTGCTCTTTCAATTAAGGCAATATGATTGGCTTCAGCCTTGCAAAGAAATTTGTCACTATTTCAAGAGAGAGAAAAATCAAATGACTGTGGCCCTGTTGGGTTTAGGCATCGCATATAGCTTGAATTTCTGCTGTTTTTCATCTCCTTTACTGGAAGAAATGAGTCATTAGTAGCTAGTGTTTAAATCTCATTAGTTAAATATCATTCCTTTTTTATGTCGAACAAACACCTTCCATGTTTCTGGAAAATGTTGCTGCTGTTAAATTTTTAAAATGGAACTATCATAGACATGTGGTCTTTATTTTTAAAACAGCAATATCATAAACATGTGATCTTTTATTAGTCCCGGTGTTGACTAAATCAGAAATGGGCATGGAATACACTACAACCATCATTGCTGGCTTCCTGTAAATGTATAGTATATAAAAGATCTCTTTTATTGCAGGCTGGCATACTTGCTGTTGGTAGAGGGAACAAAGTTGTTGAACCACTACTTGGAAGTGATGGTAAGTATCTGCTGGTTGTAGGTTCTGCCACCTGATATTTGTTGGTTTCAAGTACCAGAACTTCTTTGAGTGCTATAACTTGAACTTTATTTCTACCAGGAATTGAGAGGCCTGCAGTTATCAACAAAATGAACTTGACTTTATCTGCTGATCATCGTGTTTTTGATGGCCAAGTTTCAGGTCTGTAATTCTCCAAATTTCTTTACTTTCATTAGGGAAGGTATTTTGAAAATGCTGTGAATGTTATTCAAATTCGAATTCAAAATAGAGCATATTTGAGGATTTGGATCCTATTGAATTGCCTCCTTAATGAGGTTGAAACTTTATGGGTATCTTTAAATGAGGGTACCTCTTCAAAGGCAGGGATACTGCTAAAAGGCCTTATCTCTAATTGGACAAGTTCTTCCTAGGGCGTTGAGGTAATGCTGTTATGTAATCTGGGGACCTAAGGCATCGAATCTTGGAGAACTATGAGCTTTCCAACTAGTTACGAGCAGTTTTTGAATTTGTGATTTTTCTCCTTGTCCCTAACGGACAAGAGAAATTAATAATGGGTGGTAATTTCAGTTTATTTTTTCCCCTGACCTCTTATCATGTAGCACATTTTCGAACATGCTACTTGGGCAGCTTGACTGCTGCCTGGGGCATATTTATATGCAGAACTTCACAACAACTTTTGAGCTTAAACTATTTTCTTTGCAGGTGCATTCCTATCAGCTTTGCGTGCTAATTTCAGTGATATCCGCAGGCTGCTTCTGTGATATTGAAATAAGCCCTCAAAACTAACAAATGGGTCCAAGAAATGATCCATTTCTGTTCTTGAGCGAGTTGGGGAATTTTCGATGGATTGCACAAATTTATTTCCGGGGTATTTGTTACCACTGCAATTTGTTGTGCCATATCATTTTTGCACAGTTTTGTTATTCATTTTACCAGGCATGTCCGCAGTTATAACCGGTTCAGGAACCAATTGATGGTACTAGGTGAGCTTTCAAAAATTCAAGAACTTTTCAGTCGCCCTGATGCAGTAGTTGCAGGTGTCTTTCAGAAAGAATAATGTACATGAAAACCACGGAAATTTTATGCATCTAGATCAATAAAATGCTGCTTTCAGTGAGTTGAGTTCTGTGATGGACATTTCTGTTCGCTGGCTTATCTTCTATCGCACCTTGCCGCCGCTACATTATTATCGGCCATTAGCTGTTTTCTGGGAGCTACAAATTCTGCTAAATAAAAAAAACAAGTCATTAATGATAAATATAGATGAAAATGAAAAAGCTGAGAAACATATATACATCAAGATGATCAATGACCTCACAACAACACGGGCTTTTAACTTAATTCTGTTCAATGTTTTGTTTATCTATATTATTTAATCAAATGATATTGGATGAATAGAATTTTTTAAAAAAATTTATTATGTAAGGTTACAAATATTATTTAAAAATAAATGTTTTTTTATTTATATAAAACATAAAACCAACAAATTATATATGAATGAGAATAAGTTTTTCAAAAATTATATGCATATAAAATAAATAAAAAATAATAATGGTTATCTAAAAGAGGCTAAATAAGCAAAATAAAATTAAGTAAATGCATTAATTTAGATATAAATTAAACAATTATTTTGAAAAAATACATCAATTAAAAAAAATAAAAGAAATAGCTAGACATCGTTGAGACGGGCAAGTCAAGAGCTTATAAGCCTAGCAAGTCAAGTCAGTGTGAGACTTTTTTTAAGATCGTAAATAAATTTATCAGGAGTTAAAAATAATTAAATTGAAAAATAGATTTACATTTGTAAAAAATTCTAGCACTAATCTCCCGGCTACTATGGTGGCAATATGGGAAGTCGGTATTTGACTTCGTTTTTTTTCAAAAACAAATTGTTATAATTAGTAAAGAATGAGGACTAAGTTGTATATTTGGCAAGAAATTTCAAAAACACTACCCATCTTCTCCATGCGCTGACATCTCAGAAAAATTCATGGACAGCAGGCTTGAAGTGGCTTCTTTGTCCAGATCTGGTGTTAGGACAATGAAGTTATCTTCGTGAAGGGGAATCGAGTTCTCAGTTTTATTGATCACTTGCAACTCTGAACCAACAGTGTCAAGCATAACCTGAAATTAAAACGAAAAAAAATAAATCATTAAGAAAGACTTGAAGCACAAAGATGGAGCTATCAAAATAGATTCTTCAGTAAAGGAGCTGTATCGGCATCAAGTGCCTAAAAACTTGAATGCATTTACTATTATTAAAGTAGATAGAGTAATCATGCACTTACTCAGCATATAAGAAAAGAAAGAAGAAGATGATGACAAAATGATAACAACGCAGAAACCCTAACCCTATTCTGAGGAAAAGTAAATCAAATTCCAAAATTAACACTGCGCGGATCTTTTAATGGTGAATCGGAAAATGAAAACTAAAACCCTAACCTATGGTAACTCTTTTCTTTACATCTTCTTGATTGATTTCTTTCATTGAAATTATAGCAAAAAAAAGAAAGAAATTTTCGGGTTGTTCTTTCTGCTCTCTGTTAGGGTGGTAAAGACCCGAAATCCTGCAATTTGAATTGCTGATAATTTTAAAACAAACCAACAGCATCAAAACCCTCATCTTTAATTACAACAAAAACGGTGAGAATAGTAAGGAGAAAAATTAATACGGTCTGGTAGGCCTTGAGAGAGAGGGGAAGGTTTTGTTTCGTATTTTCACTGGCTTTATTCGAGAAGTGCCCGCCTGCCTGCCCATGTTCTTGGACCGGAATTTCCCATGAAGGATCCGAAACCCTAACCCTGGGTCAAGGCCACTCATTAGATATCAGGCAACAATTCAAGTTGAACCAGAAGAAAGACAACCACAAACAAACACATAGACCGATGCTATATATTTATCCCCAAAAAGAAGATGACAATACTCGATGCCCCGGTGAAAAATTAGTTAGAAGCTGGATCTATAATGTCATGAATTTTTGGTTGTCTTTTCTGACAGGGTGCCAGTCCATGACCTTAGCCAGCCCACTGCAGAAAGAACCTAACCACCTTGTATATTCTATGTTCTCTTACAAATGTCCGAGTTCTTTTATTTTATAGGATGAGGCGGAAGCTGCCAAACACAGATTTCAAGCGAAATGAGATGCGCGATAGCCATAATTTTCTTCTTCCTTTTGTTTCTTCTTCTTTTTTCCTTAAATTTTCTTCTTGATATTTCTCAATTATTTTGAAAAGGTGGTCAAAAGCTCGTTATGACAACAGTACGTCTCAAACAAAAGGAGTATCTTTAGCATTACTCAAACACAATTGTTGTCCTGCGTATAGGATACAAAAATATTCTTGATTACTGGTAAACTGACTGGATTCCAATGGCTTGCTTAAGAATGTGTACAAGTTTTGTCTTTTAGATTCAAGATACCTGCTTCACTGATTCCTCGGGCTGACAAGCTCAATGTCGAATATTTGTTTTTTGTTTGAGTGAGAGTCAGTGACTTGTTCTCTCAACCGGGTAGATTTGCTTTCTTGTTATCTCCTCCTATTCTGTATTCATTGACAATCACTTGAATTTTTCTTACAAATAATTCTTGACATGCACTTCAGTACTGTTGAAATTGCTCGTTTTGCCGGCTACCCATCTCGACATGTGCATCAGATTGCTTCAGCCATAATTGCTCGAGCAATCAGGACTTTCTCAGCTAGAGGCATAGACCCACAAAGTTAGTCACATTTCATTTCCATGAAGTACTGCTGTTCATACTGGCAACTGATTTTGCCAACTTTCTCCTGCGCAGTGCACTACCTGAGGATGAATGGTTCGTTGAAACTGCAAAGACAGCCATCAACAAACTTTTGTTAAGAACGTATGGGTCTGACGCATCTGAGATTGACGAGGACCATATTATCATACACGACGAGATGGTTTCAGACTCCGACGAGACTGCTTCTTCCCTTACATCAATAGAATCATTCAAGTCTTTTGCTTCTGCAAACATGGGTGAACTAGATAGTCCAGTGTATTTCACTGATCCCGAGGGTTGAAGATTTTTCCATGACAGCAGTCTCTGATCAAATTTTTGCATGTAAAGATTCAAATTTTGAAGCTTAGGATCATGCATGTCATAGGACGTAACGCTCACAAATGTTGTAGCAGAATATATTGCTGTAGTATCTAGTACTATTAGTTGAGAGGTGTAATTCTAGAACTGTTACATAAGAGCAATGTTTCACGCTGATCTACTTTGTATTTGCTAATCCCAGCTGATGTATCTTGTCAAGTGAGGTAGTTTATGCAATTTGGAAATTAAAACTGTCCAGTGAAGGCTAATTTTTACTCAATTCTTGAAGCTGCTGCTGCTTCTACGCAATGCAATTGGTGGAAGATTTTGAGCTTGTACGATATTTCATTTGTTTTTCCCTATTTACCAGTGTAGATTCCAAACGTGATGCATCAGTTCACGTAATCAACCTGTACGAAACATTTGCCATTGTAATTGTTTTCCTTGAGAAAGAGGAGGTTTTTCCTTTTGCTTATAAAGATTCACTGAGATGGCCAATCAACTTTGAGATGCAGAAAATGTATGGACCCATCTTCCTTCACTGTTTAATAAATTTCATTAAAAGTTAATCTAAATATTTAAACCCAAGAAGTTAAAAGACCAAAAAAAACTTTCTTTAACGATCGATCAAACTCGTAAAGTTAATTATCATAAACTAAAGTGATTAATATTTGCCGAATTTGATTTATTTTAAAAAAAAAAAGTTGTAATAGTTTATATTGCCCATCGAGAAGAGTCGTCTTGGGCCGATGACAAGTCGTACAGACATCCCCAAGAATCTAAACAAAGCCTGTCTTGTCTGTTTAGTTAGGGCATTCTGTCTTCAACTTTTGGAGCCAAGAGAGCGCGGGAAAACAGAAAACATAGAGAGACTGCAAGACTTGAAGGGGCAATTAAAAACCCAAATCAAGAAAACAATCAGTAAAAATGGGTTTGGATGCAAATTCAAAAGCAGGAACAATTGGAAAAATAAATCAGAAAAAAATCAGAAACAGAAGTCCCAAATTTGACAGGCAAGGTCCACACCTTGCTGCATCAAGTATGATGGCCCTTCAGCCGTTTCTCGCTGCTTCAAACCCACTGGTAAGTAAGTTCAACTTCTTTTTTCCCCTTTTGGCCTCTCTCAATTTATGTTCTGTTTCTTATAATTTTGTGTAGTTTTTTGGTGCTTTTGTAGGGGTAGAAATGGAGGGGATGAAAGTTGAGGAAGCTTATTTTAGAGGCGGGAAGTTACAAGGTGCCAGGCTTTCTATTACAAATGGGTGTTCTGGTAAGTATGTTATACTGCAAGGAATTGAAATATGAAACCTGATTTTTCTTTAAAAAAAATTTATGATCCAATATGGGAAAAAAAAAATGTTTCTTGTTTATTTAACATGGGAATTAGTTTGAGTCTACTTGTGATTATTGTTTTTATTTTTTAATATAGTAATGATTTTGTTTAAGGTATAAAATGGTTTTTTTTAATATAGTAATGATTTATTAATAGCTTAAGTTTTTGAGTTTATCGATTCTGTGATAGATTGCGTAAAAGCCCCTCTTAAGGGGTGGTATTTCTTCTCTCGTTTGTGTATCATATGATTACATGAGAAATTGGCAACGCAGCAATTAATGTTGGATCAAATAATTTTATTTTATTTTGTTTTGTTTTTGTATACCTTATTGGGATAGCATGTTTTGGGTTTTAGTAGTAATTGGAGTTGGAATGTGAAAGTTATTTATATATAGATACAAGAGTTTTGTTTTAGTATGATAGACTAGGGTATAGAGTGGTTAAAAACTTTGATGAGAACTTTGACTTCATTCATAGACATAAAACCCAGATTTTGAATTTTAAGATAGCACTAACTACTTTGTATTGGAATAATTTTGAAGTCTCCATCCAAATAATCCTTTTAGTTATTGTAAGTGCATGTATCCAATGTACTAATGATGTAGTTATCCCATGAGCCTCTAGAATAAACCTTAAAATGAATATATGTATTGGGAGAATGGTAATCTAAGTCCACAAGTACACGAGACATCTTCTCTCTTATGCGAATAATATGATATGAAAAAGAGTTGTGTTCCACCGTGCTTCCCTCCATCTTCTCTCCCAGTTTTTTTCTAAACACTTTGGAGGCTAAATGGTGTCTTCTCAAAAAAGTTCTTAAATCAGTCTAGAGGATGGTTGTGGCCTATCTGTGCTTCTTTATATCTGTGCTTCTCAATATCAAGAGAGATCTTAAGCGGGCAGGTTATATATATATATCATGTTTTTGATTTTCATAAATCAAAAGAAATCAACTAGTTGGGATTGGGGCTTGGTTGTTGTTGTATGCTTTTGATTTTGTTAGAATGGTTTGGTTTACTGATGTGGATGACTTCATAAAATATTTCAGAACAATTCTAAGTTCTTATTTCCTATTGTCAGCTGCAGGCTTTGTCATGGAAAAGAAGAGTCTTGGCAAGAGAAAAGTTTCTGACATATCTGAAGATAACAACTGGGAGATAACTATACGAAATTTGAGAATGTAAGCCTGCCTTCAAAAGATGATGCTTTTGTGCGTTCCCTCCATTGATTATCTGTGGCAGAAGCTGTAATTAAGTCTTCTTTCAATGCCCTTTGTCATGTAGGAAGTCGATGCATGGATAAGTCTCTCTTCCTCATTCTGCACTCTAATCTGAGTGAACGTGTATGAACTAAATTGCTGATGAATGCAAATAACGTTGTTTCTTTTTCGGGCATAAATTGTCAATAATTCCTAATTAACCTGTAAAGAGATGAGAACGGGATTAGTTTAGGGCTTTTGGTTGACTTAACAGAAATCCTATTAAGTTCAAAATTTTCATCTTTCTTGCGGTCAGCCCTGTTGGAAACTGGACACTGGCTAGGTGTTGTTGTCTCTCAAAATTTTAAACCAGATGTTTCGGTTTTTTTTAGGGACATAGAGAATCCATTGCTTAAGGTTTTACCAGCATCTTAAGTTATTGAACACATTAACCTTTTTTACGATAAAGAATATTGGACCCTTGGCATTTATTTATCTTGAGAATTCTGTTTTTAATTGCAGTTGCACAAGCTAGTAAAGAGCTGCTGATCTCAGATCTTTCATTTTTCTTGCAGTTAGCCTAGTTGGAAGACAGGCATTGGCAAGTTGCTACTTATTTTTTTGTGCAGAAGCGTTGTCCTGCAATACTTAAACCAGATTTCTCATATCTTTGTTTGGGCCAATTCTAATTTTTATGCAGCGGTTATTGTTTAAAAAGCATAGCAAATCCATCGTTTAGGAATGGACTTGTGTCATAAATTGTTGAAAAGATGGCCTTTTTTTATGAATAAAAGGATATTGATCAAGTAACCTTTGTTATGTATCTTTCGCGAGAATCTGGTTTTATAGCAGCTGCACAAGCCAGTAACAGCTGAAGGTTCTGGAGTAGAATTGACGACGAAGCGCGGATAGCATCTTGTGAATTTTGCTGCTAGCTCAGTTTTACTTCTAATGCTAAACTAACTGTTGTGTCAGTAGATTGCCTATAGCATGCATGCATCTGCGAAATTAGCTATTTATAATTTATAATTCATCGATACTATTGTAGTCATAGGGAGATACGGGATCCCTAGTGGGGCAACCGATCTACCATTTGTAACTTATCATTTATGATGGCGGGTATTCAGTGTCCATGAGCGTTCTAGAGAAGTTAATCAATGACCAATTGGATCTGCTGTCTTGATACCATCAAGCCTTTTAGTGATCTTTCTCAAATGAGCACGGACCATTGGGTTCTGCTGTTTTGACCAATAATTAGCACTGTAAACTTTTCAACCACAACTTAAATTCATAATTTGACGAGAAACTGCATCGATAGCTCACGAGGACATGGGCAGATCTAAGCTATCAAATGTAGTGTCCACGTGCGATGGATTCGCTCATGCGAATTTCAAACTCTGTCATCTAGTACTAGAAGTAACAGTTGAATGTCTTGGCTTGATTTCTACTACCCTAGGTGGACTAATTGGTAATTTCCACTTCTACTATGCTCTTGCTTCTACTTTGATCAGTATAGCAAAGCAGTACGACCTCTATGGATTACGGAGTGATCCAATCTGCAATTGATCCAGTTGGACCAATGGAGATGGAAAGAAAGAAAGAATAAAAAAACTAAAAACAAGAAGCAAAGTACAGCATGAAAAAAAAAAAAACATAGCATGTCAAACGGCCCTTTGTCTTCTTGCTCACACATTTACGAGATCTTATGCATCTCTTGCCGTGCTATTGAAGCAAACATACACTTTCTTAAACTGCCCTTTGTCTTCTTCTGGTCTTCCCTTTCCTGCAACGCTGGCACCAAAAAGGGCTGCAAAACCAATTTAGAGACTTCCTGGCTTCCTTAAAGAAGTCCTTCATAGTGCTCAGAAATGAGACATATAAAGGGAACTGCATTAGTGCAAATACTGTCAGTGGAAGGAAAGCAGCAATCGAAATCAGACCCGTGGTTAGTTCCTCCTTATAACGAATGATTGGAAAAAGGGTGCAAGCGAAAGAAAGCATGGTTGTCATAGCGGTGAGGAAGAGTTAAGCGAAGCCAAGGCTCAGTTTCCGTGGAATACTGTGATGGAATTTCTCATATTCAAAAGGAGTAGTGAGGATAGAAAGGAACATCACAGCTGAGGTGAGGGAGCTCACTATGGCGATAAGGTCCAAGGCAGTGAAAGCCAAGAAGAAACGGTTGTGATGGAAGATAGCAGAGCCTGGAACGTCAGAACCTCCAGGTATAGTGTAAGCGGCAGTATAGATAACCGTGGTCACAAGAATGGCTACTGTCGAGCATGACTGAGAGGTTTTCTCGCTCCAATCTCGCGCCAACTTGAGTTGTTTTTTGTGCTCCATTTGGAAGAGCTCATGTGCTGTCAATTTATTCTCGTTGTCACCTTGCAATGCTTGAGAAGGTGGAACCACCCTCAGCACCCGCTTCTTGGACAGAGAAGGTGGAAGCACCCGCTGCACGGACAGAGAAACATGAAAACAAATCCATTGGTGCTGGTAAAGTCATTAATTATAGGAAAATAGGTTTCCCTATCATGGTCCTTAATTATAGGATTACATTTTCCTTGGAACACTTGCAGTACAAATTACTTATAGCTAGGTATAAAAAGCTGCATTTCACTGATTTTGAAGTAATTTGGAATATGGGCAAATTAAAAACGTTCTTTAATTTCCTTGTAATTAACAAGCAAATATTACTTATAGCTAGGAATAAAGAACTGTATTTCATAAAAATATGCAATGGGGTTGCAGTTGTACAATAGTAGCTAGCTCACCTTGAACCATTTTATTTCTTCTTGTAGCTCGAGTGCAGGGCCGGGCTTGGTTCCTCCGTGATAGTGCTTCATGTGTGCAACTTGGTTCAACAATGTGTAGCCATTATGGTCGATTGTCGAGCTCATCCTGGTCACTAGTCTGTTATTGTTCTTGACAACACGGAAAACCCCCCGCTGTCGATGCAGTACAGCCAAATGCAATATGTTCTGCCCCATTTGATTAACAAGCTCAATACTCTGAGGAAATTTATCTAGTATTTCTTGAGCAATCTCTAATATTCCATTACTAGTTGCTACAAACAACGGGTGTGAAGGAGTCTCGTGTCTTCTATTTTCTTCGGTCGATGGTTGAACATTTTCATCATTTTCTACTTCTCCTTCTCTTCCTCCCCCACCTTGTCGGTCACTTTGTGCTCCTCTTCCTCTTTGGTCAAGGGTATTGATATTAACCTCTGTAGGCTCCGCATTGATAGATTGCAACCAGTAGCGCTGGCTCTTTTTTATAAGCTCCTCGACAAGCTTCAATGCAGATACATGCTTGTGCTTTTCTTTCCGGATTCTTTCCACCACTGGCCATCCTATCATGTTTCCTCATATGTGAGATATACAAAGAGAGAGAGCTTGCTATAATAAATTTTATGCAAATATGGACAGAGGAGTATAGAGAAAATAATATACAAATGTTCAATTTTGGTGAGATGTGTACAAATTTCTACTCCTACATCAATTTTAGTACATTTCTTTTTTTCGAAAAATTTGTATCATGCACTCGAGCAATAAATAGTGGAAAGGCAATAAGGGATTTGAATTATCCATAACAATAACTGTATTTAAATGCAGTAACTTTAATAATTCGAAATATAGATTGGATAAAAACACCTGCACTAAAAGTCTTCCATAATTAGAAGCTCGTTTACCTGGTACTGGGAAAGCTCTAGAGGTAAACTTTAATCCTTTATAACTAGCTAATATAGAATTCCAGGCTTCGGAAAGAATTGGATCTTGTACTGCTTCACGTAGAGATCTTGTGGTATCATGTAAGTCATTGGTTTGGGGAGCAAAAATACCAAAATTTACCATGCTCTTACAATTGTATAAGGTAAGGAGACCTATGTTGAAAGCTGTTGTCCTGATATAGATGTTTTGATCCGCATCTACATTTATAGCTGGTGTATTGATGCTGATGTTTTAATCTAAGAATATAATAATTCTATATAAAACAAATCAACATAAATTATAAAATATAATTTTTAATTAATCTAATATTAAAAAATAAATTTTTAAAAAAATAACTTGAATTAACATTCTAAACTCAATTCCTGTGTTATAAGATTAGAATAATCTCATATAAAGTAAATCAAAACATATCATAAAATATAATTCTCAATTAATTTAATATTAAAGAATAAAATTAAAAAAAACTCAATTAAAAAAAGATACAAAAATCACTTCGAGTTAATTAAGGTTAACCCGTCAAATCCATGATCGGGTTATGACATTAGAATAACCTCATAACAAAGAAATTAAAAAATAATTTGAGTCAACTCAAGCTAAATTATTGAATCTGTAATTCAGGTCATAAGACTAGGATAACCACATAAAAAGCAAATTGAAACAAATTATAAATCTCAATTCTCAATCAATACATTGTTGAATAATGAAATTAAAAAAAAAACTCAATCTAAAATAAATGACATAATAAATGACGTAAATCTACTTAGGTTAACATATAAAATTTATAATTCGAGTTATGAGACTAAGATAATTTCATAGAAAGCAAATTAGAATAAATCATGAAGTTTAATTCCTAAAAAACTCAATGTTAAAGGATAAAAAAAATACTTGAGTAAATCATATTAACCCGTCAAATCCACTACTTGGATTATGAGACTGAGATAACCGTGTAAAAAATAATTATTAATAAATCATAAAGTTTAATCTCTAACAAATCAAATATTAAAAGATGAAATTATATATATATATATATTAAAATAAATAAAAGAAAAAAAAATAGAATAGTGTTTTGTGAGGTGATGAGTGATAACCATTCATCATTTCTTTTATTCTTTTTATAATATAAATTGAGATATTTACCTTTTTTTAATGTTTTTAACGGATTAAGATTTAAGAATTAATGACATTTAAAATTATAATTTAATATATTTTTTTTCACCATGTCAACAATTAATCCGGCTTTGAGAATATAAGCCAGCCCGGCGGCCTACCTCCCAATCCCAAGCATAAGGCCGGAAACAATTCTTGCTTGACAGCAGGAAGTTTCGTAGTTCCACGAATTACTTGTGGAATTTACTGAGGATGATTTTGTTGCATGAGCAGTATCGTTATTGTTTCTACTGCTATGTGTACCAATGCTTTGAACCCTGGTTGCTTGAGTTTAAAACCACAAGATCCCCAGGGAGCATCAGTCAGCTCAATGGTATTACCAATATAATAGTGGAATTACTTCTATGATTTAGGCTGTCAAGATGGCAAACTAGTTTCAATCTTCAGTACCTTTTTTACTCAGGCTCTGGTCGCAGCCATCTCCCTTTGGGGCGGAAAGCCCTGCCAAAAACTCACGACTTAAGTCAAATCAAACCTTCTGGGATTTAAAGTAGCGTAAGCAATGCAATTTGACATGCTATCCCCAAAAAATAAAAAAATAATAAAAAACTGGAAAATCAGTGTTTAATCAATCGGTTAAACAGCTTGCCTTGAGAGCAGATGTTCGAGCTGGGGTTAGCTTATTAATAATGCTGATCAAAGAAATAAATGGAAAGGAAAAGAAAATATTGCATTAAACATACAACAGTATAACAATTTCCTAATGGAAATTGTGGGAATTGCATATCCACTCTTGAAAGCACTAGGCATATCAGCAAGGAGATGAAGACAGGTCATGCCCTGATCATCGGTCATGTCGCCAAGTGATGGATCCAGTTTCAGCAACGTCAGAGCAGTTTCTGCATTGAAAGTATAATGTCATTTGAATGTGTGCAGCATGCGTGTCTGTAGATGTCTTAAGAGTTTCATTTGGGAGAGATAAAGATTAAGAACAAAACCAAAGTGTTGTCCTAGGATGGCAGCATGAAGAATCGGCGTCAAATCCCCTCTCTTGCGGTGATCTTCTAATAGCTTGCCGTAGGAGATTTGCCCCGGCAGTTTAGCTAAATACTCCACCATTTCTTTGTCACCACATGAAGCAGCTCTATACAACGTGGTCTCGCCAAGCTTATTTCTAGCCTGAAGTTGCTCTGAAGGATGAAATTCACCCTGTTCTCTAGGGACAGTCTGGAGTAAGAGCTTTACTGCTTCCATATTTCCAGCAACAACTGCTTCATGAAGAACTGTGTTTCCATACGTATTCTTTTTAGTCAAGGGATTCCCGAGCGTTGGGTTTCTGTTAACAATATCAAGTAGACCTTGAAGCGGCTCGCGCCTTTCGCTATACACTGCCAAGTGAAATGGAGTATCTTTTGAAACCGTCACTGGAAGCATCACGTAAACATAATTTTGTCCATGGTAAGCAAGAATCATCCGATTCCAGTCTCCTTCCAAGGCTGCTAGGTAGGCCTCGTTTACTACACTTGAATATGTACCCATCAAGCCTTCTCTTCTTTGTCAATCTTTGAGTTCTCTGCAATCATAAGATGCATTTCCTTCATGACTTGTCTGCATTAAAAAAAAGAATACTATCTGCAAATTCTCAGTCATTGCTTACTATTTTCAAAGTGTTTTGCAAAATCTATTTCAATTTTTACTTGTCAGTGTCATTTAGAAGATAAGGAAAAGACTCGTCCACAAGAAAAGAAGGGGCGACAGATTTTATGCTCCTGTTGCTGGATCAGACTTCGTTTAATCAAAGATGTGATATTCAATTGACGTGGAAATTGTTGCGGATTCGCTTATAGTCCATGTAGAAAAGACTACCTCATAAAGAAGTCCACAGCCCACAGCCACCGGCAACTTCTTTTCAACTTTTAAATTTTTCAAAATGAACTAGACTAGGATGGGTCTTTTTCAAGGATACCGGTACAAGCAAACCATGCAAAATTTATTTACCGGATAATAATAATAATAAAAAAAGTTTTTTTAAAATATTTTAAAAATATATATATATATTAAAATAATATTTTTATTTTTTAAAATTTATTTTTAATATCAACCCATCAAAAAAAATTAAAAAAAAATTAATTTTAAAAAAAAATTAGAATCTTAAAAAATTTCGAACCATAGTTATGGAGAAAGAGTCTCAAGGTCTATAGTTTTTATTCAAACCATAACTAAATAACTAGAGTCTTAGCAGCAGTGCATATTATAAGTTTGGCAAAGTTGGGCTAACTAAGAAAATCAAAATAACTTGAAATATGACGCTGACGAAAATAGAAATAATAGATAACTAGATGCAATCTGGTCTGCTGATCAAATCACTGAAAAAACCTGGAAGTGCGCATTGGTAGTGGATTTTGACCCTCAAACTAGCCTTGGCTGGCTCTAAATCAGCTTATACTTCTTGAACTTCGGACTCGATCGGAGGTTTTTCAGATGTTGAAGTAGAATCGTCAGCTGCTATTTCTTTCCCTCTGGACTCGTCGGAACGGGTATTAGATGTAGAAGCATAATCCCAGCTGTTCTTTCCTGAACTATGGCATCATGAATCCGTAGACCACCCTTCCATTTGTTAGCCCACACTTCATTCAAGCCAAAATAGAGCGTTTCCTCATTATTTTTAGCGTTTTCATCACTTTTAGACTTAGTCTGACTCTTCTTCGCAGGAAATTCCTCGTTATTTTCAGATTTTTTAATCACTTTCAAACTCAATCCGACACTTCTTCGGAGGAAATTCCTCTACTTCCCCGCCTAATTCTGATAGATCTGTTTGTACGCGCTGATACTTTCCTTCCTCCCCTATCCTAGCCATCAAAAAAACAGGAACGTCCCAGCCAAAGGAATTCTCCGTGTTCATGGATAACATGAAGCTAACTCCATACGTCTTCCCTTTGGTTACACGCATTTCACTGCTTACATCAAGCCAACACACCTCCAGCAGCTCTGCAGGACGACCATCCCTATATATATTTTGCAAAGAGCAAATAGATTCAAATTGACATAAACAAAATAGGCTCTACAAAAACTATAGCACCACTTTTCAGAAACTGCAGATTCACAAAAGGTAGTGATACAGTTCCATCATTGGTCTCTAGTTTAATACACTCACCCCTAAAATTCAATCCTGGCATGTAAAGAAATAAATAGAAAAACTTTGTTGTATAGTCTCCGCCAAAAATGAAAGGAAACAACAGAAAGAAACTATAACTAGAAGTATACCATATACTGATTTCTAAGCCTTAACTTTCTACGTTTACCTGTTTGTTTTTATATTTTAAAAATATTTTTAAATAATTTATTGTGCAGACAAGAGAAAACATGTATGAATAAATTAAAGTATCAAATTAAATAGAGAAAATTATTACTATAGACAAAATTAAGTCTTTCAAAAAGGTAAATTAGAAATTTTTAAAACAAATCAACTGTCAACTTTGATTAAAGAATTAACATCCAATTTTGAAAAATAAAATGACCAATTTACAAAAGTAACGATTAAATTATAATTTACTCGAGTGAATATTTTTTTGTTTTATCTATTTTTTTTTTTACAATCAAGAACAATCATCTATTTAATCTCTAATAATTAAGAACATTGTACAATTTTTAATAAAGATGTATTTGTGAAATCCGCATAAAAAATTAACTGATTTTTGTGTGCTTTTCATTATTTGTGTTTGCATGATTTTTTCACATGTTATTTAATTTTTAGTAAAAGAAATAAATAAAGATGAGATAAAATTGGGAATCAACTCAAAATTTATAGAACATAGGCATCGGAGCACCACAACAACAACGCCTTACTCGACCACGAAAATAAGGATACAATTGTTATCTTTTCCGACAGGGTGGGTGCCAGTCCATGATCTTAGCCAGCCCACAGCAGAAAGAACCTAACCCCACCTCTTGTATATACTACGTACTCTTACAAATGTCCGAGTTCTTTTATTTTATACGATAAAGGCGGAAGCTGCCAAACACAGATTTCAAGCGAAATGAGATGCGCAATAACCTTAATCTTCAAGCTCAAGGATCTTCACCACGTATGCATCGCCAAGCTTTTGGCAAACAACAACTCGGTCATGAGGCTTTATAAAACCATGTGCCTTGCCATGATCCAAAGCAACCTTCAGAACCGATTCATTTGTTGAATTTGCAGACTCAGCCTGCAAAACCAAGCATGTTTACGTTTCTTAAAATAAAGGCTCGGCCTGTAAAACCAAGTATGTTTCCATTTCGTAAAAAGTAAAGCAAGAATTCATGATAATACCTTCCCCTCTCAATCAGAGTTGAATATCCCAGTGAAGGAGGAAGAGTAGAAACTCAAGTGGCACAAGATCGCCTAACTTATGTGCCAAAGAACTACAACCCGTATTGCATTGGGATATTCTTTTTGAATGCCCTCTTCCTATTTCCCAGTTATAGTTATCTCTCTAGGAAGTCACATTGTAATCATAGCAAGATGCTACAAACTACATGGTTAAAAAAAGATGGTGTAAACTTCTATGACTAGACTCCGTATTTGCTCCTCATCCCTTAATGCCAAGGGAATTTGTTGGATTCAAGGTATAAAAAATTTTGAATTTAAAGTGCGAAGAATTTTAAAAATTAATTAGAATATAAAGAATGGAAGTTTGAAAAGGTATCTAGAATATAAAGAATGGAAGTTTGAAAAGGTATCTTTTCGAACATCATGTTGCACTGTGGACCGGATGTTCAGAACATCCTGTTGTCATGTTCACTGAATGTTGTGAAAGAAAGATTTTGAACAGACTTCATGTTGAGTCTTGAATCGCATGTTTGAAACATGCAGTTGAAACCTCAACCAGATGTTCGATTCTGGTGTTGTTTTATTCATGTCTTTTCATCCAAAAGACATTTGGTATAATGTCAGTTATTGGTCACTCAACACTAGATAAAAGTCATTTGGTAGTTTAAAAACAACTTCCTATTCCTAATTTTCCTCCTCGTACTCAAAATTAAACTAGTTCTTTGAGTGTTCTTAGAAGAGTCTTTTGTATCTAAGCCCTGAACATGTATTTGCTTTAAACCCAATAACAATAACCTTGTAGTGGGGGCTAATAACACTTTAAAGATAGTGAATTTTCATGTTAGAAAAACACAATCAATAACAATTCTCCCAACACAATTCCGTTTTTTAAATCAGTATAAAGTATGTTTCCCACAAAATTAAAAATTACAGTCATGGAACCTTTAACCTTCAGGACAAATATCAATAGCATATCAGAAAAGTGAAATTCATTCCAGAACCTTCACCCTGTCGCTCTCAAAAGAGGGTGAAGAAAAGTGGGACTGACAAAAGGGGAAACTTGCAATAATGTAACATAACACATGCTTACTTGGTGTCGAGCATCAGCAAGCATGGGAAAAATTCCTCTCACAATGAGTGATTGCCGTGCCTGCCATAAAATCATGAAAACTATTGAAAATATCGCATTCAACAGATTATTAATATTAATTGAGCATAAATGAAAAATTGAGAAATCATTCTATATGGACAAAATTGTTGGACGCTTGTTAGCAGCTACCCCTACAAAAGTGTTTTCACATGTTTCAAAATCGCTAGAGTTAGTCAACCTATCCCCTGCGCCAGAAGATATAACCAATCTAAACAATAACGTACCTCAAAAGCGCCAGTAAAGGTCCAACGCAGTTGATCTGTCTTCAGCCGAGGGATAACAACAGATATCACAGGTGTTGTGGGCTTGTACTTTGCAATAAACCTGCATTGGTACATAAAAAGCTTAGAAAGTCCTAATCAGATTCTACAAGAAATTTGTGGGTCATCTGAATCACATTTAGATAATCTGATTTCATAAATCTCTCAAAATAGACTTCCAAGTTACTAACCATTTGCATTTGCATTTGCATTTAAACAAACATATGACCCGAAACAAAATTGTGAAGAAGGAAAAACCTTGCAGCTCTTCCGGTGGAAGTGAAGCATAAAATTACAGAAGCTTTAACCTTGATAGCTGCACGGACCTTCATGACCGAAAATGGCAAGGGTAAAAATAAGGGAAATAAACAATTGCATGGCAGTAATGCAAAGAATGTTCAAAATAAGCAAAAAACCCTGAATCAAACATTAAGAGATTACCGCAGTGGAAGTAATAGATTCCAGATGGCTCATTGAATCTCCTGCATATTTGACAGCTCTTTTGTAATACAAATCATAATTGAAAACCTTCTCTGCCTGCAGTTGGAAATATAATCAAATCAACAAAAAAAATTCGAAAATAAAATGACTACGAAATGAATTTTGAAGTGAAGCAGTGCAGTTCCAAGAAAAGGCAGCACAGATTATTGAGTAGGCTACCCCGTCCATGTCTAGGTCTGTGTGCAGTTGAGACAAGTTTACCATGCCTATATTCATGGAAGCTAAGGAAGAAAATTTATCTATAGTCCAACAAACTCTTTGGCCTTTTTTGCGTGTGTGTGCATGAGAGGGTGTGTGTGTGTGTGTGTGTGTGTGTGTGTGTGTGTGTGTGTGTCGGTGGGGGGGACTGTCCAATGGATTTGGAAATATCAAGGGAAAATGGAGGAATAATTGAGAAAAATTACCTCGGCACAAATTCTCCCAACAGTAGAGATGGTCTCCACTGGATACAGTCCTCGCAAGGTCTCTGCACCTAGAAGAATTGCATCACTCCCTGAAGCAACAGAAAAACCACAGTATAACACTTCTATTAGTCTGGGATTTATGAAGCATATAATACTATCTAACTTACTGACCAAACTGGAGGAATGGGGTATCAAGACAGCTATAAGCAGGAGAATAATACTCTCACTCGTGTAAGAAGCTAGCACATCATTATCCAAAACAGAAAGATACACGCAACAAAGGTTACAACAGGGAGCTTTTCAAACTGAAAATTACCATCCAATATTGCATTGGCAACATCAGTTGCTTCTGCACGAGTAGGTCTCAAATTCTCTGTCATACTATCCACAACACGAGTAACCACAGCAGGTTTTCCAGCCATGTTGCACTTAAAAACAGCAGTTTTTTGAAACAGAAACACCTGCGAAATTCACAGAGCAAGACAGTCTAGTTGGATTATGAGTAGTAGTAGAATATCCGGATTCAACTAGCACTAAACGCACATGCATGTTCACTGATGGTGTCAAAGCATATAGGAACAACATGCTAATGCCTACAGTTGGTTATCATATCTGTACGCATTGCCAGGATTTGGATCACAGGAAATTGAACCTTTTTAATAGCCTCCAAAAGCCACAAAGTTATCCCACTTAAAGTATGATATGTATACAAAAAATAAAACCTACAAAAGAAAGATTGATGATACAGCAATGTTGTATGGTTGTAACAATTTAAAGAATGTTGCTGCATAGCACTTTCTCCATTTCCTTTCTATCTTCTCTATATTGCTATTATGCAATCCTTATCAACTCTAATATTTGATTATCACATGCTAACAAGCAATTCTAGGACCAGTGTATTTTAATTCTACATGTTTATGATAACTCACACATATGCAAGCTCATCAATCAGATTTCATAACAAACCTTCTCTGGTGGGAGATCTATACCCAAATTTCCACGAGAAAGGATGACACCGTCTGCTTCTTGTAGAATCTCATCAAAATGAGTTAATCCCTGGAAGAAATGCATTAGAAATAAGGAATCTGGAACCTATAATGGAATTTAAGCACGGGTATGATAAAGAATGGCATATGATAACAGAATTATAAATCTCACCTCTACATTTTCAATTTTTGCAAAAATTTGAGTCTGGTAGAGGTCCCCAAGTTTAGAAAGAAATTCACGAGCCTGTATAAAAGGATGACCGGCCACAATTGAAATGTTAAAGGGGAAGGGAAATATATTGATGCAGCAAAAAATTGTAAGGACCCAGAGAAGGTGAGAAGTCGAAGTAATTTACTTTACAATGAAGAGAGATAATAGAAAAGAACTCTTAGATGGAAAATCCTTACATGACGAACATCTTCTGCATGCCTGGTGTACGAAAGTGAGAGGATGTCTATGTTGTTTGAACACCCCATGAACTTATAACCTGATATTGATCATGAAAATGCCATCAAAGCACTTAATGATAGCGGAATAGCAGAAAGCACAAAATTTCCAAGGGAGCATGTCACCACTCTTACAAATAGTTGGCACCCAAGTTAGTGATTAATAAAAACAAAGAATATGATTCTGAAATCTTAGTTCCAAGGGGTAGCATAATGGGTAAGGAGAAATAGTCGGCATTTTTCCAGTATAAATGATGGAAGCCAGCACAGATCAGTCAAACAGGAAAAGGCTAACACCAAACACGATTCAATATAAGCTTTTATAACAACACATATATGATCGAGTAGAAACAAATACCTCTTTATCTTTATCAGTGAGAGTAGGCAGATTAATATGGATTTGAGAGACATGCAAAGTATATAGCAGTCCACTCAAGGTAGCAGAGTTCTTTACCAAGCAAACCACATCTTCACCATTGACTTCAGTGACCTGCATCATCATGAAATTGAATTAAGCAGATTCTTCTTCTTCTTTTTATTGAAGTTGACGCAGGCCATTATGTTTTGAATACAAAGTCCCCTGGCTTGTTTGTACCAAGAACAGTTTTAATTGAAATGGGTAGGCAGCTAGCAATAAAAGTTACAGCTTATGGTATGTGAAAGACACGCCTAACATGAAAAGTAGGTCACATGACATGCCCCAATGAAGCTACTTACCTCTAGCCACACAGAAGTAGTTTCATTTCCTGTAAAGAGATATTGACCAATAAAAATGGTGTCTCCCTTTTTCACCGCCTGCAAAGGCCATATCAAATTAAAGTTACATGTCATAGAAGAGGGGGGGAAGGCACATGCAGCAATGTTTTAGAGAAGCTACACAAATTTAAAAAACATAGATGCAAATGCCAGATGAAATCAAAATCAGTCTAAACAACATGTAAAACAGGTACTTACCGTTGCCAACCCGGTAAAATTTATAGGTAGCAGACATGAAGTAGCTTCTTTGTCCAGATCTGGTGTTAGGACAACAAAGCTATCTTCCTGAAGGGAAATCGGGTTCTCCTTTTTATTGATCACTTGCAACTCTGGACCCACAGTATCAAGCATAACCTGAAATCAAAACCAAAAGAATAAAAGGGTAAGAAAGGCATAAGATTTGGCTATTAGTAGAAGTATAAACCCACCAAGGGAATAGGATAAAATTCTTATTATCTCATGCGCTTGGGTGAAAGACTTGAAGCACAAAGATGTAGCTATCAAAATAGATTCTTCAGAATGACAACAGAATTGTATCTGCATCGAGTGCCAAAAAATCTTGAATACATTTTCTATATTTATCATGCACTTTCAGACTTCAAAATTTTAAAAATGCATTTGATAGTTCTTGCCTTCACCCACAACACGATCCCTCTTTATCAAGAATTGTCATTAATGCCTTTGCATCAACGTTGGATAGCTAAATGAGGTAGTCGTCTGGCTTAGACTGAATCTAATAAAGATAAGCTTACCCCACAGAGTTTCTTGGTACTCTTGACAGCTATCTTCAGATTATCCAATGTCTCTTGATGGTAATCAGTGTCACCCCATGAAAAATCAAACCGAGCCACTACAAAAGATTTAAAAAAAAAATCATTCAGATCAGCACCCAAGAATAAGCCCAACCATGTATGTCAACCTTTAGTTATATAGCCTGCTTGGTCTCAAAGAAGATAAATGACTAAAGATAGGCAAAAGTTTGTCTACTTTTAATATGTGGCTCTTAGTGTGAAGTGAAACCTGCAATTGCCCCTGAGCCATTTAACAATAAATTATCTGGATAGAATGAATTCATTTTTTCTAAAACCAAAGAGAGTTTGGGAAAACAAAAAAAAAGGAGAAAGGAGCTTTCAATAATAGGATGTTTAAAAATGAAAATCAGATGGAGCAATACCAGACATTCCAGCCTTCAAGCAGTTAGATATTATCTCGACAGACCGAGATTTTGGACCAAGTGTGCCGACAATCTTTGTCATTGCAGGAAAGAAACTCTGCAAAATTCAAAATGATAAAGAACATATTATACCTACATGATGTCACTCGTGTACATAAAAGAGAGAAATTCTAGCTCAGCCCCAATACTTTTTTATTATTCTTTTGCCTTTTGATCTCCAAAGTAAAGAAAAATACGACAAATCAGAACAGTGTCTCCGTTCCTAACATTTTCTCAGCAACCCGACAAATCACTCAAGATCAAGAAAGTAGAAACCCCAAAAACTTGTAAAGATTCTTTTATGCTTTTCTTGAGCATGTTCTTGGTAACCAACCAAGAAACCAAAGAATTTAAAATGGGAAACTAAAGAAACCGAGAAACAAGAAAGAACAGTAAGAAAACAAAGCTTTCTTGAGCCATCAGAAAGAAAAGAGTGAGAGCTTAAAAGTCAAAGCAAAAGTAAATAAGCTTGAGTACAACTTACAGGTTTTGATGGCTCAAGAACTGAAGCCAACTTCATGTTCTCTTCAAGGTTCAAGTGCGGGTTCATTTTTTGATCAGAAGAGAAGACACTGAAGATAGAGAGAGAGGGAGGGAGCTGGGTTTCCAGAAGGAGAGAGGATGGTGAGTTTAACAGAGCTTGCGTGATTTTTGCGTTGCTTTTCTCTGCTTCCTGTTCCTTGTTTATTTATGGTTTTCTTTCAAGTGTCATTGAAAACGACATGGACGACCGTCATTTCTTCCAGCTTGCAAGTAGCGTTACCATGGGCTACGAGGGGAGCGTAGCAAAATATTTTGTTTTCCTTTTCCACTTTTGGTTACTATGTATCTGATCACCATGAAATGCAATTTAAAATGGTGATTTTTAGAGAGAGAGAGAGAGAGAGAGAGAGGGATAATAAGGGTAGATGAGAATTTAGGTATCTTAATTGGTACTCGTTGGTGGAATTTTTTAATTATTATTATTTATACTCTATTTATTGTTTATTAAGTAATAAAGTTAGATGAACATAGATTATTAATCAGATTTTAAATATTTAATTGGTATCTATTATCTATAATTATTTATTAATTAATAAAAATAAAATAATTAATATATATATATATTAAAAAACAAATAGCACAAGTAAAAAGCAAAATCTGTTGATTCAAGTAAAACTCTGTTGATTACTCTTTTTTGTTTGAAGGATTAATTATTCTCTTTGTTAGATTTCATGCTATAAAGTATAAACATTTAATCATTCCTTGTTTGGTCTCCGTTGTTAGTTTATCATTACAAACTTTTTATGTAGTGTGAAATAAGGGGAAAAAAAAAAAAAGTGAAATGATAGAGTTGCCGCCTTCGGACCCAGGCAGGACCTCCATGGGCCCCGTTTCGATTTCACTGTTTCACGAGATGTAAGATTTATTTAAAAAAAATATCACAATAAAAAATAAGAAAAATAGCATTATTTATAAAAAAAATATTTTAAAAAATAATATAATTTGACAAGTTACATATCACATATGTAATTTGCGAGTCTTAAGCCATGTATGCGACTCGCAAGTTATATGTTTCTTATCGAAATTAAATCCAAAACCTATTATTTTTCCCCTCGTTTTTTGTTTGCTTGCAACCACATATTTACCGGTCTATCTCTCCCCAACACAAAATACATATACTACAACCAAAACATCACCTCTTTTTCTCTCCACCGCAAGACATGATAGTCTCTCTTTCCTCTCACTTGCGGTTCTCTCGTCAACTCTTGATCACTGTCGTTATTTAGTGTTGCCACCACCACCCGCACTCAACATGTTAAGGTATTTTATGCACTTTCCCTCTATGAGTTGTGTAGGATTTGTGCTGGCATATGATACATTTTCATTTTGATTGATTTGGGGTTCGAGGTTGGGGGTTTTAGGGTAATTTAGGATTTTTATAAATTAGGTATGAATTATATTAATTGGCTCTAAAATACATAAAATCGAGTTGATAATTTCATTATTCATGAAGAAAATTGATGAATTTAGCTTGTTATCAATTATGGTATGGTTAGGGTTAGGGTTTTTATAGGATAAATTAGGGGTTTTATTGAATTAAGTGTAAATTATATTAATTAGCTATGAAACACATGAATTGAGTTGATGATTTTATTGTCTATTGAAAAAATTGGTGAATTTTGGTTGTTGCCGATTATGTTACGATTTAGGGTTTTATTAAATAAATTTTTGTCAAGATTGTGTACCTTAATTAATTTGCAATATTGATAAATAAAGATATTATTGTCTATTGAAAATATTAACGCGTCTATTTCACTCACCTAGTTACAGGTTGAATAGTTTTTTTTAACATAAATGAATTAATATATAAATGTTATTAACGTGTGTATTGATAGTAAGTAAAAGAATATAACTGTGAATAAAAAATATAATGCTTACATGAAATAAAATATAATGAAAATCATATATGCTAATAAAAACATATAAAATTTCAAGTTTAATTTTAATATTGTAGAAAATCAAACAATGTTGCAATTGCTACATTGAAACACTATTTTCTTAGTTTTTGTATAATATTTTAAAAAATATAAAAAAAATTAAATTTTTTTAAAAAAAAAGATAAAAATTTAAAAATTAATATAAATAGATCAAACGTAGACTGATAAATATTCAAAGTATAAAGAAAAAAAACTATAAAAATATCATGAAAAATAAAGATAATAAAAGAAAAGGGTGATAAATAGGTAAAATATAAAATGAAAAAAATATCAATTATAAAAAGAAAAAAATACAAGAAAAACTTGTTTTTATAAATAAATAAAAAACTAAAAATTACAATTTTGTTACTGCTACAATACTACCGTAGTAAAAAAAAAATGATAATTATATCATTCCTGCACGAAAACAATTTTTTTCAGTACTATGATTGTAGATAAACTTGAACAATTCATAAAATTTAACTACCGTATAATAATATTTTGACTTATATGATTGTAGATAAACTTGAACAATCCACTTCCCCCAGGCGGCGGCCCCCTCAATAATCATTCCATCACCCATGAAGTGCTCCATTTTGCTTTATCCGCTCGAGCCTCGACCACCAAAAACCCTGAAAAATCCCACGCCCAAGGTTCTCTCAAAAACCAATGACGGAAACTGAAACCAGCAAAATCTTTTTATTTCTATAGATATATTATTATATATATACACTAATAGTAAATTGTGTTTTTATATAAAAATAATATAATTATAATTTTTTCTATTTTTTTTACCGTGGTGTATTGTAGTTGTGAAACTTGCACATATATATATATATATAATTAGATTTATGTTAAAGTTTTTATATATATATATATATAATTAGATTTTTTTAACAAAAAACTTGCACATATATATATATAATTAGATTTATGTTAAAGTTTTTATATATATATATATATATATATATATATAATTAGATTTTTTTAACAAAAAACTTGCACTATATATATATATATATTTATATTTTTCACAAAAAAAAAAAATCCTCCTGAAACAAGAGTAAAATAACCAGCAACATATATACATGAGTGAAGTTTATGGGAAGAAAAACTGCTGGAAAAATAGTAAATGTTGATGGAATATTCGATTGGTATCAGCATTTTATAATACTAATATCATAGATGTTGGAATATCATTGTCGAAAATTTGTTTACATTGAAAAGAATATTCCATTCACATTTTCTTCTCAAATTCACAGTGAATTCACAGACAGAATAATACACTCGCCGTGAGTGCATTTTGACAACTATAATATACACGAAAACTATAAATTCTATAAATAAATTGACTTTAACATAAATTGATTAGAACAGAAATGATATTTTAAAGAGCTAAATTGATAAAATAATATTTTAAATAGTATAAATATGATTTTTTCTGTTATGTATACTCTAATAAAAAAAACCATTTGAATAGCTAATTGTATTGAAATGAAAGAAATAAATGCTTTATTTTTTTTTAATGAATTTGATGTTATTTTTTTTACATGGCCACATTTAATTTGTTTAATTTTTTTTTGTTGGTCTCACTTTATTGGTTAGGGTTTTTTTTTAAGAGATACATAGAAATAATATTTTTAAAGGAGAAAAAGCATTTTGAAATTCTTTTAGCATTTTCTTTAAAACATGTAAAACAAGTATTTAAGAATTAAAATAATAAATAATTTTTAATTTTTGACTTTTCATTAATTAGCACACCTCTCGAGTTGATATAATTAAAAATAGGTGGGCTTGCTAAATAAAAAATGAAACCAATGGAGTAAAGCTGACACTTCTGGATGGAGATAGGTCGGTATGTATAGGCTGGGTTCGTTGGGGGGGAGGGTAGTTAGAATTAAAATAGAAGAGAGTCGACTGAGAGAGGGTCGTTGTTTTCTTAATTAAGAAGAAGGAATGGGAGAAGACAATTGTCAGGTTTTGTAGTATACGAGTACGGACTGTTAGGGAATGCAGGAGCAAGAGTATTGAGGAACATCGAAGACGAGGGAGTTAATTTGTTGAACTCATTTTCCAGATAATTAGCTGCTGCTGTACGGTTTCTTGCTAGATGCTCAGAATTCACCATGCAAAGGTGGAAACTATTTGACAGCACTGAGCTGTTACTCTGACGAATGTGAATGTTAGCCTTTGGAAGATGTTTATTTTGAGAAATAATGACGGATGTATATAATTAGTTTTCGTTGAGCTGTTACTCAGGATTTGTATGGCAAGATCTGATTGAATTTTTTGTTCTTGTTAGGAAAGAATATTATTAAATTTTATGTATCTCTTAATTAAATTGCGATGATTTGTAATTGGATTTGAGACATGGATTTTCTCTCACTGTAATCATCCCAAGTTTATAATATACGGTATAATAAAAATAAAAGCAATTTTAATTTATTAACTCTTTATCTCTTGTGATTTAAATTATTAAATATAAAATTAATGATGAGTTTTGAAAGATGAGTACCGTCTTATTATTGAATCAAGAATCAAAACCAGACTTAAACTGTTAAATATAAAATTAATAATAAGATTTGAAATATAAACATCGTCTAATTGAAATCTACTTAAAACAGATTTAAAATAACTCTCATCTAATTTAACATTTTAATGTATTTCTAGTTTTCACAATTTAACTATATTTTTAAATAAAAAATATTAAAAAAAAACAACTTTTAAAAGTGTTATTTAATCTCTACGCTAAGCACATACGTTACTTAATCTCTTGTTTAAACGGACCAGTTACACCATCCGTGATTCAAATCCCCATCTAAAACCTAACCCCTCACTCCGTCACCCGTCCCTCTAACGTCGTCTTCCTAACATCATCTGCTTCACCCCCAAATCGAAATCTTAACCCTAACCCTAATTTCCAATGGCCACCGACGATTTCCCCCTCATCGACGAGCCACCTCCTCACCCTCCAACGCGCCACCCGTATTCCACCTCCATCACAACCACCGGTGATTACTACTACTCCGATCACGACAAATCCGCGGCCACACCGTCCTCAAAACGCAACCAGCAAAACCACTACTACAACAACAACAAGAGATCGAAATCAAACAGCATCACGGAGATAGAATCTTGTGATTACCGTGACTACAGGAAGGATAGAGAGGAATGGAGCGATGCGGCGATATCGTGTTTGTTAGAGGCGTATACGGAGAAGTATAATCAGTTGAATAGAGGGAATTTGAGAGGGAGGGATTGGGAGGAAGTAGCGGAAGCGGTGAGTGAGAGAGGAGGGAGTAATAAGAAGAGTGTGGAGCAGTGTAAGAATAAGATTGATAATCTGAAGAAGAGGTATAAAGTGGAGTTACAGAGGATTAGTGGGAGTGGGAGCAGTTGGCATTGGTTTAAGCATATAGAGGCTATTATGGGGAATGCATGTAATGGGAAGAGTGGTGGTGGTGGAGAGAGTGATGGTGGCGGTGGTGGAGGGAGTGGTGGGAATGTTAATGCGGTGGTTAAGCAAGTTAAAAGGTAGTGTCTTGTTTCGGTCTTGTGTTCAGGTTGTGAAAGTTTGGATTTTTACGGGTGTTCTTGTTTGTTTGGCAATGCTTGATCATGCGGATTTCGAAACTTGATTATTGGATTTTGGTTAAAGTAGCCAGGTGGTTCTGGAATGGTATGGGATGGTGCTGGAGGATCTTGCTACGACTGACTGATCTTTTGTGTGAACGTTTATATGCAGGTATACATCTGGCATTGCTGCATTTGCTAATACTCTCAAAACTAAACCAGTGCCAAATTTAAAATGGCGGAGAGTGGTGTTTAAAATCAGTGGTTCTGCTTTGGCTGGGAATTGCCAGAATATTGATCCTAAGGTGCAAGATCAAGTATTTGGATGCTTATAGTATGTTTGGACACTGATGATATTGGGAATATGCAAGCTAAATTGCCTTCTTTTATTTCTAGGTAGCTATGCAGATTGCTCGGGAAGTAGCAACAGCTAGCCGCGGTGGACTGGAGGTCTTGCCCTATTCCTTTTTCTTGTTGGTTTTCTGCAACGCTAATTCAAATTGCAAGACTGCTTACTCTTATGTGGTTTTTATAGATTGCTATTGTTCTTGGAGGTCGTAATTTCTTTTGTGGAGACTCATGGATATCTGCTACTGGCTTAGAGAGGCCTACTGCGTATCAAATCAGGTAATTCACCATACTCCTAGAGCTTGTATTGCATCACCATACTCCTAGAGCTTGAACATTATCTATGCTCGCCTTTACAAGTAGCTTGTATAAATAGCTTATAGCTTTTTTTGCAGTCTTCATCCTAAACTTAATATATTGCTGGTTTTTGACAATATGGTAACTTATGATGTAATGTCAGCATGATGGCAACAGTTATGAATTCAATATTGCTTCAATCAGCTTTGGAGAAGCATGGTGTTCAGGCTCGTGTGCAAAGTGCATTCGCAATGCCAGAGTTAGCTGAACCTTATAGCAGGCAACGGGCCATCCGGCATCTTGAGAAAGGAAGAGTTGTCATATTTGGTGGTGCTGGGGCTGGTGCTGGAAATCCACTATTCACTACTGACACCGCGGCAGCTCTGAGAGCTTCAGAGAGTATTCCCCTCCTGCCTGCTTTTATTATATCTTGTGTTCTGCTGTTTACTAGGAGGTTTGTTTGGGGTGAAATCTTGATGCGTGTTTCTTTTAAAATGTTTTTGGGTTATCAGTTAATGCAGATGCGCTCCTTAAAGGGACCACCAATGTTGATGGTGTCTATGATAATCATGCTGGTAACAGCAATGTAATACTGGATCACATATCATTCAGAGAGGTGGTTTCCAGGGGTGTTACCTCAATGGACATGATGGCAATTACTTACTGTGAAGAGAATGGAATTCCTGGTATGTAATGATTTCCCTATACTCATTTGCTCTTGCTATATCAGCCTCTCTCGCATAGTTGCATTCTCCCATCCCCACATCTTACCTTGCTAATGCTGCGTGCTCTCTCCCTGTCATGTATAGTGGTCATCTTTAATTTGCTCGAGCCTGGGAATATCTCAAGAGCATTATGTGGAGACCAAGTTGGCACTTTGATTGATCAAGCAGGAAGGATTAGTTAACGCATATGGATTCTTGCTTACGCCTCTAAGATTGATGCTAGTTAAATGATGCATCAAAACCATTTAACTATAATCTAATTATGGGCACCAGCTCACAAGCACTGGAGACTGGCATTGGCAAAACCCATTTGGCATTAATTCAGAGCTGCTGCCTGCAATAAATGAGGCGGGCAGGAGGATTTTGCTATACAACTCTTACCAGGGTTTGGTTACTCGGGCAGGTGGTGAATAAACGTGGAATGCGCAGTGCTGCTGCTTCACTGTGACAAATAATTTTCTTCCTAGTGTTGTATCCTGTGTAAATTTTTCTGTTTTTCATAACGATAAACAAAGCAGGGGAGATGGCATCACATGATGTATATAACGATTATTCATTTATAGTGATTGTTAAAAGGGAAGAGATGTTTCAGTTTCAACGAGGTAGCCATGGAAGTGTGATGATCCATTTGGGTCTCTTATTTTTTTGGGGATTCTAACGCGTCGGAAGGAAGAAATGAAATATGGGCAACACCAGAACATGGTGATTAATTTATTACGAACAAAATCACATGTTATATGAATCTTGCTTTGTACATGTATGGTTATAGATAAAAACAATGTTTGATCAGCTTGTTTGAACATAACAAAGTCACATCTTATATGAAATATGGGCAACAAACTGTTCTTATTGAGGGAGAAAACTAGCTACGATGATGACAATAGCAGGATGAAAAGCTGACCTCTTCGATATAAATCAGCCTTCACTGCAGCACTTGATGCTTGCTCTTTTATGCTCTTTTGTGTGGGAACAAGCTTTCCTTATTATGTTTGAACTGTTCTTATTGAGGGAGAAAACTAGCTACGATGATGACAATAGCAGGATGAAAAGCTGACCTCTTCGATATAAATCAGCCTTCACTGCAGCACTTGATGCTTGCTCTTTTATGCTCTTTTGTGTGGGAACAAGCTTTCCTTATTATGTTTGAACTGTTCTTATTGAGGGAGAAAACTAGCTACGATGATGACAATAGCAGGATGAAAAGCTGACCTCTTCGATATAAATCAGCCTTCACTGCAGCACTTGATGCTTGCTCTTTTATGCTCTTTTGTGTGGGAACAAGCTTTCCTTATTATGTTTGAACTGTTCTTATTGAGGGAGAAAACTAGCTACGATGATGACAATAGCAGGATGAAAAGCTGACCTCTTCGATATAAATCAGCCTTCACTGCAGCACTTCATGCTTGCTCTTTTATGCTCTTTTGTGTGGGAACAAGCTTTCCTTATTGTGTTTCCAATGAATGACTATGCTAAGATGTTGTGCTACTAACTCTAAATTCTCTGTATGAACAGTCCCGATACCAAAATCTGAGGTTTCTGCACCAATCCTATGCCTGTGTTGCTTGAGAGCTCAAATAAATCTCAAACTTCTTCTGGCAAAGCTTTAAACTCTATTTACCTCCTTCCATCTATGAAAACCCTCAACCAATTACATGGAGAATTGATGGATAAATCAATGTGCATATAATAGAGTTATAAGGTACTCACTGTCTTAAAATAACCTTCGTATATAGAAAGACTATCGAGTGCCTCATAGTCTGCCTTCACCCCAATAAACTGACTAGCTAGTTGAGCACAACCAGCATCTGGCCACCTGCAGCCTCCATCTCTTGTGCGTAATGGGCATAAAGTATCACACACGCGACCAAATGGATTATTGGAAACAACATTATCTGCCGCTACTGAAATGGAAACTGATGGATCTGACTTATCTTCATGTTGGACAATACCAACAGATTCTCTTGTAGAAGAAGACACAGATTTCTGTGAAATTTTCACAGGGCTGGTCTCGATATCAACAGTAGTATCACCACCACTAGCATAATGAACTTTGCATCCCAATGACTGTACGGCACGCTTTATGGCTGCAGTTTCCTTGCTGGCCCTCTTGGCCAAGGCCATAGCAGAGCTACTGAGCTGCTTCTCATTCCGTAATTCTGCAGACAATGACTCCACAACAATTGCAGTTTCTTTAGCTTTCTTCTCAGCCCCTTCTTTTGCCTGGTTATTAATTTGACACGAAGTAGGGGTTTAATGAAAAAAGCAGACTTGTAAACATCATGAAATAAAATGAAAGGAAAAGTTAGCCACCGCTGGCCATATGTCACTAGGTTTCTGCATAATGATGCCCTCAAAGACAGCAAGAGAGAGATTGAAAGAACATATTACACCCAACAGTCTAGGAAAAAGCATATAGGCCTACATGACTGCAAAAGGTCATGTTTTAGTGTGAAAATATTGTACTGGTTCAGTAGAAGGAAAGCAATTCATTACCTTCTGTAGTTTGGAGAACTTTATAGACATTATCCGACATTGAGCTTCAAGCTCCCCAGCTTGGGCTTCTGAAGGACAAGCCCAACGAAGATGGAATTGGGGCCACAGTGTTGGGGCTAAGGCTGCTGCTGGAGGTAACAATGGACCATTATGTTTCAGAGGACTGTAAAAAGGGTTACAGTGCACATGATACCTTCCTTCTGAAGAACGCAGATCCGCCAAATAAGCCCACAAGCACCCACAAGCTTCAGAGATACCAACTTGCTGCCTTTCCTTCTCACTGAAAATTTAGATTAAGCACCCAGAAAGAGGAATTTTAATGCTTCCAAAATAATTGGAGTAAAACAAAAAGGAGCCATTACATGCTAGAGAGGTTAGCGTAAACAGAAAGGGTTCTCCACAGTATCCTAGTGTTCAGCAATTATGCATAAAGTTGTCCCTTTGTCAGCCTTAAACAGCAACCAAGTTCCAATCCAGCCTAAGAGGTTTATGATGCAGTCAGTATATGAAACGGTAGCCAAGAAAACATGCATGCCCACAAGGATCATGAATTTGTGTGTCATCACTTGTTATGCCAAGGAACTGCCAATTTTATGACAACAGGGAGAAGAGTTGACCACTTGAAATGAGCTTTGAAAAGAATGATGAACTGTTATAAAACCAAACACCCATGAATATGACATTCCAACATAAATGCATCACATGCTACAGACAAAAAGCTACTAGATCATCTCTTTATTTTTGGGAAGATGAAGAGATTGCAAAGAGAAACATTCAACAGCTGATAGTGCATACCACAAATATCCAATGACAACACATATATCACGTGTTTGTGAGAAGATGCAACAATGTCATTCGACATCATTTTGATCATGCGGGATATAAATGGCAGGATAAATCAGTATGGTGCATCTACAAGGGTTGATAGGTCCAGCGAGATTGAATATTCATGGCGCAATCCTTTTACCACTGAGTTTGCTACAGTGGTTGGTCACTTGTGGCACAAGAGATTATATTTGTTGTAGCCTATTTCAGGACATTGATGCATTTTCATCTTAATTTTTCTAAATTTTTAACTTCATCAATTTTTTCTGTCCAAAGATGATACTACAGATGATCTGTCACCCTTGAATATAAAAGGAAATTAAGCAGCTCTTCTTTCTCCTAGTTTCTAGTTTACACAGATTTGCTGAATCAATGCTTTGTCTCCAGATATTACAATTTTTAGCAACCAATCTAGTATTGAGATTGAAAATTAAGGTTCTTGACTGCTCCAAAATAAATATATCAGCAGCTAATCCATGTAGTATGGACAGATCAAGTGAAGGCATGGCAGAAACCACAGGCCTTAATCTATTTAAGATATTCATATGTACAAGTTAAGAAAAACAGAATCACCTGTTGCAGAAGAAGTTACCAAAACGACATGAAAGGACACAGTCCAACAAGTCCACCAGGAAAGCCTAAGTCATCATACAATACACTAGTCAGCAAAAAGTTTGTGATAAACCAGTTTCTTTGAAACATATTTTGTCTCAACAACTAACTTCTAATGAAAACGAGAAAATGAGTATCATTACAAGAAAAGAAAATCACATACCGAGGAGAACTCGAAAGCAAAGGGATACATCCGCAATAATTGAGAAACACAATCAATCCACTGCAGAATACATCAGCAATTCATAGAACTTAGCAAAGACCATCTTACACAACAAATTCTCAAATTTACTTGGGCTGAATATAATAGAGGGCATTCCAACAGCTAGGTAATTATTATAACTACTATTTAGGGTTTTTAAGTAGACTTTCTTAACAATGCTCCGACCATACTCACCTTCAATCCAATCCTTCTAGTAGACTCTATAATTGCCTGAAGATCCTATGATTGCACTCTTTCCCTCACATCTCTAGCTTATGCCCCAGCATAAGGCAATAAATTTTTTAATGCATTTGGCACATAAATGCAACAATGAACCCAAGTAATCATTTTTTTCCTGCTGCTTTCATCACACCGAAAGGAAGGGGGGCCAAACAATTGTTGAAATTGTTCGCAAGGAGCTTGAGGCACAACTACTATGGTAATCCCTACTGATTTGGATTGCCAGTAATAATAATCATGAAAGCCAGTTGGCACTTGATTCCTAAAATCCAGTTAATAAGAGCATGCATAAAACAACATTAACCTGCAAAAATATGGGCGACTGCTGGTTCTGTGCATGAGAAGAACTAGGAGTTGGAGGCACAAATGATCCCGATGACTGACACATGGGTGGCAATGGAAAACTCCCAACAGAAGATTGCCTACATAAATCAGGAGGTCTATCGCTGCTTCCAGATACAGTTGGCATGCCCCCACGCTCTGCAAATGGATGACCAAATGCTAGCCAGTCTTTTTCAATGAGTGCCTGGATGGAAATAAGATATTCCAGAATTTTTTGTTCAAATGTAAAGCCACATATTAAGCATATAAAAAGAACAATACACGACCAATAAAGGGGTCCAATAGTAGAAGAAAATACCTGAAACCCTGTGAATGTCCGATAGTATGGGTCAAGCAACAAATTAGCAAGTGCAACCAGCTGACTCGTTCTATCCCATCCATCACTAGACAAATAGAATGAAAGACAAGAACTCAGCACATGCAGAGGCTCTAAAAGAAAAGCAGGAAATTGAATACAGAAAGAAAGGCAACTTTTTTCTGATGGAAAATTTTGCTGAGCTGAAATGCTTCCTAGATGATTCAGCTATTCTTTTTTCTGCTCTGATAAAAAGTAGAATAACAGTGGGCCATGAGTCTGGTAGCAGGCAAATGACCTGCCAAGTTCGCATATAAAACCATGATCTGCTAGGCAATAAGACCAAGATTTTTCTGCTAATCAGTATGAGAAGCTCTATCCATGTGATTACACAGTGAGGAAGGGTAGATGTGAGATCTACCAGAAGAAAGCCTGATTTGGAATCGAAGCAGGTGTATGTAATTAATATTTGATTCTGTGTTAGATTATCAGCACAACGAATAGAAACAAAAAATAGACTAACAGCATATTGAAATAGAAATTACAAATCAAAAGGGCAAAAAGAGGCCATATAGTGAGCAGCACATTAAAAATCTTCAGGTTTCATCAGTGGCAACAGAATAGAAATGATTCTTTCCAGTTGTTACAAAGATTAATAGAAGACACAGGGTCAAGATATCTGACCTGCAATGTACAAGTACTGATGCTGACTCCAAAGCAATGCGAGCAGCAATCCAAGCTGAACCAGCCAAGACACTTTGAACATGTATTAACCAACCACTATCACCGAGGGTTGAAACAGAGGCAGACATATTGCTGAGATTGCCTCTACCCCAGGTCCAACCACCATGTCTCTGCAAGCGAAATATGGTATGAACAAATAGAGATATTAACAACCACTGGAAACATATTGTTTCTGCTGAAGCCATGGAAACATAGCAAGTGTTTTAGAGCTATTAGGTAACCAGTCAAAGATCAATGCTATAAATTAATTGAAAAAAATCCCAACTAAACATGAGGAGCACATTTGAGAAGATTGATTTATTTATTTAAATTTTGACTAGAGATTAAATCATTGATGCAATGATGTCAAGGTTAAGTTAGTTATATTGGCTTGTGTGCATCATTGGACAAGCACATAGGGCCCGAGTATGTCTGCATTATACAAGAGCTATATAATGAACAGGATGCTGTCTCCAAATATAAGTTGCTGCCAGATAGATAGCTGAATACAAGTGAAGCTTTTCCTTTTTTCTTTTCTATTGAAGATGCACCCACAACAGCACAGGGAACTGAACATGAAAATTCTTGTCTTTAACCCAGAGACTCACACAGCAGCGCCATTCATAGAGGGTGATTCCAATCATTTAGTGATGGTAAAAATTGGGAAACACACCACACACCATCATGCATTACTTCTGTTAATATGTGTTCACATGTCTGATGTTATTCAAGGAAAAATTTCTAATGCCTCAAAACACTTGACAAATGGATAGATGCACGTTCAAGTTGCACAAAATAATATGCCATCATTTTCTGCCTTTTGAGAATTGATATAAGCAGTACTAGGTTAAACCTTATCCAACAACAGAACTGCTTATAATATCTGATGTTAAGTACTAGTTTTCAACAGGCAAAGCAGCCGGTTTTTAAATTCCTAATGTTTATAGACTAACCAAGAGTGATAGCGTTCCATCTGATGAAGTGGTGCCATGAGCATCTAAGTAGTCCCTAAGCCGAGAAAGACTCTCTCTCATAGAATGTATGTTGTCTATCCCAAAGAAAACTACCTGATAACAGATAAAAAACAGGAATATGATATTAGTGAAAATAAGGCAGCAAAGTTGATGACTATGAGATACATAATTAGACAACTCAAACCTCTGACAAACCTCAGATTGAAAATAGTTGGATGATGATTCTGAGCCACCTCCCATTGCGACATTTGCTAAAGCATTTTTTCTAGGTCTTGCATCAGCAATGTATAACTTCCTGAAAAGAAAACACAAAGATTTGGCATTTTCCAGAGGTTTTGCTTCAGCAATTATATAATTTCCTGAAATGGGGAAAAAGGAGAGAGGACAAGGAGACAGGTGACTTTTTTTAACAAACATTCATTTACTAAAACCGGAGCAAGAAAGAATAAGCAAAGAAATGAGAACATGAGATCTAAAGAAACAACTGGCATATAGCCTAGCATAAAATGCATGTCATGTCAATCAATGAACATTAAGAGTGTAATTCAGGTGTATTAACAAATTTCATTTTTATCAAACGAGAAATCAGAGTTACACGACAATAAGGAACCTAACAATAGAAGTGCTCATTTGGTCCAGACCTACTGTTTGGAAAATTTGCGCCATTGACAAGAAATCATAAATAAAAATAAAGGACACACTATTTCAACAAAAGACTCACAGCTAAGTTTCAAGGCTTCAGCCCCAGTGCATTGATTAGGATTTCCCACCTCAAAAGGGAAATGTCTCCTCCATACCTGTCTGTGAGCCATGAGTGATAAAAATTTAACACCATGCCGCATAATCACTTGCTTTAATCATCAAAGCTATGGGCCCAAGTCTCTCCACCAAATCTATTTTAGAGTACCCTAAAAACAAACATTCTCCAGCCATTTCCAGATGAGATGCAAAACTGGAATCCTATCACTATAAGGACTGCATTTTAAGAAAAAGCGAAAGAGAAGTAATATCATGATTGAGGTTTCAAAACTCAGTACATTGATATACATTTCAAAAAAATTCATCACCCAAGGTATTAAGAGCAATAAATAGCAAGTCTGTGCAGATACTTCTTAGCAACTAAGAAAGTCAAGTTAGAACATAAAAAAGAAAATGGTGCAAACATGAAAAACACAAACAATGAGAACAGCTCAGCCAAAACAAAAGGAATCAATTTGAATAAAACTACCTCCGCCTTTTTTTCTCATCACCAAGTTGAGAGCAAAGTTCTGCAACAAGCTTTTCATCTGTGTTGCTGCATGCATATACCATTGATGGGAACCAGTCATATATCAAGCAACAGATGGCAAAAGAAAAATCAAGTACTTACCTTCCAAACCTCAAAATATAAGATATCAATGGATCCCAGGAACAAAAACAAATAACAGGTGTTGCGTAAAAGAATCAAAATGGTCTGGCACTTTTTGGAATTATGGGCCATGATTCGAAAATCATACCCATAAAGGATTTTGACAATCATTGCAGCCGTCTTGGGCTTGCATTTCAATTTTTTTTGTTCTTTTAGCTTGGAAACTGTTGTTAAAATCACGTTCAGGATGCTATATGCTAGAGTTTTGACAGCTTAATTAGATAATAAAATATATCTTGCATGAATTTTAAGGTATCTCTATTCATGTTAAATATTAGAAATTCAATCTCTAATGAAATTATTTGAAATCTGCAGAATAATAACACCTTGCTAAAATTTATCATCAATCATGCCATAACTATTTTGTATATGACTAAAGGTTTTGAAAGGCATGCAACACCGTAGCCACAATCACAAATGCACTTCAATTGAAGACCAAAATCCCAGCACTGTATCTACAACAGGCATAATTTTTGCATAGCGATGTGTTCTAAGTTCATTGAAAGGAAATTAAGTGGGCAGATCAAACTACCTCCTCATATTCATCATCAGACCAACTAAGGGTTGGGATGAACGTGCAAGGACTGCTCCAGTTTCTACAATGCCACACACATCAAGACATCATAATGCAACTCGTGATAAACAAAATAACTAAATTTCAGTTTTTCATACCGGGATGGCACCAAGAAACTACAGGTAAACGACCCTTGGAACGAAAGTTGGATGCCTGGATCACTTCTTCATCACTAGTAACAAATATAAGGTTATTAGCTGTAAATCTTCGGCAAGAGTCAGCCCAGACAAAAACTATTTTCGAGTCAAACTAGAAGTAAGGGTCTCAACACGTTTTCACTTTCCCCTCTTTTCCCCAATTTTACAATGCAGTAAGAATCTTAATGTTTTACCTGATTGATTTTGGAACAATCAAGGCAAAAGGGTAGCTTGGGCACATTATGTAGTTGGAATTTACATTACAGATTCTCCACAGCTCATTAGACATTGTATATGACCCATTGTCGATCATATCCATTGATGCCCTACAAAGGCCTTTTCCTAGAAGACGGAAATACTCATTCAACAAGCGTTCTTTTGGGTTTGCATTAGTAAATTTGAACGGTCCACAGCTAAAAGCATAAAGATCCCAGAGTCTTGATGGTTTTGTGCACCTCAATAACCCATTATATATAGCCCGTCTCTGCATAAGAAAAGGCAAGTAACTTAAAACATGTCAGGTGTGATGACCCAATCCACCATTTTGAACCCATCCAAGCAAATCTTTCCTCAGTTGATTTTAAAATATAAACCCTCAAAATCCCTGATTTCTGATTCTTAGCCCACAAAAAAATAAAAAAACATAGGCAGATCAGAAGATTATTCTCAATCTCAACTACATCTTTTTAACCCCCAACCAAGCAAAAATCAAAATCATGAACTCCATATTTCTTTATAACAACATAAATCTTGCAAATGAAAAAACAAAATCCATCTGTAAGTGATCATAGTTTGGAGGAAAAACAAGAGCTGAAGCAAGAAGAGATAGCAGCTAAAGTTAACCTGCTTTGTTTTGGGCCGGAAACCAAATACAACAATTCTCATATCTTTCCCTGCAAAATACAAGAACCAATAATTCCATTAGCATTCTCACTAAAGAGGACCAGGGCCAATTATATCATCAAAATAACAATCACCAACAATATTCAAGAGAAAGAAAGCAAAAGAAACCATTAGCAAGCAGCAATACCCAGATCCATTGTTCTGATAACTGCCTACTTCAAAGAAACCTTGCTTGTTCAGAAATAAAAATATATACTGAAAATCTCATGCCTTAATGCAACAGACATACTTTAATTTTATCAATCAAGCTAACCAGCATCTAGAAACTTCCTCTTTGGCAACTACCCTCACTAGGAAACAACCACATTACCCCCTCCAGAATCTGCCACCATCTCTATTACTGTCATAAATTTAACTTATTGATTGAATTCTGAATCATCAAAGTGAAATAAAAGTAACATCATCACCCGTACAAATGTCAAATATGTCCCAAAGTTCTATCTTCCAAAGACAAACTACAAATCTATTGTAAATCACACAAAAAAATAATAAACTGGTAAAAAATGTTAAGAAATAGTAAAACAAACACTTCAAAGGGCGTACCAATGACTTGGAGAAATCGCTGTGATGGAGTCTTCTCAGAATGACGAGGGGCTGATTGATTTTTTACAACCTTCATACATTCCACAAAGTAACAAATATAAGACAAGCAAAAAACAATAATCAATTAACATGTGTTATGGGTGGCCAAGCCAAAACAACTCCATATTCATTAAGCTGAACAGGTGCCCATCAAAACCAAAGAAAAGTAACGGAGAAGATTTTCTAGCATGGATAAAGTTTAGCACATGCTAAAACAGAATAGTAAAAAGGATCCATGTTGCTGACCCCAATTAATTTGGGGTTGAGGCTTAAATTGAGTTGAGTAATAAAAGATAAGAATTGAAACAGTGACATCATTTCAGATCATTAGCATAAGATTTTCAACCTAAATATTTCATGCACGGATGGAACTGAGGTAGCATACAAACTATTATCCTAACATTATTTTGCCATGTTTTCTGTCTGTGTGCCATCACCACATGGTTTGCGTGTAAGAGGTAAAGAATACATTTCAGAGGCATTCTTTCAAGGATCAGATCATCTTCGCATAAAAAGTGAGGCACATGGCATAACATTATAATACATAAAATAACTCAATTAACAAATTTCTAACTTAACATCCCTTGGTGCTTTCCCCCCCCCCCCCCGCCCCACACACACCCAATCATTGTGTTCATTGCCAAGTTGAAAAAGGGTTCTACGCCTACGCTTGACAAAACATTATTGCCTCAATTAAAACATGAGAATCAGGTATAAAACTCATCTACGAAGAAATGAATGACTAAAGAGAATATGCAGAAAAATCAGAAATAGGGGTTCTGCATTCCATTTGGGACAAGACAACATGCAAATGCAAGGGTGAAGAGTGTTGAAACAAGTGCGTGAATTGAAGGAGAAGTTCTCTCGGTTAATTGAGGAGAATAACAACAGAGAGCTTAACAATACAGCCAAATTACAAAGTTTATATAGCACACAAACAGCAACAAAATCTGTATCAAACCCAAACTTTTTTCGATAAAAGAAAATTTTAGTGGAAAGAGTTAAGATTCAAAGCAGCACAGCACACCAAGCAGTGTAAACCGAAAAGAATTTGCCATACATAAGTGTACCTCACAAGCTATAGAAATAAACAAACTTCTCACCAACAGTACCATAAATAAATGGAAGGAGAAGGAAAAGAAATCCATGAGTTCAAGAATAACTTACCATTTTGCTGAACTTCTCAATTGTTGCTAGCGGAATCGTGCCAAGCGCAATAATATTTTCCATTCCCTCACTCTTGAACAAGAGAAGAGAAAACAACATCTAGTCAGTATTCTGTTGTGCATGCACAACATCATTTCCAGTGATGCAACCACAATTCCTTATCTCTTCTAACATACATGCTTAAATAAATTACGACAAATACGTTGCAGAATTGAAATCAGTACCATTCCATCATTTTATAAAAGAATCTTCACAAGGAATAGACAAAAACGAGAGAACACGCCACTCACCAGAAAAATAAGACGGAAATTAGTCACTATCAAGGTACCTGCCTCGTCAGTATTGATAAGAACAACACCGCGTCCCTGAAATCACGATTTGATCCATTTACCCAAAAGGGCAGAATATGAAGAATTGAAGAGAAAGATTCATGTAAATAACCCTAGCCAGTTTTACTAAGGGCACATTGTTCTAGTTTTATTTCATTTAAGCCATTAACGGTAATTTAACTATAATATCAAGCAAACTAGGGTTGGTTCTAAGAATCAAACTCCTCGATTCCTTTTCCATACGCGTAATATGTATTCGAATTCTAAAATTCCTAAAAGAAACTCTAACCAGGAATTAGAAATAAAGAAAAAAAATCAAGATTTTAAAGAAATCAAAAAGAAGGAAGAAGAAATTCTACCTCGACAAGAACACGCTCTGCCTCAAGCAAGCACTTGTAATTAGCGTGATGCAAGACCGAGCGCGACGCCGGATGCTGCACCTAAGAAAGAGAGAATATGGTGAATAATTTAAATCGAGAGAATATGATGAATAATTTAACCTATCTGCATTGAAATTTGAGAGGGAGAGATGTTTTGGACCTCGAGTTTGAACCAGCCGAGAGCGTCGTCCCAGCTACCCGTGCCTTCCATCCGCTCAGAATCGGAGGCAGAGTCTCTGAGCGACGTTGATCGCCGTGGCGCGGACATGCGGCGAACCGTTGAGGGAGCGAGTTTGGGAGTGTTCTGGAAAGAGACGTAGAAGTATGGGCTTACTTACCGTTCAAAGAACATGAACAGAAACATATTATCTCTGTTAGTTTGTTTTTAGGTTTAACAATTAATATTTATTATACATGCGTATAAAAAACAAATACCGCTGGATAAAGTAGAAAGAAGGAGTAATGTGTTGCTTCAAACACCCTTCTCTTTTTATTTTTTTATTTAATTAAAATATAAAAATAATCGATTAACTTATTTAGCTTTCGCTAGTTACGAGGGTATCGTCTAATAATCCATAACTAATACATAAAGGCGCAAAATTCATAGCAAAACATTTGATTTGATAAAAATATTCTTAAATTTTATCTACCATCACATATACTAAAAGTAATTTATTTATAATTATTAAGCATAGTGTCTTAAGAATAATTAACTCTATATAAAAAAATATTTTTTTATATGACAATAAAATATTTATATCAATACTAATACTAATATGTAAATTCAAACCTTCTCTTATTAGAAAATAGAACAAAACTTAAATACACTTCTTAAAATATAATTTAATCTCGTTTTTCCAAATGTTATTATTTGTACATCAAATAAAACTACAAATGATACCAGATAAGTTTCTTTATCACCCCTCACCTATATAGTATTTCGTTAACACTTTATTTTGACTGTAAAACCTCTAGAAATTTTTAAAAATAAGTCAATAAAAACCAATAATTAAGATTTAATAATAAATTTATGTTAAATTTAAAAAAAAATAATCATCTAGGATCTTTTGATCATTGTCTCATGTTACTTCTTACTCCTTTTTACAATCATTAAAAAAGTATTTTTTAAATAAATTATTTATCCCCGTCACATGTAATTAAAGTCCAAAAATAATAAAATTATATCAAAATTTTAAAAAAAAGATTGGATTTTTTTTCTTCACAGGAGACTCTTAATTATCAACTTACGTTATCTTCAACTACTTTAAATGAAAATATTTATATTTATAATTGTTCCTTATATTAAAAAGACTCATTTAACAACATGATTCATATATTTTTTTTTTTATCTATGCCTCTGCTCTCAATTTCTATTCACTTCACATGTAATTAAAATAAAAAATTAAAAAGATTATATATGAAAATTTAAGAAATTACCAAAATGGACCTTAATTATGGTTAGTAATATACATTTATGATTTTTTATTTTCTAATTATTAATTATTAAATCAATTTATAAAAATTAAGTAAAAAACATCAAATATATAATTAAATAATACACGTGAGAAGCCCGTGGCAAAAAACCTTATCGAGAGAAATAATTCAATTTTTGTTTCAATCCAACATTAGACCGACTATCTAGTTTCTTTCATATGATCTCGCAACCAAAAAAACAAACCCTACAAACACTACAAGCATGGTGTCAGCGTGGTAGAAAACAGGAACTGCACCGAGACCCAACAGAAAATGAACCAGTAATCACAATGAATTACGAGGAATACAGTGTGTAAATCCAAGTGTATAGACAGAAACAAAGAACAACACTACAAGCATGGTGTCAGCATGGTAGAAAACAGGAACTGCAACGAGACCCAACAGAAAATGGACCAGTAATCACAATGAATTACGAGGAATAATAGGAGGACCTAGGCTTGCAGTCGAGCACACAAATTATACAGGAAAAGATTGACAGCCATGAAAAGAACCCCAAGGTTGCATACAGTATGCTGTCTCGGAGGAGAAGCAATGCGCTTAATACCTGTCAGAATCTCATAATAATTTCCCCCAGAGCATGAACTGTATTGATGATTGAAAAACTTGAAAATGCCACAAACTAGCATGTTCAGGTGAAAATTTGGATTAGAAATTGCAACTGGAAAGGTGATTTACACATCAACACAGAATACCACACAGCCAAAAAAAGATGATATTGTTACATCTAGTGTAGTATTCCACAGCAAAAGTATGCTCAACCATCTATCTATCAACGATCCAAAACCTTACGTTGTAAATTTACAATTAACATAGGTAGGTATTGCTGACAAGTGTACAGAAATTACAAATCATTTGATAGCAGCTTCATTAATAAAGCTGAACTAGCTCTATGAGGAAGAGAATAGAAACCACCTTTTTCAATGGCGATAGGAGGAAGACCTCCATTCACAAAAGAAAAAATAGAACTAGTAGATTGAATCTCAAACTACCCATCACGCATGGTGTCCATGTCCCCAGCTGAAAGAAAATGAATGACGTTCATCTTGTAACCCTAAAATGCCTCTGGACCTACCAGAATCTTCGCCCACATCAAATCCAGTCTAATGTGAGGTAACTGGATTGTGCTGATGATTGCCACAGCGTGGAAGAAAGTGTTACTTCTCTACCTCCAAGTATTCATCAAACACCCTGCTGCTAGCACACTCCTGCAAGGCCTTTGTATTGAGTTCTCGCCCAAACCTCCAAATGTAATTCAGACCAACCAGAAGCTCAGTTATTGCAGATTCTGTCTTTTCTTGATTGGCAAAGTAAAGAGTCTGTACCAGAAGCACATTTGTCCTAGAGACAAACGTTTGTTGCTCGTAACTTCGCTCCGACTGCCATCTAATCATATTATGAGCAAGTGGAGCCAACCATTCTAATATTGATGTCATTGCCTCAGTCCACTCTCCTGCAAGCACAGTATCATATACTGGTGAGTCCAAGCTCTTGGAGTATGGCTTTAGCCTTTCCCTCAGAGCAGCTCTCACCCTTGCAGGTAACATATTGTACAAGTCATCTCTAGCATCGTGGCCAATCAAGTGAGGAGACGCAGCTAGCTTCTCAATTACAACAATAACATTTGCATAGTGCAATGCTAAAGCAGCACCACCAAGGGTTTCAGGAAGAGCTTGCAACAACTTATGCTGTGAACTGAAGATTGATGGACCGGTACGACTTACGTTTCCCAGAGGAAGATGGTCAGCATTACTTTCCCTGGCTCCCTTGAGGTTCCTAGAATGAATATCAGCAGAACTTAAGTAGCAATTGGCAACAGGAGAAGTGTTTGAAGCTACCATGCATCCTTTAAAAGGCCCCACTTGAGTCAACCGATTTGGTTTTGAAGGTGGTTTCCTTCCCAGAAAGGCAGGTGATTGAGGAGTCCACCAAGACTTCTTGCCAGTTTTAATTATTCCAGAAATTGGACCCGACTTTGTAGTTGGCCCCCCAAGGGGACCAGAAAAAAAGTTCAAGTTCCTGTTTTTTCCAGAAATAGGGCCTGACTTTGCGATTGAGCCACCAAGAGGACCTGAATAGAAATTATCTTTGCTGGATTTAAAAATTGGGCCAGAATTTGCAGTGAACTTACCAAGGGGGCCAGAAGAAAATCTAGGAAGAGTACTGTTCTCAGATGGATGAACTGAAGACTGCAGCAAAGCAGAAACTGACTGGCTACGATAAAAATAATCAGAATCCAGAGCTTTTGATTCCCCAGGGTAAACAGTTGAATCAATTCCGAACACATGGCTGATTCTTCTATATATAGTGAATAATGATCTTACTAAAAGGCGAACTGTATAATCATAAGTCTTATTCCAGAGTGAGATCTCCTTCAGATTCCTCACTTCGTGCTGCTTCCATACAAGTTTCTTCTGATAGTCAAGTAAATTATTTGGCTCGGGATCGCAACCCTTCATTCTCCTCACAGTCTGTTCGAGATCAGAAAGCATTTCCATCTCTTGGTACAGAGTAGAATTAACCGAAATAAACCGCTCCATCTTCTTAACTTTCTTATCCATCTTTTTCCATGAAAATCCCCACCCATATGGGTCAGCATGAATCTTGATCATTTCATCAAAAAGATGCTCAAAGCCCTTCAAACTAGGATCACTACATTTATTACCTATTCTAGCCACAGGCTTTGCAACATGTACCATACTTTCCATCATCTCCAAACAAATCAGACGACCAATGAAATCATCATCCTCAGCAATAAGTTTTTTTATACCCTCAGAACTCCCGATCTCTTCTCTCAACCTAGCAACCTGTTTATCACTCAATGAATGCCAAAGATGAACTAGCTTAGACATCAAGCTTGTAACTTCAAAGGCCAAAACTCCAACAACTGCCTTCTGAGGACCAGGTTCACGCTTCTGTGGAATCTTCCACAGACTACGAAACCAAGATTCTGCAACCATCTCTTACCCAGAGAGTCTGCCAAAAAAAAAAGCAATAAAAAAAGGACAATAAGCCAAAACGCACACCAAATCAATTGGATTTATAGATAATATCTACCAACGTGTCCTGATGGATCAATTCAATTATTAGCTGATAACAATAACAAAATAACTTTTAGTAAACACTAACTCAAAAATAAATGGAAAAAAAACTATTTTCTACTGAAAAACAAGGATTGAATCACTCACTCACTCTCTCAATGGCATCACAGAATATTTTTTTAAAATTATTTTCCCCCGGTCATGAATCTGAGAATTCCATTTTCCTGAAACCAATAGACTTTAACCTTCATGCAGCTGATAGACAGAGAAAAATTAAACAACTCGATCTTCTACAATTCTCCTTTAAATTTTATAGGATCCACCTAACTCCTAATAACAAATCTCTCTCAAATACTAAAATCAACAAATCATAAAAAAAAATGAATTCAAGACCATAAATTTAGTAATAATCAGCAAAAGGGAGGGGGGGATTGCAAGAGCATCAAGTGCTTTCACAAGAAACACAGACTAAAAATAGAAACTTGCAGCAGAAAAAAAATGGAAAAGTCATAAACAAAAATGACAACCTTCACACATAGCTACACCGGAGAAAAAAACTTTACACTATCAACCTCAGCTTAAAACACCAAAAATGAAATACCCACAATCCAGACCACCCAAAATCCAGCAAATCCAAACACTATACACCTTAAAGGACTTAACATTACATCCAAAAACAAACATATCCACAGTCATCTCCATCTGGGCCATGCAAAAAACACAAAAGAAGAAATGCAAAGCAGCCAGTACCATCAATTACACAGAAAAAATATTAAAAAAAAAACAACGAAAGTAAAGAAAAGACAACTTACTGATCACATGAAAAGACGGACGAGAAGGGGGAATAATGCTGTGGAAGAGAGAAAAATGAGAGAGGAAGCAGCTAGGAAATAGAAGTAACGGGAGACTAGTTTAGAGCCACATGGAGAGAAAGAAGAAAAAGAGAAAGAAGGCAGCAAGGAAACTGAAGAGAGAGAGAGACGGGAGAAAACGAGTGATATTAAAGATTAAAAGATCCCACTACAAATAATTATTATAGTTTAGTGCATCTTTTCTTTCACCATCCAGTCCCTTGTCTACTTGTTATTTGCTTATATGCCCCTTGACCGTTGCTCCTTCGCTGTTACCATCGCTTCTCTTCTCGGTATAAAGTTTATTTGAAAATGTAATTATAATTTTTTTTTAAAATGTTTTTAATTTAAAAATATATTAAAATAAATTTTTTTTATTTTTAATATCAGTATATTAAAAAAATTTAAAAATATTAATTTAAAAAAATTTAAATTTTTTTAAAAATATTTAAAAATATATTAAAAACATTTTTATCTAGCAGTTTTCGGTACAACAATTTAAACGGTGGTTTCTTCAATGAACTATATTTTTTTTATGAAGTTTTTTTATTTGATTCTTTTGAGTATGATCTAAATTAATTTTTTTATTAAAAAAATGAAAAAAAAAACATCATTTTAATTTTTAAAATAATAACATTTTAAAATTAACTTAGATTAATTAAATCAACAAATAAATTTATTTTTGGCTTGTAACCTAATTAATGTAATAATATCTATGCTTCCAACATCATAATTAACAAGCTCTGATAATTGTCACTTGGCAGAAGCAAGGGTGAGTTAATTATCACGCTGGTGTGATTGAGATTATCTCCTTTTATTGGTGGTTTGTAGTAAATCGGTTACGAGGCCTTGTTTGCAAAAATCACAAGACAGGGGGGCTAGATCCCTCACAATCATTAATGGTAAGCACGCGGAAAGTGTCTTTTGACAGATTTAACCCTCCAGGTCCAAGTAGCCGCGCTCGGGCCGACCTGATGAACACGGACAGTCCAAAACCAGACCAGAGTGGCCAAAACCGGGCCGACCCGGGAATCATGCATTAGCTCGTGTTGAATTGTCTACTTGTTCTAGATGATTTATTTATTTATTGCCTTTAATTATTAGAGTATACTTTTCATTGATCTCTTAGCAAGATGTAGGGTAAATTCCTTGAAGTGTAGATTTTAAATCTTAAAGTTTTAATTTGCAATGATAAAAGAAAAATCAAAGTTTTTTAAGTAGTTGATTTACTTGTAGATTTTTTTATATACATGATGAGGTTGGCACACCAAATATATATATTTTTTTCATGCATTTTATATGAGGTGTGTGATTTGCATCATATAAGATGAGATTTTTAAATTACAAGAGGTTGTTTAAGAGTGTGGTTATGATTGTTTTTTAAAATATTTTTCATGCTGAAATGCATTAAAATGATATTTTTTTATTTTAAAAAAATAATTTTTAATATCAGCACATTAACATATATAAAAAAAATATTAAATTTTAATAAAAAAAATAAAATTTTAAAAAACACGAATGCAAATAAATTCTTAATCTCACTGTGAGCCATTCACCAGAAGAAGACATTGAAGAAGACATTGCTCGAACCTTTTTGTACTACGCTACTACTAGTCTAATTGAAAACAATATATTTATTTATTTATTATTAGATAGCACAAAAGAGAATCCCTTCATGTTCATTGCTCGTGAGGGAGGCCATAAAATACGATTGGTTTTGAGGACTCCTTTCTTTTTTTCTTTCTTTCTTCTTTTCTTTTTTGATAATGTCAACATTGAGTGTTTTTTTTTTTTAATCTCTTATTTTATTGCAGAGAGCAGGAGGAGTTTAGATCATTTTCTTCTCAATTTACACGAGGGAGTTTAAATCATTCCACGGCGTCAAAGTTGGCAAGAAATGCTTGAATAGTTAGAATATCTCATTTATTTTTTTAGTTTTTAATGTCTTGATATTAAAAATAAACATTAAAAATAAAAAAGATATTATTTTAATAAATTTTCATATAAAAAACACTTAAAAAAAACTTTATTACAATACAAAATATACTTTTAATTGCAGCTTGGCGGATTGGCCGAACAATTCGAAATGTTTTGTATGGAGATTGACGGCGTATGCTTCTGGTGTAAGATCGTAAAATACATGATTAATTTATCTGCTACTGTTTTGGTGGCTGCTTTTGTATCCTTACTTGAATTAGATTGATAACGGTGTGACCTTTTGCATAGGTATTATGCAGCATATGCTCATTGTCTATGACATTACTGCACAGAGCTTGTGGGCTTGCTTTTATTTTTACTAACCAAGGAATATCTCTGGGATTGATTTTAGAATAAGGAGACATATCTTTTTAGTCCTAGTTCAGTAGATATGTTCTTGTTTTCATACAACCAGATCTTGGAGTTTATCGCTATAAAAAAAACATTGATTCTCACACAAAAAACAACAAAAAAAAAACATCATAAGGCGTGTATTTCATAATACAGAGCATGATTGATTTTAGAATAAGGAGACATATCTTTTTAGTCCTAGTTCAGTAGATATGTTCTTGTTTTCATACAACCAGATCTTGATCAAAGGCAGTGTTTTTAAAAATATTTGTTCCGGGTTGATTTGATTAGTTTATTCTGGGTTGATCTCGTCACTTTAAGATCATGAAATTAAATTTCACTTTGACATGGATGTAGATAAATCAAGAGAAAGATTGATGCCTTGCGTAACCAGAAAGCCTAAGTGGATCTTATAATGGCACTAAGGAAGAAAGTTAAGCAAGTGTGATTATTCGTCAACTCTAGTTGCAGCAATGGAAGAGTGCTAAGAACTTGACCAATCATTTCCTAGTGACCTTTAGACTTCCCACTATAAAAACCCTATTGACCCCAGAATCATTTCATTGTAGTTTTTTAGACAATGCTATCTTCTTCATTGGAGCATGTTTTACATATTACCATTTCAGATTTGAATTAGAAAAAAAAACAAGAATGTGAATATTAACTAGTCTAAAATGTTGATTAAATAAGAAGATATAGTTGAATTTGGTATTCAAAAAGGCACTAAAGAGGGATGATGGCGGCCCATGATCATCAATGAGAACCCATTATCTCACACACACGAGGTTACTTTTCTGCTTTTTGATCAGCAAAATGTTAAGAAGCCTTTCACATTAAGTATATATTCTTACTGTTTCTTTACCTCATCACGTGATTCTTAAGATATGCGAATTAACATGATTGCATCAAGTTTATAAAAAAAAACGAAGGTCTCGTCTTTTAGCTTTAAGTGCAGATAATTCTGTAGTTGAATCCTGTCCTCGCATTTCTGCCTGATATCAATCACTTTGTCTGGCGGCTTTCTGTATAGTCTTGGATCACTAGTTGTCTCGCGAGTGTCTTCGAACACTGATATTAAACCCAGCTCGAGTCAACAAGCAGGTTAGGATATATAGGTTTCATAAGAAAATAAAAAAAGGAAGATAACTACGTAGTTTTGCCCTTTTTTTTAAGTTTTATTGAATCTTGAATTGAATCTGGTTTAATAACTACGATTTGTACACTTTGATTCTGGAACAACTGACACATAAATTAGTTGTGTATATTTTACGTTTTTAGGGCACATATATTGGTAAAAAATTACCGTTGGAGAGTAGATTAATTTTATGTTTCTAGGGCATGTATATTAGTAAGAAATTACAATTGAAGCCAGACGGTGATAAAAATTGTCATGGTGATTCTAGAACTATAGTCATGGGATCCATCACTAAAAATAAAAAAACACAACTCCTGCATCTGTAAATCCTCGTAGCAAATGCAAAAGCATAAAAATCTAGTTTTTTATGCAATCATCTCATTTTCAAAATTAATGAAAAAATACGAGATTTCTTTTTAAGTCTAGACGTGGATCATTTCCTAAAATCCAAATAAAACATGCATGGTTGCCGGTAACAAAGAATTGGTTTGATTGTCATCCTTTGAGACTTGGCTCGGATCGGGTTTTGGATGAGTTTGAGAAATAAAATGCCAGGAAGGGTTTGGTCCAAGAGTCTCCGTTCGTTAAAAGAAAGCAGCAAGCATTGCAGTACTTGTGATAGACATGGTGCTTACAGACTATATGAACTTACAGTAATTCTAGTCCATGGCTAATGTTACACGTCAGCGAACAAGCTATAAGTCTTGGCATCGAGAACTATTTGTCTAACAGAAGCTACTGCTCCTACTGCCGCCAACAATGTTGATACTACAGCTATCAACGTGTTTCCCCAGAAAACCAGGCCCTTCTTTGATGGCTTAAAAGTGACATTGTAGAAGACCATTGGCAAAATGAAATCCAAAGGAATGCATCCAAATGCTCCAAACAATGCCATGATGTCTCCAAAGAAAGGTAGCATGGCAGCCAAAAATGTAGCGGTTATAACAGACAATGATCGAAAAATCAACCTTGGTATGACATTGCGGATGGAGAATTGATCCATCTTTGGGTCAGCAAACCATTTTTCGAAAACTTCGTTTGTGGGTTGCAAGTAAATCTGCAATAGCTAGCTCATGTTACATGTGAAAACAGGATGCAACTCTGCTATAGATGGTAGGGAATAGGACTTACCAGAGCGATAGCAGTCACTTGCATGAGAGTGAAGATGTTGGTTAGCAGAAGAAACCATCTAGGCAGCAGTGGCTGGCGATTACCCATAAAATTGGCTAGAATTGTTGGCTGAGCTCGGTTGCCAAATGACCAATAACCTGAAATGCCAACACTGAAATAGGTACTGACTATGACAGCATAGCACATGCATAAGCCTTTGAACATCTTGCCCTTGATTGGGGGGGCTATAGTTGCCTGCAAAATAGAAGATTTTGAGCTGTTTGAAATTCCCTCCAAGTCTCTAACCACCTTGCTGAAGAGATGAGAAAATTTAGAATATTGTAATCTGTTTGACTAATACGAAGCTATTCGAAACAAACCTGTATTTCAGGGATAATTCCACTTGCATATGTGGTAGAGATGATCGAAATGGCATTAATAGCACCGAAAAACTGGTTTTCTTGAGATCCTTTAATGGAATAGTCCTTAGAAGGTGCATTCTTGGATTTTCCTGATAAAAAATTACTGTATAAATGAGTGTATGTAAAGAGGAAAATCTGATAATGACTAGTGATTTTTCTAACCAGTATGTATGGATCCTGCTGCGACGCAGGCGCTGTAAGCAAGACAAAGGATCAAAGAGAAAAGGTTAATATGCCTCAGAGAATGGAAAGATGGCATTTGTGCCAAGAATAATGTTGCAGCTCCAAAAATAATTATGAACTGGTACAGCTGCATTGTTCCATTTGAGTTGTACAGCAAGTAAATGAACTGCAAGGAATAAACCGAACTGTTATGCAAATAAATAAATCAGCAGAATTCTACAATTTTAAGGCATGGTAAGCTCTTCTTTATCCTGCTAATTTTTGTGTTCTAGAAATAGAAATCTGGAAAAACAATTTGATGCAATCTTTGAAAACCATCTCTTGATTTTCCTTTTTAGATCTCACTGTGAGAAATATAACACGAACCTTCAGGCTCTGCCCTCCAAGAAGAGTACAGGCAATAACAGCACCATAGCATATTGAAAATTGAAGTGGCCCCACAAAAAACTTGCCCCATCCAGGTCCTGCCATGTTAAATCATCTTTCAAGTAGTTTTCACTAGTTGTTCTTCAAGAATGCCATTTGTTTTTGGTTATTTTGGCCATAAAATGAAACACATGCAGTTTGTTACTGCCAAGAAATTGAGAATTCATTTCTTAAATGTGGGAGTAAATCACCTAGAATGTCTCTAGCCATGTCTCGGAATCGAATTTGCCTTTTCCCAAGCTTTTCATGGTGCTCCAAAACAGCAGATAGAAGATTGTATGCATAGAAAGTCACTAAAGCTGCAAGAGTTACGATTAGAACTCCAGGTACCCAGCCTAGTAAGGCCAGAGCAAAGGGAAGGCTAAAGATCACCGGACCGACGATTGATGTTGTCAAATGAAATCCACAGTGTATCCAAGATCCTACATCAATGTAACACAGAATTTACAGCTGTTTTCTGTTTGCTTGAAAAGAAATTTGTTTCTACTCAGAATCATGTGTAAACAACTAACCTCTTGATTGGAGGACAAACAAAGCTCCAGCATCAAGTTCTGTTGAAGAATCAATGACCCCCTTTTCCTTATCTATTTTTGATATGCTCATGGAGCTTGGAACCACCGTTGTCATCTGTCTCTAGTGTGCTTTGAGCCAGAGCAGCGCACAGTATCTACGCAACTGGAGATCTCAGTATATACTATATATCTACGAATTAATGATATGAACAGCAAAGACAGCAAAGCAGTCAATTAAGCTACTCCAGAGAACTGGTCATCCTTGACGGCTATGATTTCACCATCATAAATTTAAAGATTTTGGCACTTTATATTCACTCCAGCATAAGAGTCCGGTGACCTTTTCCTTTTTGTCAAGGCTTCGAGTTATAAATTATAATTAAGTTGACTTTTAATGAAGCAGGCATTAGGCTAACTTTGCCTAACTCCAGCCAGGTAAGAACCAAATCATGGAAACTTCAAATAATCTTGGTCTTTTGTAAATGGTTGCTTTCAGTGTAATATGATAGCGTCAGTCAAAGTTGAAGCCTGAGTTTGAATTCAGTACGCAAAAACTACACTGCCACATATTCTAAATAACTTCCGTATGCTTTATTTCCTAAAAAAAGACGCATCATTGTCATCCAGTAATCTACTTTATGAAAATGGCTTAGATATTATATTTTGATTTTTTTTAATTATATAAATTATAGATGAAAGAGAAATTAATTTTAAATTTTTTTTTATTTTTTTAAATTTAGTTTTTGATTATCGTGACTAATTAAAAATTAATAACAATGATAATTAATTCTTATTAATTATTTAATTTTTTAACTTTTAAAATTCACTATAAAAATGGTAAAATAAAAGTTTTTAATTTGAATTTTTTTATACATTTCTTTTCATCCCATCTTAGTGTTTTTTTTTTTATGTTTTTGTTTTCCTTCCAAATCTAAAACTTAAATTCATCTTATTAAGAGATATTTGAGTTATATAATTTTTTGTTCAAATACCTAGTTTAGAAGTGAATCTAAATTAAGGTGGTGGTGTTAAAATCTTGATAGATATACAACAAACATCCTAATTGGAAATTAATCTTAAAAAATTATTGATTTTTCTATTCAAAGAAACCTTATTTTTTCTAAATTTAATTCTTGATTTATAATGGGTAATTAAAAAGTTAATAACAATGAGAATTAATTTTTATTAATTCTTTAACCTTTTAGCATTCAAAATTCACTATAAAAAAAGGGAAAGAAAAGTTTATAACTTGATTTTTTTAGAATTTTTACTTTATTTTTAGTGTTTTTCTTCTTTTTTTTTGCTTTGATTTTCCTCATAAATATAGAATTTAAATTCATATTGTTGAGAGATATTTGAGTTATATAATTTTTTTTTCAAAGACCAAGCTTAGAAGTAAATATAAATCAAGGTGGTGTTGGTGTAAACTTGAGAGGCATGTTGCAAACATCTTAATTGCACAACTAATGAGTAATAAGGTTTTTAAGGATAAATGGTTCATTTTTAACGATAACAAAAAATTCATTATTTTAAAGTGTTTCAATAAGTAAATACTCTTTTTTGTTTTAATTTAAGCATGATTAATTTTATTATTAATATGTATGTTAGTTTTTTTTTTCAATTATAAATTTAAATATATGCTTAGCATGAATATATGCTTGTATTTTATTATTATTATTATTATTATTATTATTATTATATGATTAGCATGTAAGTTTAACTTCAGTACTGGGAAACAGTAAGCTTTGTGGAGGCATCCTTGAATTCCATTCACCAGTGTGCACAGTTAATGAGTCAAATAACTGCAGATTCTCCCATACAGCGATGTTCACTTGGAAAAGATCCACTGTTGATGTGTCCGGAGAGGGTTTAGACCTTCACAGATCTGCTAGCATTGCTTTGCCTAAACGAAGATTGCAGACACTATTCTAGTAATTCTACTTCAGGAAGTAGTTACTACGGAGAAACACAGAGGCCAAACAGTTCATGAGGCCTGAATTTCAATAATGGTGATTGGAGTTGCTTGTTCTCCTGAATTTTCACATTTAAGTTTTTGAGTTTAACTAGTTGTTTGACATGACATAAAAGCTTTAATAACTAAATAATCATGGATTTGAATCTTACTGCTCTCATTCGAACAGCTTTCACTTGAGATGCTGCGACGCAAATTTGTTTAATCTTGCACCTTGTTTCAACAATGTTTCTTTTCTTGTTGTAAAAGAGGGTAGATCATTAAACTTGGTAGATTCTTGCACAAGAGAAAAAATAACAGTTGCGACTTGCAACCATTAAACATTAGCAAACAAGCTATACGTGCTGGCATCGAGAATTATTTGCCGAATTGAGGATATTGCCCCCAACACTCCTACTGCCGAACAGATTACGGCAATTGATGCGTTTCCCCAAAACATCAAGCCCTTCTTGGATGGCTTGAAAGTCACATTGTAGAATATCACAGGCAAAATGAAGTCTAGAGGAATGAATCCAAATGCTCCAATCACTGCATTAATATCTCCGAAGAAAGGAAACATTGCAGCAATAGCTGTGGCTATGATTACTGATAATGACCGGGAAACCAACCTTGGCACAACATTGCGGATGGAGAACTGATCAAACTTTGCATCTGCAAACTTTCGTTCAAACACATCATTTGTTGGCTGCAAGTAAACCTGCACAAACAGAAGCATTCTGATTAAATCAGAGCACGAGGTGTAATTCAAGATTTCGGCAATCTCCGTGAATAATGTTCTAAGCCACCCATTTGTAATTGCAAGGATTAATGCTTTGCAAAGAAGGTATAATGCGTTGAAGTTGGTTTGACTTTGTTCTTGTAGCTAAACTGAAAATGTGTTAATGCTTAGAAACATAAAGATTTTTCGTTAGAAATCTGTGTGACAAAGAAGAACCCAGGTGTCCAATGACATTATCATCCAAAACAGGACTGGCCTCCACTGACTGCCATTTCTAGCTAGCAACAATGAAGATCTTACCACGCTGACGGCTGCTACTTGCAAGAGGGTGAGAACATTGGTCATCAAGAGAACCCAAGTGGGAAGTAAAGGCTTTTCGTCAACCATAAAATTAATTAGAATTACTCCCTTAGTCTGATTGCCAAATGCCCAATATCCAGAGATTGCAACACTGAAAAATGTCATTATTATGACAGCATAGCAGACCAGCAGACCTTTGAACATTTTCCCCTCGACCGGAGGTGCTACAGTTGCCTACAAACAGAAAGAGAACACATTGAGGACATTAGTCCTTTCAGGAACCGATGTCTGCCGTTTTACTAATCTATAAACAAACCTTGTGTATCAAAGAAAACCTGTATTTCAGGAATAATTCCATTTCCGTAGGTTGTAGCAATGATTGAAATAGCATTGAAGGCTCCAAAGACTCGATTCTGCATAGCTCCATTGATAGAATAGTCTTTTGGAGGCGCGTTCTTAGAGTTTCCTGCAAGGGATATAGAACATGGATTAAGGACAAAATATCCTTGAAGAATTTTTATGTATTCCTTTCTTTTTCCCTCTTACCTATATGAACAGAACCAGCCGTAGTACAGGCACTGTAAGCAAGGGCAAGGACTAGAGAGACAAGGTTGATATGCCGTAGGGAGTGGAAAGATGGAATCTGAGCCAGGACTAGCATCAGGATGCCAAAAATACTGACAAATTCGTACAGCTGCATGCTCCCCTTTGGGGTAGAGAGCAAGTAAATGAACTGCCAAGAAGGGGAAATACACCAGAAAACCAACCATCATAACTTTCTCTTTTCAATCCTTTATTAGCTAAACCACTACTGTAAACTGACCTTGAGACTCTGCCCCCCAAGAAGAATGCAAGCAATAACTGCACCATAGCATACACCAAACTGAATCGGACCAACAAAGTATCTCCCCCATGCTGGTCCTATAAGAAGACCATGAATTGATCGTTACAAAAATCAATTTTTGCTGCAATACATGAATCTTAATATTAAGCCTGTAGAGACAAGTTACCCTTATACTGTTTACATACCTAATATATCTTCGGCCATGACCCTGAACCTCAGTTGACGCCTCCCTATCTGAGCATGGTGCTCAAGAACTAATGAAAGAAGGTTATAGGAATAGAATGTTATCAGAGCTGCCAGTATCAGGCATAAAACACCAGGAAACCAGCCCATCAAGGACAGTGCGTAGGGAAGACTAAGAAGAGCCGGAGCTACAATTGATGTTGTCAAATGGTATCCACAGTGCAGCCATGAACCTACCACAACACAAACATTAATTTCCCATATCATATTCTAAGCATTTAGTCACTCAAAGTACCAGTGTTTTAGTGTTACCTCTTGATTTCAGCACAAACAAGGCTCCGGCATCAAGTTGCTCGGAAGAGCTTGGCCCTTCTTCGCTATCTATTGCAGATACTTCCACGGAAGTAGGAAGTTGAGTTCCCATATCTCTATATCCTCAAGGCTGGGTAAATAGAATCTCAGGTGCTCAGGGGCTAAAAGGTTAGAATCTTCTTCTTCTTCTTGTCTCGTTAATGATGACTTTGACAATTTGTGATGTCCATCCTTTAATCAACGCAAAATATGGACACAAACAAGAAGCCATCATCTACTGGCCTGAAGTCAAGCAGTCACTTCAACCGAAGAAAGATTTTTTATCACCTTGAAGACTGATCCAACAAAGGTAGACCAGCTGTTTTAGATATAGACAAGAAAAAAAAAATTCAACTTGGGTTAGGCTTTGCCTAAAAAGCCAAGCAAGTGGGCTTAAAGAAGCTCATCTTTTTTTTCCCTACCATTCTTTAAGAAGAAAAAAAAAACATAACCATTCTTTAAGAAGAAGAAAAAAACATAAATTAAAAGTTATATTTGTTTTAAATATCTATTTAGAATGTGATTATAATTATTTTTTAAAATATTTTTTATATTAAAATTTATTAAAATAATATTTTTTATTTTTAAAAATTATTTTTAATATTATTACATTAAAATAATCCAAAACATATAAAAAAATTTAATTTTTAGTATAAATAAATAAAATTTGAGGAACGTGATAAACGGTACGTAAATCAAATAGGAGGACGTCAACTCAGAGGCACCACTTTGTTTTAAAACGTTTAGAATAATATATCAATCTTCCTTTTTGTTTGTTGAGAAAAGAATAGGGTGCCCCCAAGTCCACATTACTTCCACGTGTTGAACATAGAGCTATGACACAAATTGTATAATCATTCGATTAAAAAAATATCAACTCTCAACGTTTTAGTTATATACATACAGACACGAGATGACATGCTCGCGTATTACCACGAGTTTATAAAATAAATATACTTGATAGTGTTATAATTATGAACCAGCGCTTGATAAATAATAACAATTAAAGGTATGATGGAGCAAATATTTCATGACGAAAAAAAAGTTGTGTTGGCGATCCAAAACTTAGAGACTGAACAAAATGATTTATAGCAATTTACAGTGTTTTGTGATGAAAGATACAGTGCTCTCGCTACATGATTTAGCTTTTCAGTTAATAAAAAGAAAAAATTACAAAGCTAAATTCTATACCAACTTAATATTAAAAAAAAAACCAACAAAGATAATTTTGGAAGGAAAAAAACCCATGAGAAAAAATATTGTAGCAATTGACAATGTTTTGGGAGGAAAACTATAACACTTTTCCCAATAAAATAAAATAAAAAACATTTAGAGAAACATTGTAACAATCCACAGTGTTTTGTGAGGAAAAATACAACGCTTTCCTCATATGATTTAGTTTTATTGTAATTATAATTCTTAACCAACTCAATATTAAAAAAAAATCGACAAAGATAATTTTGGAAAAAATCATAAAAAAATCACATGGGAAAACACTGCAACAATTCACAGTGTTTTAAAGAAGAAAAATTACAAAGTTAAATTCTTAATCAACTCAATATTAAAAAAAAAATTGATAGAGACAATTTAAAAAAAATAACAAAAAAAACATAAAAAAAAGAAAAAAAATCATGTTGGAAACACTGTAGCAATTCACAGTGTTTTGTGATGAAAGCTACAGTGCTTTCCCACATGATTTAGCCTTATTTGTAATGATTTGTAATTGTAATTCACAAACAACTCAATATTAAAAAAATAAAATTAAAAAGGATAATTTGAAAAAAATTATAAAAAAAACCATAAGGAAAAAAACACTGTAGTAATGGACAGTAATTTTCAGAAAAAGTTATAGTACTTTTCTCACATATTGTAACTGTAATTTTTAACCAGCTCAATATTAAAAAATAAAATAAAATAAAGATAATTTTGGAGGGAAAAAAACCTTGCGGAGAAACACTGTAGCAATCAACAATGTTTCAAAGAAAAAAATTACAAAACCAAATTCTCAATCAGCTCAATATTAAAAAAAAATCGACAAATATAATTTTGAAAAATAAAGAAATAAAATAGAAAAACTAAGTGGAAAAATATCGCAGCAATTCACAGTATTTAAAAAAAAATTACAAAACAAAAATTTTAACCAGATCCATATTTAAAAGGTAAAATCAACAAAAATAATTTTGAAAAAAAATAAATAAAAAATAAGAAAAAAATAAGAAAGTTGAAAAAAAAATAATTTTGCAAAAAAAAAGAAAAAAAAGGAAAAAAAGAGGAAAAGTTAGCAAAAAAAAAAAGAGAAAAAACACTGTCGATTACTATTGTAATCCACAGTGTTTTGTGTGTGGGGGAACAGTTAATCCCCTACACGGTTTAGTTATATGTATAATAGCCTTATTTGTAATGACTTGTAATTGTAATTCACAAACAACTCAATCTTAAAAAAATAAAATTAAAAAGGATAATTTGAAAAAAATTATAAAAAAACCATATGGGAAAAAACACTGTAGCAATTGACAGTAATTTTCAAAAAAGTTATAGTGCTTTCCTCACATATTGTAACTGTAATTTTTAACCAGCTCAATATTAAAAAATAAAATAAAATAAAGATAATTTTGGAGGGAAAAAAACCATGCGGAGAAACACTGTAGCAATCAACAATATTTCAAAGAAAAAAATTACAAAACCAAATTCTCAATCAGCTCAACATTAAAAAAAAACAACAAATATATTTTTGAAAAATAAAGAAATAAAATAGAAAAACTAAGTGGAAAAATATCGCAGCAATCCACAGTATTTAAAAAAAATGACAAAGTAAAAATTTAAATCAGGTCAATATTTAAAAGGTAAAATCAACAAAAATAATTTTGAGAAAAAAATAAATGAAAAAATAAGAAAAAATAAGAAAGTTGAAAAAAAAATAATTTTGTAAAAAAAAGAAAAAAAAAGAAAAAAAAGGAAAAGTTAGCAAAAATAAAAAAGAGGAAAAACACTGTGAATTACTGTTGTAATCCACAGTGTTTTTGTGTGTGGGGGAACAGTAAGTCCCCCACACGATTTAGTATATTTGTTAATTAATAAAAACAGATGGATTCATAAGGCCCAATCATATTTCTCAAAACAATAAAAAAATCCTTAGAGATCCCCCAAGCTAATAGTTAATGTTGCTTAAGAACCCAGTAAGTGCTAGCCCATTAAGGTATTTTTAAATTTAATATTTTATTTGTTATTTTTTTGAGTTTAATAATGATATTATAATTTAAACGAGATGGCATGTCTGTGCGTTGCCGCGAGTTTATAAAATAAATGTACTTGATAGTGTTACAATTATGAACCAGTGCTAGATAAATAATAAAAACTAAAGGTATGATGGGAAAAAAAGTTGTATTGGTGATCAAAAACTTAGAGATTGAACAAAATGATTGTTTTCGCCATATTTTTTAGTTTTTCTGTTAATAAAAAGAAAAAAATTACAAAGTTAAATTCTCTACCAAGTTAATATTCAAAAAAACCAACAAAGATAATCTTGAAAGGAAAAAAACCTATGAGGAAAAACATTGTAGCAATTGACAATGTTTTGTGAGGAAAATTACAGTGCTTTCTCCAATAAAATCGACAAAGATAATTTTAGAAAAAATCATAAAAAAACCATTTAGAGAAATACTATAGCAATTCACAGTGTTTTGTGAGAAAAGCTACAACGCTTTCCCCATATGATTCAGTTTTATTGTAATTATAATTTTTAACCAACTCAATATTAAAAAAAAAAACAAATCGACAAAATAATTTTAGAAAAAATCATAAAAAAATCATATGGGAAAACATTGCAATAATTCACAGTGTTTTAAAGAAAAAAATTACAAAGCTAAATTCTCTATAAGCTCAATATTAAAAAAATAAAATTGATAGATACAATTTTAGAAAAAAAAAATAACAAAAAAATAGGGAAAAAAAACCATGTTGAAAACATTGTAGCAATTCACAATGTTTTGTGATGAAAGTTACAGTGCTTTCCCACATGATTTAGTCTTATTTGTAATGACTTATAATTGTAATTCTTAACCAGCTTAATATTAAAAAAATAAAATTGACAAAGATAATTTTAAAAAAATCATAAGAAAAAAAAACCATGTTGAGAGACATTCTAGCAATCCATAATGTTTTGTGAGGAAAATTACAATGCTTTCTCCACATAATTAAACTTTATTACAAAGTTAAATTCTAACCAGCTCAATATTAAAAAAATAAAATTGACAAAAATAATTTTAAAAAAAATATTACAAAAAAAAAAACACAAAAGAAACTGAAAAAAAAACCATGTAGGAAAAAACACTATAGCAATTTACAATAATTTGCGAGGAAAGATACAGTGTTTTTCTCACGTATTGTAACTGTACTTTTTAACCAGCTCAATATTAAAAAAATAAAATCAAAAAAGTTAATTTCAGAGAAAATCATCAAAAAACAAAATAATGAAAAACCATGCGGAGAAACATTGTAAGCAATCAACAATGTTTTTTTTTTAAATTACGAAACTAAATTCTCAATTAGCTCAATATTCAAAAAATAAAATCAACAAATATAATTATGAAAAATCAAAAAATAAAATAGAAAAACCATGTGGGAAAACGTCGTAGCAATTCACAGTATTTTAAAGGAAAAAAATTACAAAGCGAAATTTTTAACTAGCTCAATATTAAAAAAACAAAATCAACAAAGATAATTTTGAAGAAAAAATAAACAAAAAAAAGGAGGAAAGTTGGAAAAAAAAGAAAAGTCATTTTGGAAAAAAAAGGGGGAAATTTTGAAAAAAAAAAGATGAAAAAAAAACAAAAAAAGTAAAAAAAAAAAGGAGAGAAATGCACTATAGATTATTATTGTAATCCACAATGTATTAGGTGTGGGTGAACAGTGAATTCCCCACACCCTTTAGCTTATTACTTAATTGTAATTTTTAACCAGCTTAATATCAAAAAAATAAAATTGACAAAGATAATTTTAGAAAAAAACAAAAAAAAAACTATGTGGGAAAAAACACTGTAGCAATCTACAGTAATTTGCGAGAAAAGTTACAGTGCTTCTTTCAAATATTGTAACTGTAATTTTTGACCAGCTCAATATTAAAAAATAAAATTGAAAAAGATAATTTTAGAGAAAATCATAAAAAACAAACAAAAAAAATCATGTGGAGAAAAAATGTAGCAATCAACAATGTTTTAAAGAAAAAAATTACAAAACTAAATTATCAACCAGCTTAATATTGAAAAAATAAAATCAATAAATATAATTTTGAAAAATAAAAGAATAAAATAGAAAAATCACGTGGAAAAACACCGTAGCAATCCACAATATTTTTTTAAAAAAATTTATAAAGCAAAATTTTTAACCAGCTCAATATTAAAAAACTAAATTGACAAAGATAATTTTGGGAAAAAAATACAAAAAAAAAAAGTAAAAAAAAAAAACAAAAAAAAAAAACAATAATTACTTCACACCATTTAGATTTTGTTAATACTTCTCATTTTAAAATATATTAAAATAATATTTTATTTTTTAAAATTATTTTTAATATAAATACATTAAAAAAAATTTAAAAATATAAATTTTAAATAAAAAAAATAAAGTTTTAAAAAACAAGATTTCAAGAAACCGAGGAACATCAAATTCAGACACCATCGCACAAGAACCTCAACAGACAGAACTAAAACCCCGCTGGCTTGAGTTACAGAAATCAGCTTAAGGAAACAAACACAGCATCTCGCACTTTCTCTGTAAATATACATACAAAGCATGATAATTTCGAAGCATAAATAAATAAAATTATAAAGAGACTGATAAGTTATAAATAATTTGGAAAAATGGTAAAAGGGGATGCGGTGACCAAAAAGAAGAACAAAGCAAGAAGAAAGAAGATGCAAAAGGAGGACTCAAATGTTTCAGCTCGTGTTGCTTCCATTATAGCTTCCAAAAAGCGCCGCGTGTCTGGAAAACGTCGGATGTACCAGGCAAGTAAAAGAAGGGAACTTGTGCATTGTTTTTTGAAGTATATTTGGGTTTTGTTGATTAGTTTTTGAGATTAAAGTTGAGTTATTTATTTATGTTTTGAATGGTTTAGAGTGAGAAAGATGAGAAATTGTGATGTGGGTTTTGCTTGTTTTTGTTGGTTTTGGTGTTTTGTGTTGTTTGTTAGGAGATTTATGAATTTGAACCAGAATCAGGAATTGGTAGAAGGAGGTTTTGCTTGCTTGCTTGATTGATTGATGTGTGTATCATGGGGCATTGCAAGCACTTGCATTTGCTGTTGTTTTTCGATTGAGATATCAGATGTTGTGCTTAGGAAAACTAAGACTTGTTTCCAAGCAAAATATGAGCTTGTTGGGTTTTCTTTTGGGAAATAACTTGGTGTGTTATTATTTTATATTAATTAACATTTGTGTAGCTTACAGTGTGTTAAAAAATGATTGGCAGGGGATGTGTTTTAGCTTTCCTACTCCAAATGATCCATTCAATGACAGGAATGGTAAACTCTCTCTCTCTTGTGCATGAATGCTCTTGTAAATAAAAAAAAATTAAAATCACTGCTTTTCTGTTCTCACTAAAAGTTCTCGCCTCCTATATAGTTTGGCAAGTTGTGAACCTGAATTTCTTGTGTCCACATCGGAGAAACTTTTGGAGCTTGTTTCCCTGAAGGCTATGGATTTATCAGGGTTCTCCTTTCTGGTAATGTTTTAAGCTTTTATATTACCAGAACTTTTGTTCTAAGTTTATCGTCATGCTTTCTCATCTCTAGATTTTACAGATGAAATAATCATACATTTTACACACATTACATTACAATTCTCCTCTTGAAAGCTTGCGCTGCTTTGAATTGATACATTTTCTGTGATTGACTCAAAGGTTTCTGAAAGTTGTTTACAGATGGTCCTCCATATAATAGACGTGAGTCACTTTCTTGTCTCCCCTTATTTCTAGCAACTTTGGACCTGTCTGACTTGATTACAAAATACAGTAGCATAGCAGTCTAGTAAGGATGGTGGAATATGATTGCACTATGCATATCTAGTGTGTTGAGTGGGTACTGTGAAGTAGCATAGCAGTCCTGTCCAGTAAGGATTATGAAATATGGTGGAACTATGCATATCAAGTGCGTTGAGTGGGTTCTGTGTGCTGCATTTTCTGTGTTTTGAGCCATTGTGATGATCAGCTGTTTGGAATTTGATGATTTCTTATGTCTTCTATGCTCAAATAAATCTCTTAAAAAAGATTTTTGGGATCTATTCTTTATTCCTGTTTTATTGATTTTGTGATAAGATAGGTTGTTGATGGAGTGGAATCTCTTTATAAAGGCGGTTGTCTTGATGCTCTTAAATCCATTAGGCAATCTATTTCTGTTTGTCCCCGGGCTGTGGTTTTCAACAATTTCCTTTAGTGGTTCATGCGTTCTGGCTTTACAGAATCTTCTCCTGGGATCACTTGTAGATTGTCTCTCAATCTGTCTATTCCCAGTCAAAGTGCATGCGTTGTGCAAACAACAAATGTGTGCACTTCTGATGAAATAAGACTTATAAAGGTATTTATATCTCAATATCTAGATATCTGCTTTCTACTTTTTATGTGAATATTTGTAAATGGAGCAGGTTATCACACCTGCAACCAGATTCTGGCTCAATGTGCTTTAAAGTCCATTACCATGAGCTATAGCATTTCCTAAAGTTCTAGTTGCGCAAAGTCTATACTGTATAAAATATAGCAAAATAATATAGTATGATAATGTATTCACTGGCAGTGTCCTTGATGTTTGTGACTTTTTTACAGGGAATCCAAGTTTTGAATCATGCTTGTGACAGCCAACTCGCCTCTCAACCCTTAAAGGTGCTATATGTAGTTGGAAATGATAGCAACTCTTTCAATTTAGTTAAGATGCTCAAAATCAATGGTTATACTGTCTCTACTGGCTCAAATCACAATATTTCAGATGATGATAACAGGTCAGTACTTTATTTATGCCTGTTAACTATTCTTTTCTCCAGTAGTTTTGTTTCTGCAGCCTTCTCATTTCATATTATTTTTCTCATCTTTAACTGAAATGTTGGTGCTGACACGTTTCTTATTTTGAGACTCAAGCAGCAAATGGGATGTTAGAGGATAGAAGGTAGACAAAAGTTTGAATGGTACTACAGTATATAAATGTTAGAAATCAGGCTGTTATGGAATAACGTAATAATAATTACTACGGTGACACATGTTATAAATACCATCTAATAAACCAAGCTGATTTTCCGCTAAGCTTCTCCTATTCTGGTTTTAGACTTAAACTTCAAATTGGGGTCGTGGAACAGAATTGGGTAGCTTGATTTTATCCTGTTTGCTACCACTTCTAAGGTTGCTCTTCGGCACAAAGTTCTTCTAGTCTTGGGCTCTTATAACTTATTTTTGTTTGCTTTGTTCAGCCTGGAAATGAATGTCAGAAGGAAACCTCTGGTCTCCGTGATCAATGTGGAGCACATCCTACTACTGATTTAGCTTTCTACGAAACTGTAATCTTTCCCAATTTTGCTCAGTCAATTGATAGTTATGTTCAAATCCACACAAGAATGGCCAGGCACACTAACAATGGCGTCTCCCATAGATTTTTAACCACAGAAGATGCACCAATAGCTGGACCACTTAACAAAATTCTTGAGCAATGTGGGCAGGCAGTGCCTGATGCCTTGAGAAACTTGCATCTCACATCATCCATGTTGGAATCATGAGCTTCAATTTTTGCTCATCATTACTTCATCCCCATTCTTTATAGATCCTAGAATGTCTTCACCAGAAGCAACGATTGCATTGTCAGTACAAAGTTTCTATCCTGGACGGGTCTCGCAAATGGTGATAATTTATCATGTGCAACATCCTCACAGTGGTTTTGAAGATAATATAGATGAGAGCCTGAGTTATTTCTGGTTCCATACATGGTATAGCAAGCCAGAATGGCTGTGTTAGTGAAAATTTGTGAACGTTTTAGTTTCTTTGAGTTGTCTTTCATTCTCTTGGTGGTTTACCTAGCAGAATGATGTCACAGTTTTGTCTCCAGAATATATACCACTATCGTTTTTCACACTCAAGATTTTATATTGCCCTATCTCCCTCCTTCGACGCTATTTTGGCTTGCCAATCATGCTTTTATCTGATTTTAAATGCAAATTGTTGATGGTAGGTTGGAATATGGTAGAAATTTAATGTCATCTGTCACATGCAAAACCAATTTCGAGTTTACTCCATTGTACCTCATGCATACGCTAACCAAAGTTTTTGTTCTCTTTTAGTTTTTTGTTGCAATTCTTGGAACAATCCTACAAGGTCAAGTCAGGCGTTAACTGGCCTCCGTCACCAAGTCAGTAGTCATGTAAAAAACAAGCAAATTTTATGACATTCCAAGACCGCGTATCCCATGGATAACTCGTAACAACTAAAAACACCATTGGAGTTTTCTCATGCACAGAGCAGATGTTGATGTTCTGAGCTTGTTTCGTCTTTTTCAAGTTTGTGTGTGTGTGTGTGTGTGTGTGTGTGTGTGTGTGTGTGTGTGTGTGTATACATGCATGTTTTAGATCTGATATGGTTTGGATTGGATTTCAGTTCAGATATTGTGAAAACCAAAACTTTAGGATTTTATCACAATCCAAACCAAAATCATTTTTTTACCTAAAAAAACTTGTCCATTCGGATATCATTGTTGCCCCTGCGCTCCTATAGTAAATGAAGCTTATGGAACTTCAGCAAGCTTAGCTAGTCAACCTTTCAATAAATCAATTATGGGATTTGAACCTAAAACTTTAGGCTAAATGGATTCCTTATCGATCTCATTATAAATAGTCTATAAAAATGGATTTTTTTTCATATGTATATGGATTTGAATTAATAACTCGAAAAAGTAATTTAGAGGTCCAGTACTCCAGTATTAGGAATCACGTCAATGATCAGTCTCGTGGTTAACTTGAAAGACTTTAATAATGAAAACGGCATGAGGATTCATGACTGCATGTATGACCCAATAAACAATGGGAGCTTCTCATGTATTTGAGTTTTGATATATAAAAAAGATCGAGAGTCGAGGTTTCTTTCTTATTTTTGAGAAAGAAATGCTGATGAGAGCTTGAGGGTGGGCAGGCTGGACTTTCTTGTTGTCTCCACATTTTGTATAGCGCAAGCTTTTGGACCAGATATACATGTTTGACGGACGGTATGGTATCTTCTGGGGAGAGGGTGGTTGGTAGGCAGTAGTGGGGTATGATGAGAAACAAATATTAGCACATAAAAATGATGTTTTAGCAACCATCACACTCCCAAAACCTAAAAGAAAAAAAAATATGAATTTCTTAATGATGCTTCGGTTTTATCTCTTCATTTTGCTCTCTTTCATTTCATCCTTGTTCGTTTGAGCTAGACATCGCACCTCCTCCCATCTCACAATCATTCTATTCTTATCTTCCAAGGTTTACGTACCCAGATATGCCCTCAATTCACCCAGATAACCTCGCTCCTTGCAATATTAAAGTTTATCTTTATTTTTGGACTGCAGAAGCCCGAAAACGATGCCTTGTCTTGCAAGATTAGCTAACCAATGTAACAGTTCCCATTGAGTTGAAATTAGTATAATTTATTTGCTAACAATGGTTTTTTAATTAATAATGTTTTCCCAATATTTTATCGCCCCTGTAAGTCAATTAGTTGTCGGAAGGTTCTTAATGCGATATAATTAATTAATATGTACGTTAACGTAGAACTATATATGTTGAGATAGTTATTATGGTAATTGACCTCCAATTATGATTCTCTTGCTTTTCCTTTTCCAGTGCAAATCTTCTTGGTCTAATGCAATCATGGCTCTAACTTTTTTATTCTTGAATGATTAAGAGCAAGAGTGTATAGAACTATATATTTAAGTAAATAAATAAATAAACTATATATAGAGATCTCATTGGTCCAACTAAAGAAGGAATCTGGTACCATTGCGTGTGGTCATTATTAATACTATTTTTTTTAATAGAAATTCTATAAGCTAGATTAATTTCTTCTTGTCGGCGTTGAGTGCCGGCGGCCTTTCAAGCTTCATCAAGAAGCCTCCTACCAGTTCGTAGCATATTCTTTCCTTAATTATTAAAGAGATCCCAAGGTTGAACTGTCAATTAATTGATTTTCTATAAAAAAAAATAATAACAATAATAAAGCTAATCATGATCTGCCTTTTTCTCCTAAATATTTTAAAGTTTACCTTTAATATATAAAACTATAGTGCAAAGGAAACGATGAGAAAACCACTTGCAAGACTGGTATTAATAAAACCTAATTAGGTAGATCATTTGTCTCCTTCAAGAACAGTGGATTGATTGTTTATGGGGCAGTGTTTTTCTTATGTGTGCTACAATTATTAACAATCCACTACAATTATTTATATCGTTAATTAATTTCTAGTATAAGAACCGTACGTTGATTATATATATTTGTTAAGAAGATTTACTAAATCATACGAGCTTGAATTTATGAAGGGATATTCAATGCACACGCACACATTTTTATTATTTAGTAATTATTATTTTGTTATTCTTGGAAAAACATCAATGGACTTGCTATTGTGATGTTTTGATTTTTCATAAAATTTATTAATTATTACTGAATTGATAAAGACTAATTTAAAAAAAAAAACACGGTAAAATTATTACTAATTTATCTCTAGAAAAAAAAACTTTAAAATTAATGTTCAAGAATTTTTTTATTTTTCTTTACTTTTTTAAACATAATAAAACAACATAACTATCTTTAAAAATAAAATTTTTAAAGCTTGGATTTAGAGGTTTTTTCATCTTCTCAACCTGATTTTTTTTGTTATTTTACATCAAGTTGGTCGAGAGTAATTTGGTTTATTAATAAACATAAAATATTATTGAAATGAAAAGATGGTTGGCATGTGGAATGCACGCGTCAACATGTGAGAGACATAATCCATGGTTTTTTGGCAGCCCATGTGACGCCTGCTGGTGTCTAAAGATGTTCTTCTATCATATCATTGGAATAGTCGCGACATATTCTTCCTGATGGCGCGACAACATGATGAATTATCGTTGGCGAGACTACTTTATATTTTCTCTCTTCTCTTCTCAAAAATCACACTGGTCATTCAGAAATTCAGAGGTGTCCTCTTAATTACTGATATTTCAACTTCGGTCCTTATTCTCTTGGTTTCTAAATTTTTCTTCAACTTTTTGTATAATTTTTATTTGTTTTTAATTTTATCATTCAATCATAGTTTATGATATATATATATATATATATATATATATATATATATATATATATATATATATATATATTGTACTCATTCTTTTGATTCTTTTATTAAAATGATTTTTCTTTTCAATTTCACCATTTAATAAAAAAATTCATAGTTTTCCTATGATTTATTTTTTTATTTTAATTTTGACCTTCATTCTTTTAATTGTTATTTTTTTATTTTTATCCTTTTGTATAATTGATTTTTTTTTCATTTTCATTCTTCACTATTTGATTGGTTGGGGATTAGGTTTCGATGTTTTTTCATATATGATATGCTTCCGGCCTAAACATGAGTCATGGATTTGAAAAGTTAACATGAGTTGATATTTTTTTTATTTTTTTTTTGATCTCATCATTCAACATTGATATTTAAAAAAAAATTAGCTTTGTGATTTTCTTTGATTTATTTTCTATCGCGTTATCCCAATCTTTTGATCTTGGTTGCGGGTTTGATGGATTAACCTAGGTTATCTTACCCTTTATTAAGTTACATGTTTTTTATACTAACTTGTGTTAACTCGGACCCCTTTTTTATTTTTTTTGGTGTTCTATATTTATTGACTGCAACTATATTATTTTCTCTAGTTATCATGATAGTTTTTTTTAAAAATATATATATATATATATATATATAAATTTTTTTAAAAAAAAATATATATGAGCCAGTAGCAAAGCGCAGGGGGACATCTAGTATATTCTATTTTGCAAATAAAGTTGACATTAATTAGATGATGGATGGAGATATAAGTCAGCCCTTTCTTGATGATACCGAATTTAGAAACGAAGGCCTCACCACCATGAACTGGTTTTGTTTTTGTTTTTTTTTTTCCCGAATAAACAAGGTTTTATTACTGACAGAATTAGACATTTAAATTAATAAAATGTAGAACAAGCGTAATTAACCTATACCCCTTGTCATTCTTACCAATTATTCTCTTAATCCACTGTAGCCAACTGCTCCATTAGAGTCAGTGAAGCGACTTAGCTTGCTTAAATTTTGTTCTTCTGCTGAGTGGGAAGAAGGTGATACTGCCTTGTCATTGATCGCACATCCCCCATATCTTGATCCTCGTCATTTTCACTACAGTTGACATCACACACATACACGCATCCAGTCTTTTTAACATTCAGAGGATGGTCATCGACAAATATATTGGGTTAATTACCCTTTAAAAATTGGCCAAGAAGAAGGAAAAGGATGTGTCAAAGATCAAAAGTAAGTGGTAGGCCAAGGCTTTTTTGCTATATTGAGAATGATTTACCTTTAGCTGATGTCCAATCTCACCAGTGATCATTGAGATATTATACAGCGAATAAGAACACATGCATCATGATAGGAACAATCGTTTGATGATTTTGGTCATCAGAGATGGATCATGAAAGGGGAATTAACAGTATGGTCCCATGCATGAATGCTTGGCGATCAAATTAGTGATGGGGCGCATAGCAACAGACAAGATGAACAAAAAATTCTCCTTACAATGATGATTTCCAAACCCCAAGCAACCAAGTAAAACACGGGGTGCTCAAAACTTGAACTGGCATCAACCAAATCCAGCCTTCAATTCTTTGTCTTTGGCATAGACATGCTTGTCAAAAGGAGGTTGAATGTGACATGGGATGGAAAGAAATAGTATTTCCTAACTGTGTAGACTACCATATTGAACTTATTTTATCTCTTTTATATATTTCATAAATATTTACATCCTGAGGTTTTATTGGGAGGTAAACGAATCTGATTTACATTTTATTTCAAATTTGAGTGCTCATTTTAGTGTTGTAGTAGTTTTTGTTCTTCAAATTGTTTTTCATCTTAAAAAATATTAAATTAATTTTTTTATATACTTTTGGATGATTTAAATATGCTCAAAAAGAAAAAATTCTAAAAAAAAAATATTATTTTAATTAAAAAATATTTTTTGAAAAAACATGCACCAATACAATATACTAAACACATAGCGAATAGAAACAAATTTGCTTTGCGTTGTCATTTTGAGTTTAAATTTAAAAAGAAGTGCTTATGAGATTTTTTTGTTAATATATTATTTAAATTGATTTAATCTTATCAAAGTCCTTCATATTAAAACATAAATTATTGACCTTTGATGCATAAAAAAAACACAGTCCACTATTAAAAAGAAAAAACATTCATCGATATTAGAGGCCATAAAATTAAAATAAATCTGAAAATTCACCTTGGAGTTATAAGCAATGTCATGGGAATATTGAAAGTGAGAGCTAAACTCATTTGAGTTAGTTACAAACTTAAAGAAATGGACTAAATTATGCGCTTGATGGTTTGTCAATGAAGATAGGTGCTGCCTCATCAATTAATATTAAAAACATTTTGCAAGACAAATACACCTAGAATCTGAATTTCTTTGTTGGCATCAGATTACCAATCCTTTTCCATTTGATTATTTGTTGATTTATCATTTCTTATAATATATTTAAGCACTACGCATTTAGCTTTAACACCACCAGGGCCTCTCTTCTGATCTAACCATAGAGCAGAGAAGGGAATACTAGACTTGATCAGAATATTCTCTTCTCTGAAAGAAAAAAAAAGAAGGGGGGGGGGGGTCTTGTAAGCCTTTTGTATTGCTGTTTCTTTCCACATTGCCCTATAATCCTCTTGTGGTCTTTCTTGGCTTCCTTAGAAAGATCAATCTACTGTTTGTGCATGATCATATATGACTAGTGGGTCTACTTCTGCAATGGAGTGACAGCTGCTTCAACAATCAAGTGACTGGCACAAGCCCATCTTGCCAGTTATCTCTCTTCCACATTGCCTAAACGTAACTCGAAAGCAAAAGGAATTGAGTCATTCTTGTTCTTTTCGCAAAGGGGTACTCCTCTATATAACCAAGCACACACAGAGACACTTAGTGTCACATACTTTTGAGCCTTCCTTGAACCCTTTATTGTATCAGTCCTAATTAGTCCAATGGATCGTTTATCATCTCCGAGTAACATTTTTCCTGCCGGTCGGGATGGTGTTACAGGCCAAATTGGATTGATTTGGCAAGTAATAATGGAACCATTGATCGTGCCGGTCTTGAAATTATTGGTGGTAGTGTGTTTGGGAATGTCAATAATGCTTTTCATTGAAAGAGTGTACATGGGGGTTGTTATAGTTTTTGTGAAGTTGTTTGGGAAAAAACCATATAAGAGGTACAAATGGGAGCCTATAAAGGATGATATTGAGCTTGGTAACTCAGCTTATCCTATGGTTCTGGTGCAAGTTCCAATGTACAATGAAAAGGAGGTACTTTTTCTAATGTTCTTGTCATTTTGTTTTACTGTTGCTTTTTGTTTATTGTGTTACTGTATTCTAATCTGTACTGTTCCATTGCTTTCAGGTTTATCAGTTGTCTATTGGAGCTGCCTGTGGGCTTTCTTGGCCGTCAGACCGGATCATAATCCAAGTTCTTGATGACTCAACAGACCCTGCCATTAAGGTTAATTTCTACCTCTAACTCACCTTGTAGTTTGCTAAAGGATTTATGTTTGTGTCCAAAGTAAATAATACTTAAAAGTGCGCGCGCGCGTGCGCAGAGCTTGGTGGAAGTAGAATGTCAGAGATGGGCAAGCAAAGGCATCAATATAAAGTATGAGATCAGGGACAACAGGAATGGATACAAGGCAGGAGCTCTTAAAGAAGGCATGAAGCACAGCTATGTTAAACAATGTGATTATGTGGCCATATTTGATGCTGATTTTCAGCCTGAACCTGACTTTCTTTGGCGCACCATACCATTTCTAGCTCACAATCCTGAAATTGCTCTTGTTCAAGCTCGCTGGAAATTCGGTAATCTTGATCAGTAACTTTAAACATACTTAATGAATTTAATCCTTGAGGTCCACTAAATATTTGAACGTTGGTCTGATCATTCCTTTTTTGGGGCGATTTTGTAGTCAATTCTGATGAGTGCTTAATGACAAGGATGCAAGAGATGTCATTGGATTACCATTTCACTGTGGAACAAGAAGTGGGGTCTGCTACCTATGCTTTCTTTGGATTCAATGGTAAAACCCATATTAACAAAGCACTAAATTGGTCTGGTTTTTTTTCTTAATGTGCCATAAATGTCTTAGACAGATTGATACAAATATGGAAATTGGGTACAGGTACTGCTGGTGTGTGGAGAATATCAGCAGTCAATGAAGCTGGAGGGTGGAAGGCTCGAACAACGGTAGAGGACATGGATTTGGCTGTCAGGGCTAGCCTCAAAGGCTGGAAGTTTGTTTATGTTGGTGACCTCAAGGTATCATTTTCAGCCCCCTGACTTTCGTAAATGGAAATACAAATAAAAAAATCCCACCAAATTTTTATTAGCCACCAGCCTTACCAGCTGGCTTGGTAATTGGTATGTCGTATTAGTTGTTAGATTTTGAATTTGTGAATAGTCTTTGCACTCGATATCCTCTGCCACATGTTAATAAAAGGTAATAAGCTAAAAAGTTTAGTATCTATTCCATGTGCTCCTAGCTAAAACTTGGTTGTCTTTTTGCAATTTTTAGGTGAAAAATGAATTGCCAAGCACTTTCAAAGCATATCGATATCAGCAACATAGATGGTCTTGTGGGCCAGCAAATCTCTTCAGGAAAATGGCTATAGAAATAGTAAAAAACAAGGTATGGTCTTTTATTACACCCTCTTTGACCTGACAAATAAGAATATAGAAAATCTGATCAAATTGTTGGTCCATCTTCCATTTTTGACTAATTAGCATACTATTTACTGCAGAAAGTGTCAGTGTGGAAGAAATGTTATGTGATCTACAGTTTCTTCTTCGTCCGCAAGATTGTGGCACATATTGTCACGTTTTTATTCTACTGTGTTGTTTTGCCTGCAACTGTTCTGGTTCCTGAAGTAACTGTTCCTAAATGGGGAGCTGTCTATATTCCTTCAGTTGTAACTCTCCTCAATGCTGTTGGAACCCCTAGGTCTGTCCATCCATCCATCTTATCCTAGGGTTAACCAAACTTTCTTATAGTCCAGTTTTGTAAAACTGATAGTTTCTAATGCTTTCAAATCTGCATAATCTTGCAGATCACTCCATCTGATGGTTTTCTGGATCCTATTTGAGAATGTTATGTCTCTGCACCGGACAAAGGCGACATTCATAGGTCTTCTGGAGGCAGGAAGAGTGAATGAATGGGTTGTCACTGAAAAATTAGGAGATGCTCTTAAGGCCAAATTACCTGCTAAAGCTACCAAGAAACCGCGGATTAGGATCGGAGAAAGGTAAGCTTAACATTCAAGATTCCATATGAGGTTATCAGGAAACCAGTTTTTAATGATTCTGAGATGAAGTCTGATGTTGTTTTCTTGATGGTTGAATGTTACCAGATTACATTTGCTAGAACTCTGTGCTGGAGCCTATCTCTTCTTCTGTGGATGCTATGATTTTGCCTTTGGAAAGAACAGATATTACATATTCCTCTTCCTCCAATCCATTGCCTTCTTCATTGCAGGATTTGGTTACATTGGCACCTTTGTCCCCCACTCTTAGCAAGAATCTTTCTTGTCTCCAAGAAACTACAGCATTGTGATTCCATCAGGGACAGTTTTTTTTTTTTTTTTTATCTTTGTTGCAGGCTATTGAAGTAAAGGCTGGTCATTCTTTTCTTGTTGAACATAAGGGATGCTGTATTTTCGATACCATTGTGATTTGTTGTTATTTTCAGGGTACAAAATAACAAGGAAAGAGTAAATTGGTAGATATAGTAGCATTTACGTTGTGCTCCCATGAATGTAGACATCTTTGTAAGGGCTGATGATTTGAAATAGAAAGTTGGAATTTTGTCTTGATAATAATATTGCAGATGGGCAAGGAATCTATAGTTGAAATAAAAGATTTTCGCAATTTATGTATACCCTTTCTCTTTCTTATCGTTTGAGCAATCATCCACAATGTATCACATATTTCTTTTCTTTTCTTTTTTCCCTCTAATTAAAAAAAATATACAAAAACTTTATTGAAAGATATGAAAATCAACAATGGAAAGAATTGCTGGCTATGGGGTTCGAACCCATGCGTACTTATGTACAGAAGATCTTAAGTCTTCCCCCTTAACCTCTCGGGCAAACCAGCTTCTACGTTGACTGACACAACGGTATTTAATTTATTGTTTAGATATGTTTAAAAACTCGTGAATCACAGCTCCCTCTTTTTGTTGATGCACTCATATTAGAGCCCCCTTATTTTCTTCTTTCTTCTCACAAATCCTAAGTTTTCGAATTTTTTTGCAAGTCTCCCGGTATTTTAGGTCTCGAATCCATAAGGATACTCTTGAATTGTTAGCCGTTTAAATAAGGATTTTTTTTCTTTTATTTTTGTTTAAATTTACACCCTTTAAAATAGTAATATATATTCTTTTTTTTTTATTACATGAATTATGATGTCTTTTTGGATTAGAATATTTTTTTTTATCACTATCATCATTGAAACTCCACTCTCATAACCCCTACATCAACCTTGAATTAGTTGTTTTGAAAATAAAAGAAAAGGAATTAATAGAAAAAGACAACAAAGCTCTTGAAAACTTAAACAATATGTATAAATAAATAAGAAGTATTGTCGTAATTGAATAAATAGTTAATGAATAGAAATAGAAATAGAAAAAGAAAAAGAAAAAAAAAAGATCTGAATTCTCAAAGATAAAACCGTGAGAGGGAAAGAAAAATAAAAATAAAAAAGAAAGAAAGATAAAAATAGGATATGAGAGTTAAAGAAAATAATTTTAAAATGTAAGATTTACACTTTGGTTACGTATAACTATGTTATTTATCTTTTTCAGGCATATAATTTGTTAGAAAGTTACTTTTATTGGACCTTCAGAACCTACTTTTTTTGTTATAATTAGTATATTTATCTATGTGTAATTAGAGCTCCACAACTATGAATTTGTATTAATTCTTATATTAAAATAATGAAACCATATTACAAAATTAGTTTTATTATTGGTGTTGCGTTGAACTCTGATTGAGTTATTTAAAATTTTAAATGATAAGTTCATGTGTAAATTTAAATTTATATAGATATAAAACCTTAAAGGAAGATCTTATCTATGTACCAGTTATAGATCCAGGAATCAAATTGTGACATTGAATACAACTATAATTATTTTAGCCTCTCGAACAACATTTTTATTACAAAAATCATTTTTAAACACAAAATAAAATTAAAATAATTAAAGTTTTTAGTAGAATGAACTCCCATTAATAAAGGGTTGGTGCTATTTTCGTTAAACAATCAAAATCAGATAATTAATGAGTTTAAAATTGATATGAATGAACTCCCATTTATAAAGGGTTTTTATTTGGTGGTGCTCCTTTCGTTAAACAATCAAAATCAGATAATTAATGAGTTTAAAATTGGTACGAATGAACTCCCATTTATAAAGGGTTTTTATTTGGGTTTTTTTTGTACAAATTCGTCATTTTCGTCAAAACAGAAGCATTCAAAAAGCTAGCATACAAAACATCGCGGCACCATCATCCCTTCCTGCAAAACTTCAATATGCATTTGGCATGGACATATATATATATATATATATATATATATATATATATAACTTCCTCATCCCGATCTCATCATTAATCTTTGTTCTTATAAGTCGCTGTGAATATTTACTTTACCATTATTGATGGAGGTTCACAGTACCAAGGAGCTTCTGCAATTGCATGTTCTCAAAAAAAAAAAAAAAAAATGAGGGGGAGAGAGAGAGAAAGAGGGTTGATACCAACTTAGCAAAAATCTAGAAAGAACATGATTGCATACCCACAGCATCAAGGCACCTTTAGACAAATGCCAAAAACATAACGTCCAATATTAGGAATATTGGAAATTACTGAGGGCAAAAAACTTTATATTTTTATGTTTTAAAAGTATTTTTTTATAAAATAATTATTATTTTGTTTCAAATTAATTTTTTTGATGTTTTTAGATTGTTTTTATATACTGGGGTTAAAAATAATTTTTTAAAAAATAAAAAATATATATTATTTTAATATATTTACAAATAAAAAACACTTTAAACCTACTAATTTCAAGAAATAAATATAGCACTACTATCTCTTTGGAAAATAGTGATAGCATTGACCGTAATTTTATAAAAAAATTTTACTAAATAATTTGAAAATTACACACTCTTTCTTCTAATAAAAAAACAACTGGGAATCTTTTTATTAATAAAAAAAATATCTTATTTACTTTGTTATAAATATTGTATAATTTTATGGGATCAATTCTTTTATTTTTTCTTTTCTTTTTTTCTTGTATGTGCATCAAAAAACTTAGATGCATTGTTTATTTATTTTCAGACATCCATGTCTTTATTTTGCAAAAGGCATTAATAGATGACGTAGGCAGAAGCAATTAATGCCCAGCTGGCCTTACCGTATAAGTAAGCTTGCATCGGGGAGAAAAGTACTTGCACGGTTGCTGTTAGGAAGACGGGGGAACAAAACATGGAGCTGCTGCTGCTGCTGCCGCCCAAGGTCACAGTTGCCGTTGCTCTTATCGGCCTTGTCAGCATTGTCATACGGATGTGTGATGCTCTAATATTCAAGCCAGAAAGGCTTCGTTCGAAGCTACGAAAGCAAGGTATCCGAGGTCCACCGCCTGCATTTTTGCTTGGAAACATACGGGACATTAAGAAGGCACGATCTAAGGTCTCAAAAGCATCACGGGAAGGAGAACAAGTGATAAGTCATAATTCTTCCAACACTCCTTTCTCATTCTTCGAGCAATGGAGCAAGAAATATGGTATAGATCAACTCTTAAATCTCTCATTTTTAACTCCAACACACCATGTTTAATTATGTTGAAATCATATCATTTCAATTGAAGAGAGTCTAATTACTTTCATTTTTCAGGTTCAACATTCATGTTCTCCCTTGGGAACATACAGATATTGCATATGAACCATCCTGATGCGGTGAAGGAAATCAGCATCTGCACTTCTTTAGATTTGGGGAAGCCTTCTTACCAAGTAAAAGAGCGCGGTCCTCTGCTTGGCCAAGGTATTCTGACCTCAAATGGTGCAATATGGGCACATCAGAGAAAGATCCTTGCTCCTGAATTTTATATGGAGAATGTCAAGGTAAAATGTGCTTCAATCATTGGCATCCATGAGCGCGCGCGATGCACGCGCACACACACATCTACAATATCTTGCTATTTTAACAATGGTCCAACTTTTGTAGAATTTCATGAGCATCATGGTCGAATCCTCGAATATAGTAGTTGATTCGTGGACTAAAAGGATTGAAAGTGAGGGAGGAGCCGTGGACATCAACGTTGATGAAGACATGAGAAGCTTCTCTGGAGATGTGATTTCAAAAGCATGTTTTGGGAGTAATTATGCCAAAGGAGAAGAGATATTCCTCAAGCTTAGAGCTCTTCAAGGAGCCATGTCAAAGAAAGCTTTGTCTTCTGGGATTCCCATTTTGAGGTACACAGCTTTACAGCTTCAGTTTTTTATATTGAAATTTATCAAAAAGCTTAGTACTTAAGAGCAAGGGTTAACTTTGTGATTTTTCAGGGCTCTACCAACTAAGAGCAACAGAGAAGTTTGGAGATTAGAGAAAGAAGTGCGTGCTTTAATTTTGAAGGAAGTGAAGGAAGAAAAGGAACAAACATCGAAGGACCTGTTAGAAATAATCCTGAAAGGAGCCAAGGATAGTGAGACCAGCAAAGCTGAAATGGACCGTTTCGTTGTCGACAATTGCAAGAACATATACTTGGCTGGCTATGAAACAACTTCAGTCACTGCAACATGGACAATGATGCTTTTGGGATCAAATCCTGAATGGCAAGATAGAGTTCGAGCCGAGGTGCTTGAGGTCTGTGGGGGGCAAATGCCTGATGCTGACATGGTTCGCAAGATGAAAACAGTGAGTGCTATCTTCTATGCTAGCCCTTCCGATTGAGTCATCTCTCCGGTTACTTTAACTGTTACCACATCATCCAATTGACTAATAAGCAACTTGATTGATTGCAGTTGACGATGGTGATTCATGAATCTCTGCGCCTCTACCCTCCAGTTTGTGTGATATCCAGGGAGGCGTTACAGGACATGAAATTTGGAGACACTTTTGTGCCCAAGGGTGTCAACGTTTGGACCTTGATTGTAACCCTACACCAAGACCCTGAAATATGGGGATCCGATGCTGACAAGTTCAATCCTGAGAGGTTTGCCAATGGGGTCAGTGGCGCCTGCAAGCGTCCTCATGTTTACATGCCCTTTGGTGTTGGGCCGCGGACATGTCTCGGACAGCATTTTGCCATGGCAGAACTCAAAATCCTCATCGCAAAGATCGTTTCCAATTTCTCCTTCACTATATCACCCAAATATATTCACGCCCCAGCTCTTGGGTTGGTTATAGAACCTGAACATGGAGTGAATCTTCTCATTAAAAAGCTGTGAACTTTTAACTCGCCTGTACTTTTTCTTCAGCCATTTCGTTTGAATTTGTCTTTCTTTTTATTTACATTTCAATACTGTGTCCTCTGCGTTCTTTCTCCACTGCGCCAATGCATTTGCGCAGTGATTATATGTGCAAAAATGTTGTCAATGGCAATAACTTGTTTCGCTAGTTATGTTTTCATCTGCTCGAATGATTAAACCTTGGATAGAAACCCAACACATTTAAGCGGAAGCACCAGTTTCAGGTTTTTGGCATCCTAAACCAACAAAAAGTCCTCTGCGAACAGTGACTTTTTCTCTTTTTCATGGAGCCATTCTTGATCTCGAATCTGCTCGTAACTTCATCAACCTTGCCTCACGCCTGCCTTTTCCAGGCCTAGAAATGTACTCCCATCAGTCTCTTCATGGTAAACCCACCCAGCCGAAGCAATAATTTCGATCAACCAAGGAAAAAGAATGATGGCTCTAAAATAAAGATAAGTTTATGAACCAGGGACTCTGCTTGACACTGCCAGGAGGCCGAGGATGAATAGTGAGGTGACATCCATTTTGTATGTATGGAAAAATTGGCTGTTTTCACTCTCAATCTCTTCCATGAAATTTTTTCATGCTATCTTTCCGATGAACATGAACCCCAAAAGTGTACAGTGTAGAAATAAGCTGAAAATACCTGACTTCAGAACTGTCTGAGCATTTCAAACTTCCAGTTTTGTAGAAATCATTCCGGCCTAGCTCCTGATCGAGTACAACATTGAAGGATCCGCCAAGAATCCGGTCAACCATCTTAATTTAATATTATATGTTTGTATGATAACGTCATTAACAATTGAAGGTTATTTCAGGAAATGGGAGAAGAGTAACAGACCTCGATGTAATTTTCTGGCAACCTAAGAGCATTAATATAGTGCCGAGGAGAGAGATTCCAGCGGAGAAAACCGAACAGACTGACCGTGGCCAACACCACACCAAAGGCAAAGTTCTGAAGGCATCAGCGTGCATACAAAGATGGGATAACCGCCACCCCAACTAATGGATGCTGACGAAAGATCATATGCGATCGTGTTATCTATCCTAGGGGAAGCTACAAGAGACATTTATGTGAGCCACGCCGAAGCAAACCTTAATTTAATGACATTTTCCATCAATAAAATACAATTTAATTCCATATTACAGCACAAACTGTTAGGAAAAGCAGAGAAAAATGCTTACACGGAAAATCATAGATAATCGCTTTCTGATAGTAGAGTACCTACACAAAGTGAAGGGAGACTCTGGTAGCTTGGAAAAATCCCAAACTGCCTCACCATGTTTCAAACCATACTTGTCAGCTGAGCAAGTTTGATTGGAAACAACAAAGCCCAAATAAATCCTACCATAGGAGTGAAATGGGGAGCCTCAAATATACTATTGACGGGGGAGAACTGCGGCTTTTATGGTAAAAAAGTTCAAAGAAAAGCACATCAAAGGATACCCAGAAAAATTTCTTGTTGTATTGATCTATAATTCAAAAATAGTCATGAAAATCCTGGAGCCTACTAAAAGTTTGCAACTCTGTCGCTCAAACAGAGCTTGCGACGGCGAATCCATTGAAGTTGAGACAGACTCTTATTTCGATTGAATTGATCGAAAGCATGTAAAAAAAAAAAAAAAAACCACATCAATTTCTACAAGTCCACTTTCTTGTAACTTTGACCTAGGGTTGTATGTTGACTTGCAGAACGGTATTTAACTTATTGTTTAGATATGTTTAAAAACTCGTGAATCACAGCTCCCTCTTTTTGTTGATGCACTCATATAAGAGCCCCCTTATTTTCTTCTTTCTTCTCACAAATCCTAAGTTTTCGATTTCTTTTGCAAGTCTCCCGGTATTTTAGGTCTCGAATCCATAAGGATACTCTTGAATTGTTAGCCGTTTAAATAAGGATTTTTTTTCTTTTATTTTTGTTTAAATCGACACCCTTTAAAATAGTAATATATATTCTTTTTTATTACATGAATTATGATGTCTTTTTGGGTTAGAATATTACTCCACTTTTATAACCGGTAAATCAACCTAGAATGTGATGTTTTGAAAATAAAAAAGAAAATAATAGGAAAAGACAACAAAGCTCTTGAAATCTTAGAGAATATGTATAAATGAAGAAGGGATAATGTAGTAATTGAATAAAAAGAAGGGATATTGTAGTAATTGAATAAAAAGTTAATAAATATAAATAGAAAGGGAAAAAAAAAGAGAGATCTGAATTCATAGAGATAAAATCATGTGAGGGAAAGAAAAGGAAGAGAAAATGATAAAGGTAGATGAAGAGAGTTAGAGAAAATAAGTTTAAAATGTAAGATTTACACTTTGGTTATGTAAACCTATGTTATTTAGCTTTGATTTTATGTTTTGTTGAATATTAAGGTTTTGAAGATTTTGTTTTGAGGTTGATTGATGAATTGATTGGAGTATTATAGGTTAATTGTTATGATTAATGGGTTATTTAGTTGGTTTTGAAAGATTTTAGATAACAATGATCATTTTGAGTTATGTTTGTTTAAATGATGAATTTGAATTAGAAATTTTGGTATATCAGTAGATGATCTGTGGAAAAATCTAGTTTTGAGGTTGAAGATGACAATTTCATTTTGGTATCTTAATTTATAAAAATTACAGTTTAATCCCTAAACTTTGAAAAAAACAGATTGGTCCCTAAAGCATAATTAGAGATTCTGGACAGAATTGAGGATAAATAATGGGCAAAATTATAATATAGTTATGAATTTATGATATTTTCATTTCGATCCTCTAATTTGATAAAATTACAATTTGACCTTTAAAAATCTGATAAAATTCCAGTTTGGTCCTAGCTATAATTTTAGTTTTTTCAGATTGGTTTGATGAATATTTGAGGTTTATTTGGTGAATTATTATCAAGTTTTATGATTTGTTTTCTCTTGAATTAAATTTCGAGAAAACCATTTAATTATTTGGTTTTTGAAAAAAATAACTAGTTTAGTTTATAAACATATAGGGTTATAGTTAAATCTTTAGTTAAGTTTATTAAATAGGTTATACATTCTTTTCGAGTCATTTTTTGGAATGTCTTCTTTTATATTCAGATAATCTTGATATTCCACCTGCGGGACATCAATGGGATTTCCTTCGGTATTTGCTTTTGAGTTATGTTCGCTTTTGAGTCAGGTGAGTAGATAATTATATATATGCATGATAAATAATATAAATATTTGAATTATTAATACGAATTGGATCGTGTGTGTGTATGTGTCTATGTTGATTATTATCATTTGTTACGATAAAGTATGATTAATTGTTAAAGCTGAATTCTTAATATGAGCCAATATACATTTTTAAATTGACTACTGAATTGATAGCTCCTCATTTAATTGATGTTATGAGTTAAGCCTTCGGATATGAATTTGTCTGTTTGATTATGATATAAACCTATTATATGTCAATTAAAATACTCATGCTAACAAGATAGTGTTAGTCTTTGTGCACATTGTATCTGAAACCCTAGTTGGTCGAGAGAGTCATCAACCTGTATGGACTGATCATCTCATAGTACGGTGCCTCATACTCATTGCATTTTGATTTTATAACGAGTTTTACCTTATGATATTGTTATGATCTATTTGAGAAACTTTCATATATATACCTCGCGTATATATATTAAATGTTATCTACTCACTGAGTTGTTGAACTCACTCCTTCATTATTTATCTTTTTCAAGCTTATAACTTGTTAGCGGGTCATTTTTGTTGGACCTTCAAAACCTGTTTTTTTTATTGTAATTAGTATTTTTTCTTTATATCTAGTTAATGCTCCACAACTATGAATTTATATTAATTCTTATATTAAAATAATCAAACTATATTATGAAGTTAGTTTTGTTATTAATGTTACGTTGAACTCAAATTGAGTTATTTAAAGGATAAGTTTGTGTATAAATTTGGGTTTGCATAGATATGAAACTTTGGAAAAAAAGCTTTCTCTAAGTGTCAGTTATAGATCTGGGAATCGAGTTGTGGCATAGAACACAACTAAAATAATTATTTTAGCCTCTCAAACAACGTTTTTATTACAAATATCATTTTTAAACACAAAATCAAACTAAAATAATTAAGTTTTTAGTTTTTTAATTTAAAATCTTTAAACAATCAAATCAGATAATTAATGAGTTTAAAATTGGTATGAATTAACTCCCATTAATAAAGGGTTTTTATTTGGCGGTGCTACTAGTTAGGTGGCCCGCACCACATCACGGATTAATTTTTTTTGGCATAAAAAATGTAAAAAATCTAAGATCCAAGAGTATTAGGTCTATCTGTAAAGAGAGATCCAAGAGTCTTGGGTCTGGCTGCAATGCTTGACTCAAGAGTAATATTTATAATATTAATTATAATACCAATGGTAATATTTATAATACAAATAATAATATTTTTAATATTAATAATAATATTAAACTTGCATGACTTAAGTTTAAGTAAATCTGCCTGCAAAATCAGACTCAAGAGTCTTGGGTCTTGTTGCAATACTAAACCCAAGAGCCTTGGATATAAGTCTGACTGCAAGGTCGTGTCATGAAAATATGATAATTAAATAGAAAAAATTAATATTACATAATGAAATTACAAAAAATTGAAAAGGAAAAAACAAAGAAAAAAATAACAAAGCAAAGAATTATTCCAACGAATAGTGCTTTGCGAGGAGGAGTACAGTAAAATCCACTCATAAGATCACAATAATATAAAAAAAAAAATAAATTATGAAATTTAATTCTCAATCAAATCGATATTAAAAGATGAAATTAGAAGAAAAAAACTAATTAATAAAAAGAAAAAAAAATGAATCAACTAGGTTAACCTGTCAAACCAGGTTAACGTATCAAACCTGAGGTCCGTGTCATGAGAGTGTGATAACTAAATATAAAAAAATTAATATTAACGAACTAAATTAAAAAAAATTAATTCAAAAGAAAAAAGCAAAAAAAAACCTATAACTAAAAAACATCCGCCTTTCACTGTGAATTTGCATAGTGCAATCCCCTGTAAAAGTTTGACCTCATTTAGTTATAGTTACAATATTAAAAGAAAAAATTGAAAGAAAAAAACTAATAAAGAAAAAAAAATTAAATCAATTGGGTTAACTCATCAAATCAGGTTAACCCGTTAAACATGGGATTCGTGTCATGAAAGTGTGATAACTAAATAGAAAAAAATTAATATTAATGAATTAAATTAAACAAGAAAAAGGATTAATTAAAAAGAAAAAAACAAAACAAAAAAATCTATAGTAAGAAAATAACTAATTAAGAAAAAGAAAAAAAATCTGAATAAATTATGTTAACCTGTGAAACCTGATATTCATGTCATGAGAATATGATAACTAAATAGAAAAAAATTAATATTAACAAACTAAATTAATTAAAAAACAGAAAGAAAAAAAACTTATAATTAAAAGGATTTTATGATGCAATTCACAGTAAAAAAAAATAATGCCTTTTAATTTATAGTTAGTAATTAAAAGGATTTTGTAAACATTCGTCATTTTCGTCAAAACAGAAACATTGAAAAAGCTAGCATACAAGACATCGCGGCATCATCATGCCTTCCTGCAAAACTTCAATATGCATTTGGCATGGACATATATATATATATACATATATATATATATATAACTTCCTCATCCTGATCTCATTATTAATCTTTGTTCTTATAAGTCGCTGTGAATATTTACTTTACCATTATTGATGGAGGTTCACAGCTCGCACCAAGGAGCTTCTGCAATTGCATGTTCTCAAAAAAAAAAAAAGAAAAGAAAAAAGAGGGTTGATACCAACTTAGCAAAAATCCAGAAAGAACATGATTGCATACCGACAGCATAAGGCACCTTTAGACAGATGCCAAAAACATAACGTCCGATATTTGGAATATTGAAAATTACTAAGTGCAAAAAATTGATGTTTTTTACATGTTAGAATCAAAAATAATTTTTAAAAAGTAAAATATATTATTTCAATATATTTTTTTTAAAAAAAATTCTTTAAACCAAAATAGATATCACATTATGATCTTTCGGAAGATAGCGCTAGTATTGGCCATAGGCTTTTAGGCGGTGATCATCCTGAGGTCCAGGACAAACCAACCGAGGAGCCAAGTAGAATTTCATAAGGCCACAACGTTTATATGCTGGGTAATTCCTATTGTTGTCTTATTAGCAATATTCTCTCTTGTGCCTCTCTGAGGTATATACAGCTCAAGTTAAAATTCATAATCCAAAAAAGACTAGAATTTCATAACTACGTTGCTAATTAGGACTCTTCTTTCAGATTATACTAATCTGGAATATATAGCTTGATATGTGAGAAGTCCAAGGCAACTAAATGTATAAGTAAGCTTGCATCAGGGAGAAAAGTACTTGCACGGTAGCAGTTGGGAAGACAGAGGGGTACAAAACATGGAGCTGCTGCTGCTGCTGCCGCCCAAGGTCACAGTTGCCGTTGCTCTTATCGGCCTTGTCAGCATTGTCATACGGATGTGTGATGCTCTAATATTCAAGCCAGAAAGGCTTCGTTCGAAGCTACGAAAGCAAGGTATCCGAGGTCCACCACCTGCATTTTTGCTTGGAAACATACGGGACATTAAGAAGGCACGATCTAAGGTCTCAAAAGCATCACGGGAAGGAGAACAAGTGATAAGTCATAATTCTTCCAACACTCCCTTCTCATTCTTCGAGCAATGGAGCAAGAAATATGGTATAGATCAACTCTTAAACCTCTCATTTTTAACTCCAACACACCATGTTTAATTATGTTGAAATCATATCATTTCAATTGAAGAGAGTCTAATTACTTTCATTTTTCAGGTTCAACATTCATGTTCTCGCTTGGGAACATACAGATATTGCATATGAACCATCCTGATGCGGTGAAGGAAATCAGTATCTGCACTTCCTTAGACTTGGGGAAGCCTTCTTACCAAGTAAAAGAGCGCGGTCCTTTGCTTGGCCAAGGCATTCTGACCTCAAATGGTGTAATATGGGCACATCAGAGAAAGATCCTTGCTCCTGAATTTTACTTGGAGAATGTCAAGGTAAAATGTGCTTCAATCATTGGCATCCCATGAGCGCGCGCGCTCAGACATGCACGCGCGCACACACATCTACAATTTATTGCTATTTTAACAATGGTCCAACTTTTGTAGAATTTCATGAGCATCATGGTCGAATCCTCGAATATAGTAGTTGATTCGTGGACTAAAAGGATTGAAAGTGAGGGAGGAGTCGTGGACATCAACGTTGATGAAGACATGAGAAGCTTCTCTGGAGATGTGATTTCAAAAGCATGTTTTGGGAGTAATTATGCCAAAGGAGAAGAGATATTCCTCAAGCTTAGAGCTCTTCAAGGAGCCATGTCAAAGAAAGCTTTGTCTTCTGGGATTCCCATTTTGAGGTACACAGCTTTACAGCTTCAGTTTTTTATATTGAAATTTATCAAAAAGTTTAGTACTTAAGAGCAAGGGTTAACTTTGTGATTTTTCAGGGCTCTACCAACTAAGAGCAACAGAGAAGTTTGGAGATTAGAGAAAGAAGTGCGTGCTTTAATTTTGAAGGAAGTGAAGGAAGAAAAGGAACAAACATCGAAGGACCTGTTAGAAATAATCCTGAAAGGAGCCAAGGATAGTGAGACCAGCAAAGCTGAAATGGACCGTTTCGTTGTCGACAATTGCAAGAACATATACTTGGCTGGCTATGAAACAACTTCCGTCACTGCAACATGGACAATGATGCTTTTGGGATCAAATCCTGAATGGCAAGATAGAGTTCGAGCCGAGGTGCTTGAGGTCTGTGGGGGGCAAATGCCTGATGCTGACATGGTTCGCAAGATGAAAACAGTGAGTGCTATCTTCTATGCTAGCCCTTCCGATTGAGTCATCTCTCCGGTTACTTTAACTGTTACAACATCATCCAATTGACTAATAAGCAACTTGATTGATTGCAGTTGACGATGGTGATTCATGAATCTCTGCGCCTCTACCCTCCAGTTTGTGTGATATCCAGGGAGGCGTTACAGGACATGAAATTTGGAGACATTTTTGTGCCCAAGGGTGTCAACGTTTGGACCTTGATTGTAACCCTACACCAAGACCCTGAAATATGGGGATCTGACGCTGACAAGTTCAATCCTGAGAGGTTTGCCAATGGGGTCAGTGGCGCCTGCAAGCATCCTCATGTTTACATGCCCTTTGGTGTTGGGCCACGGACATGTCTCGGACAGCATTTTGCTATGGCAGAACTCAAAATCCTCATCGCAACTATCGTTTCCAATTTCTCCTTCACTATATCACCCAAATACATTCACGCCCCAGCTCTTAGGTTGGTTATAGAACCTGAACATGGAGTGAATCTTCTCATTAAAAAGCTGTGAGCTATTAACTCACCTGTACTTTTTCTTTAGCCATTTCGTTTGAATTTGTCTTTCGTTTGAATTTGTCCTCTGCGTTCTTTCTCCACTGCGCCAATGCATTTGCGCAGTGATTGTATGTGCAAAAATATTGTCAATGGCAATAACTTGTTTCGCTAGTTATGTTTTCATCTGCTCGAATGATTAAACCTTGGATAGAAACCCAACACATTTAAGCGGAAGCACCAGTTTCAGGTTTTTGGCATCCTAAACCAACAAAAAGTCCTCTGCGAACAGTGACTTTTTTCTCTTTTTCATGGAGCCATTCTTGGTTGGATCTCGAATCTGTTCTTAACTTCATCCACCGTGCCTCACGCCTGCCTTTTCCAGGCCTAGAAATGTACTCCCATCAGTCTCTTCATGGTAAACCCACCCAACCGAAGCAATAATTTCGATCAACCAAGGAAAAAGAATGATGGCTCTAAAATAAAGATAAGTTTATGAACCAGGGACTCTGCTTGACACTGCCAGGAAGCCGAGGATGAATTGTGAGGTGACATCCATTTTGTATGTATGGAAAAATTGGCTATTTTCACTCTCAATCTCTTCCATGAAATTTTTTCATGCTATCTTTCCGATGAACATAAACCCCAAAAGTGCACAAAGTAGAAAGAAGCTGAAAATACCTGACTTCAAAACTGTCTGAGCATTTCAAACTTCCAGTTTTGTAGAAAACATTCCGGCCTAGCTCCTGATCGAGTACAACATTGAAGGATCCGCCAAGAATCCGGTCAACCATCTTACTTTAATATTATATTTTTGTATGATAACGTCATTAACAATTAAAGGTTATTTCAGGAAATGGGAGGAGTAACAGACCTCACTGTAATTTTCTGGCAACCTAAGAGCATTAATATAGTGCCGAGGAGAGAGATTCCAGCGGAGAAAAGCCAACAGACTGACCATGGCCAGCACCACACCAAAGGCAAAGTTCTGAAGGCATCAGCGTGCATACAAAGATGGGATAACTGCTAGCCCAACTAATGGATGCTGACGAAAGATCATATGCGATCGTGTTATCTATCCTAGGGGAAGCTACAAGAGACATTTATGAGAGCCACGCCCAAGCAAACCTTAATTTAATGACATTTTCAATCAATAAATAAAATACAATTTAATTCCATATTACAGCACAAACTGTCAGGAAAAGCAGAGAAAAATGCTTACACAGAAAATCATAGAAAATCGCTTTCTGATAGTAGAGTACCTACACAAAGTGAAGGGAGACTCGCGTAGCTTGGAAAAATCCCAAACTGCCTCTCTATGTTTCAAACCATATTTGTCAGCTGAGCAAGTTTGATTGGAAACTACAAAGCCGAAAAAAATCCTACCATAGGAGTGAAATGGTGAGACTCAAATATACTATTGACGGGGGAGAACTGCGGCTTTTATGGTAAAAAAGTTCAAAGAAAAGCACATCAAAAGATACCCAGAAAAATTTCTTGTTGTATTGATCTATAATTCAAAAATAGTCATAAAAATCCTGGAGCCTACAAAAAGTTTGCAACTATGTCGCTCAAACAGAGCTTGCGACAGTGAATCCATTGAAGTTGAGATAGACTCTTATTTCGATTGAATTGATCGAAAGCATGTAAAAATAAAAAAACCACATCAATTTCTACAAGTCCACTTTCTTGTAACTTTGACCTGGGGTTGTCTCCAATATATCGTAGTGACCATATCCATGAAACAGCACATTAATGGGATTGACTTCATCTTTCCGGTACTCTTCACCGTAATTTGCTATGTTTACCAAATTACCCGTTGTCCTATCTCTCATGAACACTGATATCATTGTCCTGAGCCATTGAGTTCAGAGAAATGGTGTGTCAAACATAGAGGTCAAGTAAACATAAAGAAATCGGAATTCAAAATCAGCATGCAAGTCCAGCTATAGTGATGAGAGCATTTTGCACGCTAGGTTGGAGTATAAAAATTATGTTTGCTTTGACATCGCCTATTAGCACACCATTCAGTTTTGAATGGGGCCTTTTCAACAAAGTGGACCGATAACAAGGCTGAGGTATTAGTGTACAGTCCTGCCCCACCGTTAAAGCCTTGTTCCTACACAAAATCTATCAACAGGCACAAGTGCGTGCACCCACAAACATGTATGCAGACGACAGGTTCCAGGAAAATCACAACTTTGAAGCAAAGAAGGATTTTGCTGTCTCCTGAGGCCCTTTTAAGAGACGCAAAAACTACTTTTGGTATATATGCTAAAGGGAATTGATTCTTTTGTTTCTGTTCATAAGTGAAAGGAAAAGGTAAAGAGCCATGTCAACATGAAGGATCAGCAAGGGAGCCAGCATGTATAAACTATTTAGTAATTAAAGATGCCAACTCACTTTAAAACATGAGAAGCCATCAACAACTCAGGTTCTCCACCCCATACATAAGGTTGTTGAATTCTCTTGACATATGCATCAAAATCTCCTTCAATAAACCTAAGTTGATGACAACAAAAACAAATAATAAGCACCATTACAGCTAATTGATTAACCAGAAGGAGCTCGCAAATCAAATGGTCACAAACTTACCATTCGGTTTCTTCTCGCCTCTTTAAAAGCTCATCCACAACCTATTACAACAAATTTTGGTAATGCAAATTATTAGACACTAAAGAGAATTATTACAAGATCGCAAACATATCTAAAAAGTCCATACATAGTGAATCAGCTTCAAGTTTTTTTTATGATATTCCATTTGAGCTAAGTTCCATATTTGAAATCTCGAGTTCTATAGGACTAGAAAGATTTTTTAAAAACAAAATGTCAAACAGTGTTGAATTTAGACCGTTCTGCCTAGTCAAAAGATTCAATGGAAAACATGGGACTTGTCTCAAAAGTGCCCCCATTCTCCTCCCATATAATCCAAACTCTCATCATCCAAAGAGAGCTATACGAAAAACAAATTCAAAAAAAAATAAAATCAGTTGACTTTTATCTTTTTAAAATCTATATTCAAAATTAAACAAATGAATTCTACCATAAAAGCAATTCAACGAACTCCGTTTTCTTAAAACCTCAGTAACTCTAAACACTAAAACTTACTTGAGCTCTTAATTCATCTGCGAGTTCTCTTTGACGATTTTCATCAGGAGCCTCTTCTCCATTTCTCAAGCATGCCATATGAGCAATTGCTCTAAACAGGCATCGGCCATCCGCCAGCACCCCTGCACCACCCTCATTTTAGATTCTACCATCCAAACACAATCACACGCATGTGTGCACATACAGCATTAAGAAACAGCGACAACGTTAATGAATTAAAACCACAAATTTCCATATATATGCTCTAAATAGAAATATCTAAAAAGATCATTGCAATATAAATAAGATTCTGTAGATCACTTTATCAACTAAACTAAGCAACACTAAAAGAACAGTGAAAATTTTATACTTTACTTCACTCTACCAAACACAGGGATTTAAGAAGAAAAAAATCAAAATTCGAAAATTACACTTAAAGCAGCATCCATTAAACAATGCAAGCAAATTAATTTGTTTAAAATAAATGAAAAGTGAGAATCAATGAATTCACGAAACAATATAATTTTTTTTTTTTTACAATTATATTAAATATCATACCGTCATTTATCACACACACACAAAAAAACAATTTCATAAAATTTTTTTAACAAAAAAATTTCAGTCAATAAAATGAAACAAAACCCGATTACCCAGATCATCAAACAAACAAAATCACATCATTACTCATCAAAAATTATCAAACACACCAAAAGAGAGTGTCTTTTAAAAAAACATAGAGAAAGAAGGAGAAAAAAAACAATAAACAGAGTCTGCAGTTACTGTCATATAGCAAAAATTGTAGCCGACCTGTGACTTTATAATCAGAACCAGCAGTGGAGCTACTGCTATCCTGTTTCACATCATCAGAATTCACTGCACTCGCATTCAAATCACCACCGTCAATTCTCTCCTTCTCCTGATGATCAACATCAACAACAACATTTTCATCTCCCTCGATATTCACGTCACAAAATAACTCAATCGCCGGAGCAAGGCAAGCACAAACGCCGAACAACAACCAAGCCGAATCAGGCCGGTGGAGCCACCTCGCCGGTCTCCCATCCCACGCAACGTTCCACGAACCTTCCCCTCTCACACTCCTCCTCCCCCTCCTCCTCCGCCAATCCGCCGGCTGGACCACGTGCCATATCGCCGCCGCTCCTCCACCGCCGCAATCAGCGCTGCAAAAGCTAGAGTGGTGGCGGCGGGCCGCGGTGAAGGAATGGGGGAGGTGTAAAGAAAGGCGGTCGTTACTTTGGTGGTGGTGGTGTTGATGGTGGAAATGAGTGAAGAGGGAGTTGAGGATCCAGTTAGGCTTGGGGCGTGCGCAGAGTACACCAAGCATATCACAGTCTTGTTGGCGATGCTTTTGCTAATTTGCGCTCAAATTCTCTCAACCTACGCACCCATCAGGGCTGTTCTTGTTGCGTACTTATCGCGCGCTGCAGTGAGAAAGAAAGAGAGCTCTAGAATTTTTGCAGGTTGGGTACGTTTAGCTTTCCTTCCGACGGCGAAGCGCTTTAAAGAAAGAGGAAGATTTTTGTGGGGTTCCACGGTACAGTTTTGAAGGTATATGCTTTTCAATACTTGATAATAATTAAGTATATATTAATCAAATTCTGCACGTATATTTTTTAAAAGAATCATGCAAAGAATTTGTTTAGGTAGTTATTCATTCGTAAAATCTTTTGTTTTTTTAGAAAAAATTGAAGTTGACAGAATAAAATTGCATTTTATGTTATTTAAAAAAAAATCGGAATTAACAACCATGATGAATTTATAGGAAAATAGATAAAAAAAATATTAAAAAAATGATAAAAACACATTTTAAAAGCAAAATGAAATGTATAATACCATATAATGTTCTACAAAGTGTTCTTATTGAAGCTTCAATCCTGCTTTATCATGGCTGAATGATCATACTCAGCTACACTCGTTTCTTAATTTTTTAAAAAAATAAAAAATCTGTAAGATAAAATCATGTTTCCTGGAATTTTTAGGTGTTAGGTGAATCTATAGGTGTCCATAGATTACACGTACGGTTCACATGTTAGATTACTGGATGAGGGCAATGCTGTCATTTGACATGCTGGGGACACGTGAGTGCTGTTCGCGTGGAACCCGGGAAGTTGGAGCTGCTTTAAATGTGAGTGTTTTGTGTGTAATTTTTATGCAAAAGCATGAACTTTTGTTGCCTAACATGCAAAAGCCGAAACTCTCATGCAAAATACTAAATTTTGCAGTGAGTGGTTTTTTTTACTTAAAATCAGCGAGTATTTGTTTTTTTATACGTTCTTGAATGATTTTTATATTAATGTAATTTTAATTAAAATACCAAATACACACGAAGAAGCGAGAAGGATAGATGCGTCATCTATCACATCACGTCGACTACGTGGTTCTTTCTGCTATAACTTCAGGCCATCGACGTGGAAATATCATGGCAACTCATGCCTTGTACAGTCGTGGAAGGCAGGAGATGCTAGGTTGATTGTTGATGGAGTAACGACTCATTATTCCCGGGTATTATTTGTTTTTGTATTTTAAAAATTAAAAAAATTACTTTTTTATTTTAAATTAATATTTTTTTAATATTTCAGATGATTTTGATATACTAATATTAAAAATAAAAAAAATTATTTGAATTTATTTTTAAATAAAAAATGATAACACCTTCCAGCAGGGAATGGAAAAGCAACTACGAAAAACGAGCATAAAAAAGTCCGATGCCTGTCGTGTCGCGTGAGAGTGCTCGATTCTTTCAATTTTTCCAGTACTTTCATTACCGGCACTACCCGGTACCTGTACCGAAGTGTCAGTGTACATATTACTGGCACTACTGGTTACCAAACGTACCTTTGTCTCTTTCGCAATTCGTTGCTCGTTGTCAATCATAAGATGATTTTCTTGAAATGAGTTTGCAAGGGTTAAATAAGGTTTAATAGAAATGGTTATGATTATTTTTTTTATTATTAAATCAAGATAAGATTCAGGCTATATTTGTTTTTTAAAATTTATTTTTTGAAAAACTATTTTTAATTTTTTTTGTTTATTTGTTATTGAAAAGGTTGGTTAATGGAAAATATTTTTAAGTCGAAAAAAAATTTAACTTGGTTTCCAGAAAAATGTTTTCCTAAAAAATTTAGGTGGAAAATATTTTCTGAAAGTTGTGAAAAATTTAGAAATATCATATTATTTATTGATTATATCAAATTTGATCCTCAAACTTTTGATTTACATATATATATATATTGAATATTTATTTTTCAATTTCATCTCTTAAAATTTAATTTTAATATTAACTTTGGTCCTTATTTTTATAATTGTTATTTTTTTTCCTTATTATTTTTTTATTGAAATTTTTTATGTATCAAATTTGGTCCTCATTTTTTTTATTGTTACTTATTTTATTTCAAATAATTTATAAAATATTAATTATTATTATTTTAATTTCTTCATCATTTATTTTTTTATTTTTTAGATTTGATTTCTATTATTTTGATTATTATTTATTTTATTTGAGATAATTTATGAAATTATATTTTTTTTCAATTTCATTCACATTCAACTTTTTAATTTGTAAGATTTGTTCCTCGTTATCTTAATAAACTTGAGAAAAATAAAACTAATAAGTTATTTTTCAACTTATTTTTCATGACATAACCAAACACTGGAAGGTACTTTCTAACTTATTTTTCATTACACTCTAAATATCAAAAAGTAATTCACTTTGCCGAAATTCACTTTTTAAAAATAAATTACTTTTCAACAAACAAACAGATTTAGCTAACATGTTTTGCACCCTAGTTTCCTCTTGAATTGGTCCGTCTGCCATGGCAGGATTATGCCAAGATCCCCCACCTCATGCCAGCCCTAGTATTAGAAATTTATTTATTTTATTATTTTAATTAATTATATCGGTTTCTTGTTTTTATTTACATGCTACTGATTAGATTTATAACATTCATAATTTACCACGTCAGAGCTTTATTTACAGTTTAATTGTCATTTTTAAGATTTATAAAACTCTATTTTTTTTCCTTGTTATACGCTAATTTCATCCTTTTGTTATTCCATGTTTGTTTATAAAAAAAAATATTATTGATTTTATTGCGTTGGTTTAAAAAAATTTAATAAATATTTTAATAAAATTTCAAATAAAAAATACTTCTAGAAAAAAAAAACACGGTGCTCTAACGCCTCTTTGGTGGTTCCCCCCTAATCGGAAAATTTTTGTCGGTTGTGCTGAAACTCATCAATTGATTTGCGACAGAGCCAATTCGTGTGATTCTGTTGGATTGTTGTTCTTCTGGATGCAACCTAGACTCCTGGCATTTTCACTAATAAAAGGGGTTAATTTTATCCTTCAGCTGGAATCTTAAAATTAGTATAAAAAAATTATTTTAAAAAAATACATTAAATTACTTAAAAAAAAAAAACTTAGTTCGATTGACGTGTGAACTGAGCACTTCCAAAAAAATAAAATGAAATAAAGGATTTGCAATGTAATGTGTTATGGCCATGTTTAAATTTACAGGCCTCACAGCCCTCGTGTTTAAAATTCTAATGGACGGAGCCCAATCAAAACCCAAATCATGTGTCCGGAAAAAATGGGCCTGGGCGACACGTTGGGCCTATTTGCAATTCCAACCACTAAAATGGTAGCCCAGATCCGTCAAACAAGTCTTTGCTATTTATTTCCATTTCTCTACTAGTTAGTGAAAATAAGTTGATGGAAAAATTTATGGTAAAGGGAAAATAATTAGTGTTATTTTATTAATTATTTTCTAGGATTCATTTTAAATAAAAATAGAAAACAAGCTTTAAATAATCACAATTTTAAAAGAAAATTTGTTTTCTCATTTAATACAACACCAAAGAAAATTTATTTTTCTAAACCATATAATATATAATTATTTTTAAAAAAATTACCGTATTAAATGGTTTCATAATGTCTATTATTAACGAATAAAAAATCGACAATCAAAGCAGCTGGGCGTGGATTTTTTACCGTATCGTTTCATCTTGTTCATCTCCTGCATATTTAGTCACTTTTAATCGTGTGGATTAGATTTCAAGCATTGCTGGGGGTTATAATATAGCACTCCTACGGTCCTACCCTTATTTTTCCCACCCTAACTGAATATTTTTTTTTCTTTTTTTTTTCAAGACAATTTTCGTGTATAGAAATGAAATTCGTTGATTTTAATTGAGTTAGATATTTCATTCATATTTATACTATATGTGCTAATATTTCTAGGAATTATTTTTTAGTCATTTCTTGAATTCAAATAGGAAAAACCCAGCAAATAGAGTAAAAATATAGTTGATCATAGCCATATATACATACCATTCAATCTCAATATTGCTAATGCTTAATTGAGTTCGTTTAGAATTGTGTTGAGAATTGTGTTAGTAGTTACTTTTTAAAATATTTTTTATTTTAAAATACATAAAAATATTTTTCTTTTAGAATTCATTCTTAACACATCAACATATCAAAAAAATATAAAAACACGAAAAAAAATCTAAAGCAAAAAAAATCAAATTTCTTTAAAAACACATTTAAAATATAAAAAAAAATGGACTCTCAAAATTTATATATACTATAAATCGTTATTTCTCTTCATCCGTTAACATCGTAGATTACAATAGTAATCCACATTGTTGGGTTTTTTGCCCTTTTATTTTGACTTTTTTTTTCTTTGGTTATTGATTTTTTTTTAATTTAGTCCTTATATGATGTGTTTATGGGGATTTAGAGTAGATAATTTATTTTAATTTATCTTTATATGATTATTGTAGTATCAAAAAAAATCTTAGCATCGGGTTAATATCATAAAAATATTTCAGTATCACGGTATAGTCTATTTTAAAAAATTTTGGTTAAATAAAAAATAATTTCTAAAATACTAGGTTATTAAACTTTGTGGGGTTAATAACCTGATTTGCGAGTTTGGTGAGATAACCCTTATTGCCTCTATTAGCGGGTTTAACGAGGTATTTTTTCTTAATTTGTTTTGTTTTGTTTTCTACAAGGTTATCATAGTCTTAAAAAAAAAATCTAAGTATTGTTTTGATGCTCAATTTTGCTCTATTTTTGTTACCATATAGTTAAATAAACAATAGTTTGAAAAAAAATTATTAATTCCAATGGAGTTCATTATCTAGTTTGCGGGTTTAACGTGTTGACTCGGGTTATTCAATTCACAGGTTTAGTGAGTTTACCCATCAAACCTGATATTTTGTTTTTTATTTCACTCTTATTCAATATTGGATTAATTGAGAAATAGAATTCATAATTTATTTTTTTCTACTTTCTATAGGGTTATTATAATCTCAAATAAATGTGTTTTTTATGGCTGATGTTAAATTTTAAAAGTATCCAATGTTATCATAAAATTAAATAAAAATAATTTATAAAAATAACAAAGTTATTAAACCTATTAAAGTCCATGACCCAGGTCACAGGATGACTAAAGTCGATTCAATTCGGCATTGTCTCAAAACAGAAAAAATTACTATCTTAAAGTATTTTTAAAAGTAATGCAATATTTTTATCAGTCATCTAAGTTGTATTTGGATCTATTAAATTGAATAATTCACTTTGAATCAGCTCTCATATGATTTAATTTAAAACTTGAATTAGACAAGAAGTCAGATTAATAAGTTTTAAAATTAAATTGGTTGATTAGATTTAATAATATTATTAAAAAATCTTCATACTCAACATTTTTTTAAAATTTAGGAAATAAATAATCCAACTTGCAGCTACGCGTACACAAATTACCAGTATATATATAATATATATATATATATATATATATATATATATATTAGTAGCGGGGGGGTACAAAAATGAGGTGGACAATGGCCAGAAAATTTTTGGAGAGACCATTAATTATTATATTTCTCTTTTCTGTTAATTATATTTGTATAAAAATAGTATACAAAAACAAGGAGTCATGCAGGTGCAGTCCCTCGTCTTTTTTATTTTTTCAAAAGGGCTGGCTGTTTTTAGCATGCCTCGGGACTAATTAAATCTCCCATGTCCATGTGGGTTTTATTTATATATAATTTCTCAAAGATTCGATCACGGAGAAAGGATTTTGATATATTGGCTGTTTGGAAGGACGGAGAGTTTTTGGAATCCTTGGGTCCAGCCAGTCACAGTGATTTTTTTTTTATTTTTTATTCTGCCTCGAGCACCGGCCTCCGGGCACCTCGACCAATAAGCTTTGTTCGGATCACTCGCTTTCTTCTTCTGCCCCCAGCGGAAACTTTACTGGGCAAAAATTAAATTTAAAATATATTGATTTTATATTTAAATTATTTTTTGTATTGGTTTGATTCTAAGATATTTTGATTTTTTAACTGTGATTTAATTTAGAATTATTTAACGAGAACCATTAGATTTTTTACAAGAAATCATGCGTGATCTCAAGCGTGAGAGTTTTAGACTCGAGATCATTTGAAAATAAGAGAAGCATTTATTCCATTTATTTATATAAAAGTCTTGCCTATTCAATCTCAACAGCAACCATACACTTAATAACCAATCATGCGAAGATTTACATTTGACGTGGCAGTTTCATTAGCTGCTCGAGAAAAAGCTTAGCCCTTGGGTATAGTGGGCGGTCTCAAACAATATTATTCGGGTTTCAAGAAACAGCTGAGCGCTCCATCGATGCAATGGGATTATATATTTTTTATTAATATATATATATATATATATATATATATATATATATATATATATATTTCTCGGGGTTGGGTTGCTAGATAGAATTTTTTTTTTTTTTTTTTTTTTGGTGTGGCCTTTGAAAGCTATCGAAACAGAGGGATGGAAGTTTGATCAAACTGAGGAAACTAAGAAAACTTATTAGAAAAACTGAAAAGAGGGAAGAAACCATGGCTGAAAATCTCTTTTCAGCCTTACAAGTTAATATATAGTTCGTCCTATTTTTGTTCTCTTGTATTCCCATATTCAACTCTTAGAATAATTAACTACCTAGTTAATTAGATCCATGTTTATATATATATTTTATTAGTGTAGAGTTGGCTTGATGGTTTTTTTTTTAAGTTTAGGTTATAAATCTCGTACTGTTATAAATTCCTAATCAATTTTTTCTGATTTTGCAACTAGATCACTAGGTTCATTAAAAATACAATATATTTTTGTTGGTTTTACTTTTAATATAATTAAACCAAACCGATTCAAAACTAGTCGGTTTAAACTAATTTTTTATTTGGTTTATATATATATATATATTTGGTTTGATATAATATTGCCATATAATTAAGTGTTTTTCCCGCAGTTGTTAGGTTCAATTTGAGGCCTCACTTGATTTGTATAGGTCTCATTTTACTCGATGATTGGGTAAATTAATGAGTTCTCACGACAATTCAAATCTATTATTTTATTTTAAGGTGATGTTGTTTTGTTTTAAATTTTTTTATTGGTTTTAATATAAATATATTTGATTAAATCAACTAAATCAGACGGCTATATAATTAATTTATTAAGCTAAAACATGTTTAATAACTATAATTTTTTAATAATTTAGTCTAATACGGAGAAATAACAATCCATCCATGAACATGATTCAAGATTTCTAACATGGTTATAAATTAAATTGATTAAAATAAAAACATAGCTATTGATAGAGATTGATTCGAGAGCTTAGTCTAATAGATAGATTTATTTCTTACACTATCATTCAAGATTAGAAAGCAACAATAATATGGTGAGTAAATGCTATTTTATAGACACCTAGCTCGAGATTGGACTATTCAGCAATTGAGCCCTCACGTGCAAACTCCATTTCAAAAATACAAATATTGTTGAAACCAGATGCTGACCATGAATTCATCACCCATGTTGGAAATGAGAAATAAAATAAAATAAAAAAACAAATATCGAATACTTCAATGACGATTGTTGGGTCCCATTTAAGTACATGACACCATTTTAGAAAAAGACTCTCCAGAAAAGTATAACACGTGACTATATTGTCTGATTAGATTTATTAATATATATGTTTTTTTATTATTAACATGAGTGTTTGAGTTATCTTGTACGTACCTTTACTAATATGATGAATCCTTAAATTAACAACCATATAAACTTTTAGTGACCTTAAGGTTTGTGAGACTGGTGAACTCTAAGGAGCAAGCCTAAAATCTGACCGGTTAAGATATACCCCTCAGATTTGATTTATTAACATTTTTAATAATGTTCGGTGTTGTAAAATATAAATAGATAAAAAAAATGTCTAGTAAAAAATATAAAAAAATATGTTTTAATATAGTTTTAGAATAAATTCTATATCTTTAAAACAAAAAATACAAGATGATATGTTTGTTTCATGCATTTTTTTTCTTATACGTACAATTAAAATATAATCATTACAATATTATCATTAGACTCTATCCATTGTCGTTTATATTATTAAAATAAATGCAGAGAAATCTTATTATATATGAATATTTGCTAACAAATACACTGAATGTAGTAAAACTCATAGTGTCCCCCTAAAGCATGCATAAATACAGCCAAGGATTTTTAAAAAGCAGACATTAATTACATACGTGTACGCTAATTTAATTATTATTTTATTAAGACCCAGTGTAAATTAATTCGTACCTGGCGGGCGGTGACAGGAGAAGTGAAAGGGAATTGCCATGGAGGTGCTCGTGGAGGTCCCACTAACAGATAGAAAATTCAAGGTAGCCCATGGCCTACGTTTTTGCAACGTGTGTTGCAAGGTGGGACATTATATTTTTTTAAAATTTAATTTTTTTTGCTTTTTTTTTAATCAACACTTTAAAATCATTGAAAATTAAAAAAAATCAATTTAATATAATAAACATACTACCAACTCATTTGCTGTAACTTGTATTGTATTAAAAACGTGTAAAATGCTTTATAAGATTGACTCAGAGAGTGTATGATTTTATGGTTAAAATTTTCTTTTAAACTGTTTTTTTAAATAAATTAATATTTTTTTTATAATTTTAATATGTTAATGTTAAAAATAAAAAAATATTATTTTAATATATTTTCAATTGAAAACTACTTTTAAAAGGCACCCTACATCACATTACTAAATATAGCATGCTTAGTGACTGTTAATTTGATAGATGTTTTCTAAAATAAGTATTAGAGTTTAGGTGAAAATAATTTTCTTAAATATATGGTAATTTAAGAGAATTACTTCTATTTTAATTATTACACGTGAAACCCCTAAAAAGTGTAAAGAGTTTGATTCCACGTAAAACCTTCCTCAAAGGGCCAATTTTTAAAAATCAAGCTGATAACATTTATCGTATTTTGAAGAAATTTTGGCTGGATTGCAGAAATTTATCTCCTGGGGGCGGGGATTGGAATGTGGTTTCATGGGGTATTCAAGGATTGATTTGGGAATTTAGGGTTCTTCTCAAATTGGACCAGGATTGGGCCTTCTTTAGGCCCATCTGAAGTTCCAATCCTGCAAGGCCCACTTGGAGGAGTTGAGACTACAGTTCTAGTGCTGGCTCTGTTATTAATCCATGCCATTCAGTTACTTGAACCGCAAGTTAATTCAATGACTAGGTTAATTTAGTTACTTGAGTCACAAGTTAATCCGATAATCAATAACTCAAATTCTTTTTCAAATCAAGTTTGAATTTAGGAGGCAACCCAATCAACTAACACTTTTAGCCGCAAAACTTTATACAATCTACAACACTAATATCATGTAATATGGACCCACACAACTTAACATGCCGAAAAGCCTATTAAAATAATTAAAATTTTTATCTTAATTAAGAAATATTTTGTTGGCAACTAATATATAAAAATAAAATAAATATATATTTTTTACTAAATAAGATCCATCATATTTTCTCATGCAACGTGAAGCTAAAAGATTTACGTCGTTTTCATGCATATAAATAAAGAGAATATGATATTTTCTTTGTTTCTCTCTCTTTCTCTTTCTTTGTCAATAGCCTTTTTGTGTTATACCCAATCTTTTTTTTGCTGTTTCCACTTTTTTTTTTTTTTTATATTGCGGGCACCTCGCAGTTAGATTTTGCACGGACAACAAGGCACGGAAAGTCTGCTTGCTGGGTTTAGTCTTGGGTTGGGGGAACACGTGCTTAGTTCATGCACAAATCAACAACACGCGTTGGAAGCATCTGAGGTATCTTCTCCTGCCGTGTTTGTGATTTACTGTAATACCCTTTGCTTATGAATTTATCCTGCCTAATTTATAACTACGGTTGTTATTTAATTACGGGAAAAAAGACCTGGGAGTTTATTATAATTTGTCGTGCCTTTTCACCTCAGTATTTACTTAATTAAAGAGAGATTGCCATCTTAATTACTTACAAGGACAGTTCTAATTGATATGCCATTTTAAGACATGAAAAGTTATTTATGTGGGACTTTATGAAACACCTGGCCAGCAGCAGCAACAACAACCTACTAGAAGATAAGGAGGAAAGACAGAAAGAAAACGATCAAGATAAACCTGCATGTTTGATATAAATGGCTGGGCAATTTTTCCATTTTATTATATGGTAATTTGTGTTTTCTATAAAAATAGTTCACATGGTCTTCTTTTACAGCTGTAATTTATGAAAATGGCAAGCATTGAGATTGAAAAAATAAGTTAGTAGTAAGGTCTCAAAATACACGCACGTAGCGAGTGACGAGTCAAAACAGCTGACACGAGTGGAAAAATATGGCAAGGTTATAATTTTGGAAATAGAGCAAGAAAACATGGAAAGCAAGGTTAGGATTAGGATTAGAAGGCAAGGTGGGGTGTGCCCATTTTATAAAAGACAAGGTGGAGTGCCCCGATCTAGTCTATGTTCTTATAACATATGAAATAAAGTTTGGTTCTTTTCCTCACTGTATTTTCTCTCTCTTTCCCTCCCTTACAACCGCAAGGACTTGGAATTTTCCGGCATTGACTCGTTTAAGGTTTTTCAGCTTACTGAGTTACAGATCGGTGAGCTAAGTGCTGTGCATGGATATTTTATTTACAATTTCTGTTTATTTTTTTTTCCTTTGACCCTCAACAACTAGAGTGGTTGCATGTCTGTTGCTGCAAATCACAAAAAGATCTCTTAGAGATTTTATTGAAGTTTTTTTGGTACCCATAATCTTAGAAATTCAAAACTGAGTAGAATTCAGTCAATTTATGCAGATTTGGCTAATCTTGTTTTTTTTTTTAAAAAATTAAATAGCTATTTATTCATTTTCTTATTGTTTATTATACTGCCATTGTTATTCATGTTTTCTATGTTTTCCAAGAAACAGATAGGTATAGCTTTTAGCCATTGAGAAATATATGGGAAATGATCTCTGCATTTATAACATAGATGCAATTGCAGTTTCTCTTGACTTTATTCAAGTATAAAATGTGTTCTGGGTTTTTGGCAGGGGAGGTTCAGGCACATGAGGTAAGAAAGAAGAAGAGGGCTTGTATAAATCAATGAATTTTGGCAATTCACCGAAAATCTTAGGCACCAGAAGCAAATTGGTGTTTTCAATTGAAAGAATCACTACCCAGAGCAGAGATGAGGAAGAAAAGCTAGAAACAGTTGGCTGGTAGAATGGATCCAATGATTAATCATGGAGAGATTTCCAATCCCGCTGGATATTGATTTCTTACCAACAATGACAGAGAAGCCCATTCCAAGATCTAATGTGATGCTGACTGACGGGCAAGGGAACCAATTGGGCAGAACGAATTGGCAACTGGGCGGATTTTCCAGTGGATGTGAACAGGATGTGTCAAGTTACAGCAGAGTGACTCAACATGCTGACCAGATTGATCAACTGGTTAGAAATGGTGGGGATAATATTAGAAATGCAGGCATAGGTCATGAGGTGACAAGAATGGGTAATAATACGGGCAATCATATAGAGAGTCAGACCGCAGGTTTGAATAGCAGTTTATTAGCAAGTATCTTAGCATATCCAAATATAGCTACATTTACCTCTCCAGTCGCACCTCCTAGTGCAAGCACATGCATGGTTTGGAGGCCTTCATTTCCCAACCTGCATGCTCAAGTCAACAATTGCAGTGAACCCAATTTGCTGCTCGGAAACCAAGCTCGCTGCTGGAATCTTTTGAGCAGCAGCTATATCTCATCCCAGACACACTGTAAGTAAACATAACTGTCCTTTGATTTTATGACGACTTGTTCATGAGACTGCTGTGATGTAGGAACTGCTCATTCCAATCCATAGGTAACAGCAAAACATAAGATGTCTGCATTTCATGTCATATGGCATTGAATCAATTTGACAGAATGTAGTTCAGAGCACAGAGATGTAATTTAGCATGTAGGTCTCCATTTATTTATCTAGATCAGAATTTGACATTTTCTATATGCTTTGGTATGAGCGAAAGTATTTAAGCATTCCACACTCCACAGATTAACTAAGTTTGTGTCTTTTACTCATTTTACAAGAATCAAAACTCACTAGGAAGATATAAAAAACAAGAGACGGGGATGAAAAAGAATCAGCTTTCATTCTGCCACTAGCTGAACTTTTGTTTCGACCGCCTTTTTTGTCAAAATCTTATTCTACATTCTTAAGAATATTGCTTTCTACAGATGAACCTCCATCGCCTTGGCTTCCTAGCCATGATCTAAACTCATCACCAAGAATAGAAGCTGATGCAGCCTCAAGTGTTACCACCTCTTTTAAATTTGCCACAGCAGTGCCAGATCATGCCAAGAGATTGGAGAGTAAGCTTCCTGCAACAATGAGTCCCTCGCGAGAAAAAAACTCAAGTGGAGAAAATGAGAAAAATGATTTAGTTGTATTCAATGAACTCAAAGCCAATCAACACAATTCTGAAGAGCTCTCGTGTAACATTGCAGACTCATCTTCTGCTGTCATTTCTACACCATTTGAGGGAGAAAAAGATCTAGCAAAGCCAGATGAACAAGGCATCGACCTTAATAAAACACCACTGCAGAAACCTCCAAAGAGAAGAAAGCATAGGCCAAAGGTGATTGTGGAAGGCAAACCAAAAAGGACTCCCAAGGCTACAACCACAAAAAACACCGACCCCAAGGAGAAGTCAACTGAAAAGCGGAAGTATGTTCGCAAGGCTTTGAAAGAGCCAGCAATTCAACAAACAGATTCTGCTATAGAGACTACACCTCCCAGCTCTGCAAAGAGGAAGTATGTGCGCAAGAAGGGCCTGAATGAATCAGCAGTTCAACATACAGATTCTATTGGAGAAACCATTAATACCCGTCCTGTGAAGAGAAAGTATGTGCGCAAGAAGGGCCTGAATGAATCAGCAGTTCAACATACAGATTCTATTGGAGAAACCATAAATAACTGTCCTGTGAAGAGAAAGTATGTACGCAAGAAGGGCATAAATGAATCAGCAAATCAGCATGCAGACTCTACGGTAGGGATTACACATTCCAGTGCTGAAGCTGGTGCAAAATCATGTAGAAGAGAATTGAGGTTTGATTTGGAAACTACCACAGATGAAAGATACAGTAATGCAGCTGCTCAGGAGGACATGCTGAATAAAAAAAGAGGGACTTTTGATCTGAACACAAGTCTTCAAGTGGCAGATTCAAGCACTACAACTTCACAGATGAACCAGCATAATAGTTTACAGGTTGAAAACAAGCAATCAGGTGCTACAAGTAACCAGTCACCTCTCATGAACCAGATGGGAAGAAGTTATACATCAATTTCAGAAAGACATGCAGTAGCTGCTGAGCTAACTCCAAGAAAAATCATGCACATGGAGAATTTAAACGTCAATGCAAGAGATGCACGAGGAATTGGTCAAGTTGTCTTTCTAGAAAAAAGACCAGAGCGGACTAGACAGATAACATATCAGAATACCCCTCAATCAGTACAAATGATACCATTATATTTAATTGAGGGTAGAGGATCCAAGAGAGAACACCTTCATATTGAGAAAACAAACACTTGTACTTCACAACCAGTGGGCTCGTTGTTTGATGAATATTATCAAAGCATTCCAGGCGTGGGATGTTTGGAGGCCCAGAAAAGAAACAAAACGGAGAATGGGACTCAAACAAACACACTGAGTATTTCTTCTTGTGTTGCAACAACTAAATATCCCGGTGAGTGGTATGTTCACCCGACAGCTTCACAGAACCTTCCAAAGCAATGTATTTCATTTAACCCGATTTTACAGCTAGAAAGGACAGGAGAGTCTAATGGATTGGCTCAAGTCCATAACTCCCTCTCCCCCACCACAATAGCAGTTTGTCACAACCTTTCACAAACCCCTCTCAAAACAAACCATGCATCTGATAGCCAACTGCAACCTGAAACTTGCAACACTGAAATGTCAAGAATACAGCAGATGTCTGGAGCTACTGTGTCAATACCAATTCCATCTGGAAAGGGTAGGATGCCGCAACAACCAAAGGATATCTTGAAAGAACATCAGCAGCCATCTGCAAAGAGAAGAGGTATAGCATGTTTAGCATATATTATAAGTATGATGCTTTAAGGGTTCAGATAACTTACTAAATGTTCTAGTCACCATAATTACAGCAACCACTATTCACATCCAATGCAGGGCGACCAGCAAAGCAGAAATTCTCCTCTACAATTGAAGAAATCATACACCACATGGAGTGCCTCAGTCTCAATGCAAGGAGCAAAAAATTAAAAAACAAAGAGCAAAATGCACTTGTGCCTTATAAAGGAGGTGGCACACTTGTTCCCTATGATGGGTTTGAATTTGTCAAAAAACACAAGCCAAGGCCTAAAGTAGACCTTGACCCAGAGTCAGACAGAGTATGGAAACTGCTGATGGGAAAAGAAGGAAGTGAAGGCCTTGAAAAAACAGATACAGGGAAGGAGCAATGGTGGGAGGAAGAGAGAAAAGTTTTTCATGGGCGAGTTGATTCATTCATTGCAAGAATGCATCTCGTTCAAGGTACAAATCTTGTACTTTTTCCCAACATATTCAAGATTATTACTGAATTCAACAGCACAGAGAGAGAGAGAGAGAGAGAGAGAGAGAGAGAGAGAGAGACATGTATGTTATTTGTGCCCTCCAACTTGAGAACCAGTCCTGCTATGCTGCATCCACTCACAAACATACAACTTTATACTTATCTGAAGAAACAGAGCATTCATATTGCAGACATATTGCATTTGTACATGTAGAAGTACAAGTGTTTGTTTGTTTACATATGCACGTGTCCCTTGCAAATGCACAGAGACATAACATGGAATGTTGCAAATGCAAAAGCGCTGTCACCCATGAAAAACAAAAGCACAATTCTGAGAGAAGAATTATTTCACTTGGAAGAAAAAGTCATCAGTAAGTTTCCCACTGCTAATGTAAGTTTGTAGTAAAACAGAATCAGGTATTGCTATCAGGACAATATAAAAATGGAACTGCAAAATGTTTATGCTGCCTCTTCAGAGCAGATAAACATGTAAACCAGTGTGTGCTACATTTCCTCTGAGCTTTTGAGTTGCTAAAATAACCTACTGGAAAGATTCAATTGAGTTACAAAATTGTTCAAAAGTTCATCAGCACATTTACTAATGCTTTCTAATGAGAAAAACTAGGTGAAATATAGTCACAAGTTCTGCAGCTCACAGATCACACATCTAATCCCTCAATGTTGTACCAAGAATGAACATACAATTTAATTCCCTCTTTAGTGAATCAAATAGATAGTCACCTGCATGTATGAATGTAAATAACATTCTTTGCAGGAGATAGGCGTTTTTCAAAATGGAAGGGATCGGTTGTTGATTCGGTAATAGGAGTTTTCCTTACCCAAAATGTTTCAGATCATCTGTCAAGGTAAATATGACATTTCAGCGTAATTTCAAGACCAGATGAGCCATGATAATTAATCTCTATTCATGAACTGAACAATATCGTCAACTACATTCCCACCTTGCAGCTCTGCCTTCATGTCTCTAGCTTCATTATTTCCTCTGAAGTCTAGGAGCAATGCAGCTCATGACAGCCATAGGAAAGGCATCATGGTTGAAGAACCAGATGTCTGCATGCAAAACCCAAATGACATCATCAAATGGAACAGCAAGTTTAGGTATCCACTCTACAACCAAAGCCCCATTACACACCATGGATCAGCAGAACCACAGGGAGAATCTGAAACTTGGTGTATAGAAAGAGCAAGCATGGTAGGGGCACAAAGTCACAGCCTGGAGGAAGAATTTGTATCATCACAAGATTCTTTTGATTCCTCGACTGTCCAAGCAAATGGCGGAGTCAGATCCTACTCAGGCTCCAACTCCGAAACAGAAGACCCTCCTACTGGATGCAAACCTAGCACAAGTCATGATTTATCTTTTGTGGATCGTTTAGAGATGGAGAGTCCCGCCTTGCTAGAAGAATTTGATGGTTGTGAGAGTGGAAGTTCATTGTTTCATAGGGGATCCAGGCATGAAAATGAGCAAGCAGAAGGTATACAGAACATGCAGCAAGGAGCTGGATTGGAAAGAATAGGTAATCTGAACTGCTTTTCTCCATATAATAAGCAATTCGATTACTGCAATCCACAGATGCAAGGGAAAGTGGTTTCGTGCAGTAACTATGGGTTGCTACACATGACTTCACAGTCCAATGCACAGCAAGCAGAAGGCTTCAAATTGCACAGTGAAGATTCCATAACTTCTTGGACATCAAATTCTTCCAGATTCAACAAAGAAAAGGCTGCAAGCTGCTCAAGCAAAACTGTTGGACAAAAGGCTGCGAGTGTGGGTAAAAAAGCTGCCAGGGAATACGAGTTGCCAAGGTATCAAGAAGCTCCACTAGCAGTCCAACATTCTCTCTACAGAAAGCAATCAATGTATGAACAAAGCAGTTTTCAGCCTTACCATGAAAATCAAGTTAATGAGAGGAATGAGACCTTGCAATGGCAAAGCATGTCAGCTGGTGGACCTGTAAATCTTGCCGAAACGTTGCCTGAGAAGCAAAACAGTTACACACAGCACATCTCGAATGTCCCCAGACTCACAGAAAACATTCTTGATTTTCAGAGGATCACTTCCGTGAATAAGCAAACACCCCAAGAAAACATAGTGGTTGACCCAAATACAAAGGAGAAAGTACATCCTGATAACAGGGAAAACCTCAAGTCAAATGCAAATGCCTCAAAAGCTAGAAAAGGAAAAGTTGAGAGTGAGAAAGCAGATGTATTTGACTGGGATAGTTTAAGGAAGCAAGTGCAGACAAATGGAAGAAAAGATAGAACCGAAGACACAATGGATTCCTTGGACTATGAAGCAGTGCGATGTGCTGGAGTCCACGAGATTTCTGAAGCCATCAAAGAAAGAGGGATGAATAAAATTCTAGCAGAACGAATCCAGGTATTTTAGTATGTTTAACCTCAAGCCTTAATAACCTTTCTTTCCTCTTCAAATGGCTTTGTGAACTGTTCTCTTGCTCATGGTGGATTGTGTGAACTCAAGGCACAGATAAAACATGTTAATAATGGTTGCACAATATTGCAGGAATTCCTAAACCGACTGGTAAGGGAACATGGAAGCATTGATTTGGAATGGTTAAGAGATGTGCCCCCTGGCCAGGCAAAGTAAGCCACCCCAAATATTAGAGTTCCTACTCAAAAGTATTGATTATTCCAGTATGTCAATGTGAAGCAGCTCATAACAAAATTTAAGCAAAAGATAGCAAACGATTCATCAAATGTCATAATATGTTCCCCGGTTTCTGAAATATCTTTATTTTTCAGGGATTATCTGCTAAGTATACGGGGGTTGGGGTTGAAAAGCGTGGAGTGTGTGCGGCTCCTAACACTTCATCATCTTGCATTCCCAGTGAGTTTCATGTGTAAAAAACAGATAATGTTGAACTTACAAGAGATAGCAAATTTGTACAATTCAAATGATTCGATTGCCTGTTTGTAAAGGTTGACACAAATGTTGGGAGAATAGCAGTTCGGCTGGGATGGGTCCCTCTCCAGCCACTGCCAGAGTCACTGCAGTTGCACCTGCTAGAACTGTAAGTATTATATGTAACAAAATTGACACCAAAATTTTCTAGTTCACCAAAAATGCTAACCAAATTCCCTCTAGGTACCCAATACTCGAGTCAATTCAAAAATATCTCTGGCCAAGATTGTGCAAACTCGATCAAAGAACACTGTAATCACATGACTCTTCCTTGGAGCCATTCTGTTCATCGAAAGCTGTACTCTCCATGCATAAAGATCATGCTTTTTTTTTTTATTCAGATAAGATTTGTTGATTTCCATCTTTTTTTATGGGATTACAGGTATGAATTACATTACCAGATGATCACATTTGGAAAGGTATACTCATTTTGGCACTTGATAGCATATTAATCAGAGCACTCTTCGTGATTAAGCATCTGAAAAGCATCAAAATACCCGTGCTTTAACTTATGCAGGTCTTTTGCACAAAGAGTAGACCCAACTGTAATGCATGTCCCATGAGAGCAGAATGTAGACATTTTGCAAGTGCCTTCACAAGGTTTGCATATCTTCTCTGACTGCCAACAGCATGTAACAAATATTATGCTAGCCATCAAAAAATATAATTTTGAAATATAAAACATTGCAAGGTTGACCATTTCAGTATTCAATCACATGAAATATAATTAGCGTGGTATAACTTAGAAACACCACAACTAGAATAAAATAAACAAAATGACCGGTCACTTGTAGCAATAAAAGTTAGTGAGGAGGAAAATTAATTGCAATTCGCAATGTCATGCTATGCTACTTTCATTGTGGTTGACTGCTCTCTTGCAGCAACAAAGAGGTAGGGTAGTGTTTCAATTAAAAATACATGATCTATGACCCAAAATTATTCATGATCTCCGAGTCAGTTGCACATGAGGGGCCACAATTTTACTTCAGTTTAAGACAAGATGTTTGAAAAAGGAGTTTTTCATTGAAGACAATCCTTGAAAAAAACATTTCTGTTTCTCATATTGGGTAAGCATGCATTCTTGTCCAGGCCATAGATATATAAAGATTTTTACCAACTCTTCCAGGCTAAAAAGTAAATAATGACCATCCCATCTTTGATCTATCCTAGTTGTAGGAGGGGAAAACGAAGTAAAAGAAAATTTAGTGTTGATAATTGCTGAAAGAGATCAATGGATGAGATAACAAGAGATCTATATAGACAAGTTAAATTTCATTTTCTCAAAACCAAGTACCTCGTTTCTTAATATGCATAACAGGCATACTTTTGATTTTTTAAAGCAAAGGAAAATACGTGCTCTATTTGATGCAGTGCAAGGCTTGCACTACCTGGACCAGAAACAAAGGATATAACAACTTCAACCGTTCCCTTTATGCCTGAAAAAAGCCCAAGCATAGTCATCAATCCCATGCCATTACTTCCACCTGAGGACAACCAACATAAAAGTGTGGGGTTTGATATTGGCAGTTGTGAGCCCATAATTGAAGAGCCAGTAACACCAGATCAAGAGCAGACTGAATTAGCAGAGACTGATATTGAGGACTTCGGGGAAGATCCTGATGAAATACCCACAATAAAACTCAACATGGAAGAGTTTACTGAGAATTTACAGAATTATATACATTCAAACATGGAGCTCCAAGAATACGACATGTCCAAAGCATTAGTTGCTTTGGATCCAAATGCTTCTATCCCCACACCCAAATTGAAGAATGTTAGTCGCCTACGGACAGAACACCAAGTGTAAGTAAAATCTTCTCATAATCAAGGTCGGAACTGAGTTCCTCCACCTTTTTAAGTTTTTTCTTGGTCCTTATGCTTAATAGTTATTTTATAAAAGCTCTATTGTTGCTCATAACCAATAACAGAATGATTTACTAGTAACATCCATACAGCTCAACAAATCAAAGACAGATTCATACAAAACTATATAAGGTTAGCAAAAATCATCTCGAACATGTGATAAACCGAACCAACTATTGGCACCATGCACATCATGCAACAGTAGTACATGGAAATGAAAAAAAAAATAGTTCTAAAAAAACAGAAGACCTCAGGTATCAAAATAATGGCAGAAAGCCAGATTTCAAACTCACAGCCTGCTCCATTAATTAGTATAAAATGTTGAGGGGGAGTTTGGACCATGGATGAGGTCCTAAATGATGCATCTCACACTTTGTCTTCGTGATGTTATGCAGGTATGAACTTCCAGATTCACATCCTCTCCTTCAGGGGGTTAGTTTTCCTTCCATTTTCTAACATTTTTATTCCCTTGAAACTACATGCTTTATTTAACAGCCACTGAGCCACTTTATAGAACTTGCAGATGGATAAAAGAGAACCTGATGATCCTAGTCCATACCTTCTAGCAATATGGACACCAGGTAAGCACAAAAACTGTGACTTTCAATGGTTTCAACAGCAACTAAAACGAATTTCAGACTACCTGTACTGTATTTAGAGAACTAATTACTGTTGGAGCATGTTGCAAAGCTTCAGGCGTGTTAATATGATTTACCAAAGTAGCAAGCATTCTACTTATATGATGTGACAAGAAGTAGGAATGCTCCTCTCATGAGAAAAGGATGCCACTGTCTTGAAGTATTACTAAGCAATATCTTATTATTCAGGTGAAACTGCAAATTCAATTGAGCCACCTGAACAACAATGTCAGTCCCGCGAACCAAACAAATTGTGCAATGAAAAGATATGTTTTTCATGCAACAGTATCAGAGAAGCTAATTCACAAACAGTAAGAGGAACACTTCTGGTGAGTATATCCATCTTTGTGGTACATAAATAATCATCATGGAAGCCCCAGCATTCTAGTTAACTACATGTTTTGCATACTGATATTTTTATTACCACATATACAGATACCTTGTAGAACAGCGATGAGAGGAAGCTTCCCGCTGAATGGAACATACTTTCAAGTGAACGAGGTAAAACTACTAAAACTTTGTGTAATTCTCCTATTTCCTCCAAATGACCAGGAAACCCTGCCCATCCTATGTATGCCAGAATTTAAAGCCATAAACTTTTCAATAAATAATTATCAAGTGAATCTGCAATTACCTTGCAGATGTTTGCAGATCATGAATCTAGCCTAAACCCAATTGATGTTCCAAGAAGTTTGATATGGAATTTGCCAAGACGGATTGTCTACTTTGGAACTTCTGTACCATCGATATTTAAAGGTACAAGACAATGTTAGTGCATTAACATTCCAACTAAATTACAAAGGAGAAGGCTGGCTAACAAGAACTCATTATTTTTCCCAGGACTTTCAACAGAAGGAGTTCAGCACTGCTTTTGGAAAGGTATCCGATGCTGTTTTCAGTATTTAATAAAATCCTGACATATGAAAGACACCTTCCCAGTCATGCCGGGATATTGTTAAATTCTAGTCTCATACACTTGGCAACCTTCAGTCAGCTTGACTTTGTCGATTGGTGAAACTTTATTTGCAGGATTTGTTTGTGTGAGGGGGTTCGACCAGAAAACAAGAGCACCCCGACCTCTCAAGGCCAGGTTACACTTTCCAGTAAGTAGGTTGGTAAAGACAAAGAACGAGAAAAAATGACAAGCAGGAGAGCAGCATGCGAAGTTTAACAGCAATGGTTCTGACCAGCAAGACATTGCTACCTTATTTTTTGTTTAATAGACATGGCAAGCTTTGTGAAGAAGAAAGATCCTTGACTAACATTCTGTTGTAGATTCAAGTGTTCTTCCTCTAACATGAGATGCATTACAATATCCGAGCTGGGCACACAAATTTCAATTGAAGTGGTAGGATAGCATCGCTAATGGGATGTAGTTGATGCGATCCCATTTACAGGATCCAGACCCAGCTGAGAGAATTTTCATGTGTAATTATAGGATGACATTGCTAGTGGAATTTAGTTGATTTCATAGTTTTTAAGATGTTTTTTTTTCTATTCAAGCTCAAAACAGGGCCATTCTTAAGAAACTAGTCAATGTGAGCGACACTCCTGTCATCCAAATTATTTCAATTCATGCTCGAATCAGAGCTATTTTTAAAAAGTAGTGAGTAGCGGCAAATCTCTCTCTCCCTCACCTGATTCTTTTTCAAATCATGCTCAAAACAGAGCCCTTGTTCAATAATTAATCAATATCAACCCCCCCCCCACCGACCACCAAAAAGAAGTAGAACGATATCTATTAAACTCTCCTTTAAAAAACGTACAGAACTTATGCGCATCCATCTATTAAACAGGCATTCAAATCTCAATTCTTAAGACTATTTCAAAGCCTGCTTGTATTTCGAACCAACAGGTATTCAAATTCATCAATCAATTAACATATACACCTAGTAAAAAAACCCTCCATCACTTGCTTATAAAACAAAAGAGCACATAACATCATAATCCTATGCATTCAACTATTTAGCTAAGCCAGACACAATTAATCCACTAGATCAACAAACCAACACATTTATGACCTACCTCAAGCAATTCATCAATCAAATCACAAACATTTCACAAGCAATCAATCTGATCGACTTCTAACAAAAACTGATATTAACTTCTAGTCGCCGTTTTAAAAAAATAAAGCAGAGACATATTCAGAAGAAAAACAAAAACACGAAAAAATCATGCTCGGTAATTTAAATTACGCTAAAAAAAACTTAGCTCGATCGATTCCAGCACGGTGCATCTAATCGTTTTTTCTCTGCAGCCAAACAAACACGTGCTCACAATTCCAAAAAATCAATAACAGCAACGACAGTAAATCGCAATCAAAAACAAATAAACAGCAACAATAACAGAAATCGCGACCGATGACTAAAATAATAACGCAATCAGAAGTTCAAATTACCTGCGCTTAAATTCTCATCAACGCCAACTCGTTTTCGCCGATATTCTGCAGTAACAAGGAGGATAAATCAAGCTGAGAAACAGAGACGCGAGGAGTTAGGGTTTGGAATTGGAGAAATTCGAGCGAACTCGGAGATCGAAGCTGCGTACCTGAGAAGTAAGAGCACGATCGAGACACGGAAACTCTCTCTCTCTCTCTCTCTCTCTCTCTGGATGATGAGAGGGGGGGGGGCGGATATGAAGAGAGAACTTAAGGGGAAGGGTTTTGGAAATTATTATATTTGTTATTTTTATATTTCATATCCGGGGATGGATTTGATTTCCTTGCTGGTGCTCTCTTTCAATGTTTGCCGCCTTTTTGTTTTCCCTTTCCCTCTGATCGTGATTTTGAAAGTTTCTGCTTTGGTTGTGGATGGGGTTCTCGGGATTTTTGTGAAACCGTGGCTTATATGTCGACACGTGTGTTCTTGCGGCTGAGGATGAACTATTTTTGCCCCTGTGGGTTGCGGGATGTTCCATTTTTTACCCCATGGTTCAAAACGTTTTTGATAGTACCCCTGATTTTTAGATTTTTTAATGTTGTGAGACACTTTGAAGGTCTTCGATGATTTAGCTTCCGGTGATCAATTAATTTAAAGAATTATTTTAAAGAGGGTGTAGTGAAAACATCATGGCATTAGAAACACAAACGATAAATAAAAAATTAAAATATGTCTTTGAGATGTAAAGATATATAGCGTGAGCTGGCATGTTAAAGCATTTCGTGCAATAAATTTAAAATTTATTTATCCTGTGTTACATTTTTGTATTATATTACAGTTATTGTGTTGTGCTATTGATAAAAATACTTGAATTAAAATCATTGTTAAATATATAAGTATAAAATTAAACATTTTCTATAGTAAACTAAATAAATTACTTAATAAATAAATCCTTTATTTGAAAAAAAAAAGTAAACGTCATAAAAAACATAATAACCAGGACATTATATGTTTTTAGTGAAAAAAAAACTATAAATAATTTACCTAAGATCCATACAAGCTGAGTCTAACATGCTTGATTTTAGCTAATTTTAAAATATTAAAAGATACTAATTGTGTAGTTGAATATTAGTTTATTAATGAGTATAGAGTACAAATCATTTAAGCTAGACAGTTTTAAAATATATTTAATATTATTTTTATCTTTTTAAATGAAGTAAGTAATATCCATATAAAAAAAATTATAATTCTTATACTTTTCAAATGGAAGCTAGTATACCTTTAAAATGTTTTTGATTAAAAAAAATCATTTTTCACTCTTAACCAATTAACTTTTAAAATACTAATAAAAACACATTTTTAATGCTTTATTTTAAAGCAAATCAATAAAAGCTAAAAAAATGGGGCCAGACAAGCTCTTTTAAGGTATGCGATTTAAGAATTATTTGCTGCTCACAAAATACACGTCGCAATCCAGCGTGTGAAAAAAAAAGGAGCATGAGTCTTTGATAAACATGTTGGGATGAGTGCTGCTTTGCTCCATAAACATGATGCAGCAGTCTCGATCTCGAAGAACCAAAGGATCCTCTGCGAGTCCTTGAAATGTTCAACAAAGTAAAAGAAGGAAGATGGGTTCAAGCACAATTTGTTAACTTACGAGTGCATTATCCAGAAACCTGGGTTTATTGGGAATTTCGAGGGCATGAGGATGGAAATCGACAATAGTCTGCTCGAAGGAGTGTACATTGGAGCTGTGAAAAATCACAGAAGGAAAGGGAAGGTTCAAGAGCCTGTGTGATGTGTTTGAAAGAACGGAGTTTTATAATGGTGGGCCGTCTGTTTAATCTTACAATACAAGTACGAATTTGTTGGTGGAACTTTGATATTTCAAGCATATTTGGGAATGAAGTATAAAGGGATTGTTCCTAATGTTTATACCATGCCTTGACGGTGTTCCTTCTTTGGTTCATGCATCTTCAAGGTTCCATCAAGCTTGATGATCCCTTTGGCTGACTGGCTTCCAACAAGGGACTTCACAGCCTTGTCATCTACATCCCATGCTCGGCTCACGAACTCCGTAGAGAAGCCGGTGAAAATGCCATTGGAGCCTGTCAAAAAGAAGTCAGTAAATTCACCAGTCTTTAAGAAATGCTATTCTTGCTTTGGATTTCAAAAAATCTCATAAGTTTGAATTAATATTTGATTATTGTATTATGATAGAAGAGAAACATATAACAAGAATAAAGAATAAGATATATCTTATTGTACTCTTGAAATTATAATCATTCCTCATGTCTTTATCTCTGTAACAAAAAATATAATTGAAATTGAAAATATTTCATTCTTTTAAAAGCATTGATTGTGCACTTAATTAATTTTAGCTTTTAATATATCACGGGGATATCCAAGAAGTAAAATACCTGTTGTGATCATGTACACTTGGAATTGACTAAATATACTGGAGAGAAAAAAGAATGGCAGGAGAGGCACGAAACTGTAGTTGGATTGCTAGAAATTAACACATGGTACAAAACCAAGGTTACGTTAGTGCATTTTTTATAATGTATCAAAATCCTTGTAAATAATAAGTTATTTAGTATTTAAAAAAGTAGTTAATTGATATATTCTGATGTATAGATTTTTTCTTTTTAGACTATGAAATTCTAGACTTATGATAGAAGTTCGAGTATGAATAAAAACAGTCTCAATCAGGAAAACTTAAAGACTCTTCAATAATAAAGTCAGTATATTTATGAGAAAAACAATAAATGACTTGAAAAAGTCTTAAACTCAGGAACAAAGATGTTTGTTTTTAAATTTTAAATTAGTCAATACTCTGAAATCTATTAATTTATTTTAAGATATAAAAGTTTTCAGAGAAGAGAATGACCATAAAGCTCTAATATATGCTCTTGGCAATATTAATATAAATAAATATCTCTTACATATCATTAATATAATATTAAATATGGTAGGTTCATTAAGAGACCTTGTATACGTATATGAGTAAAGAAAAAACATTGTATCAGTATGAATGAATATTTTACATGGAGAGACATGATGGTTTGTTATGCTTTAAATACTTTTATTTAAGAGGATAGTTTAGGATTAGACATATAGTTTTAGAACCCAATAATGGTTGAATCCAAATGTTTCGGGTTTGATATGTTTGTTGGACTCATGTTGCTCTGGGTTTAGCTAATTGCCAAGTTCAAATGCTTTGAGCCTAGTATGATCGCTAAACATTTGTTATCTTAGACTTACCTGATTGTCAAGTCTAAGTTTTTTAAGTTTGACATGCTAACTAAATCATCGTCACTTTGAACTTAATTGATTGTCAAATCTAATTTTTTTTTTAGCATGTTGTGCTCGTCAGACCTTTCTATCTTGAATTTGATTAATTATCAATTTCAAGCTTTTTAGATTTTATATGTATCATAGCTTTATATTTTTTAAAATGACTTTTATTTATAGAAAGTCTATGATAAAAAATAAAATGGTGACTCATGATTTATCATGGTGGAGCATGTATAGTCTAGTGTTTCTTTTACTTTCATTGACTTCGAAAAGACCCCACACGATTCGAAAATCATGAAAGTATTTGCTAGAACAAGAAAAGGAAAGAAAAAGGGCAATTTAACTATTTTTTTTCTTCATATCTTGACTGTTTTCCTGGTGTGGTTGTTGTTTTCCTCTTGTATATGCTTTGGAGTGCTTATTTGTCTATGAAGTCAGGATCAGTGAAGAATTATTCCCTGTAATGATATGATAGACAAGTACACCCTCTCTCAGGAAGGCATAAGATGGGTCATGTGGTCACTAGATTAACATCGTACTTAATTTAGAACTTGTGGTTTAAAATATTTTTTATTTAAAATTATATTAAAATGAATTATTTTTTATTTTTATACTAATTTAGTAAAATTATAAAAAATTACAAAAAAATTAATTAATTCTTTTAAAGTTAAAATTATTTTTGAAAAACATCTAAAAACAAAAACAAAAACTACATCAAACATCATTTTAAATTAAATATTTTAATTAAAATAATATTATTTAGTATTTTTAATGTTATTCGCTGACATTTAGATGTGTCAATCAAATTAATTAATTTTTATTAAATTGATATTTTTTTATTTAATTAGGACCTTAACTTGAGTTTAATTTTAAATCTCAAATTTTTAATTAAAACTGAATTTAATAATTCCATGTAAAAAATAAAAATAAAAATAAAAATAAAGACTACATCAAACATCATTTTAAATTAAATATTTTAATTAAAATAATATCATTTAGTATTTTTAATGTTATTCGCTGAAATTTAGATGTGTCAATCAAATTAATTAATTTTTATTAAATTGATATTTTTTTTATTTAATTAGGACCTTAACTTGAGTTTAATTTTAAATCTCAAATTTTTAATTAAAACTGAATTTAATAATTCCATGTAAAAAATAAAAATAAAAATAAAAATAAAGAAGAAGATGATTCTGATAATTTACCTCCTAATTTTTAATTTATGTTCTTACAACTTTGGTGGACTTAACCATTTTTTTTTTATTATTCTAAATCAAACAGCGACATAGTTAACACCCATTCTTTATCTTCGTTATTCTCAATACTTTTTTTTAATCAGACAACTTAAATGATTGGCCATAAAAAAGTGCTAAAAAAAGGTTTTGAATTAAAAAAATCCTCCTACTGTTAAAATCAAATAGTAAGAAATTAACTAAATATTCACGTCAAGAGGTCAAGATCCCTAACGGGCTACTGACCGGAAAACCTGCCTGTTACACACCCATGAATGCAACAAGGAACAGGAACCAATCAAATCACAGAAGAATTGAAAAAACAACCAATCAGTGACACCCCTATCCCAATTTCACCCGCCACCCACCCGCACAAAATCATACCCCAACCATTCACTGAACTTGGCAGAATCTCATAACATCCAAACTGGACCCCACCAAACGCCCACCACCGAACTAAGGAAAAGAAAGAAATTCCCTCTCCTCTCCTTTACTTTCCTCGAGTGAATTCCATTCAGTTCCAAGCTAAACCAAAAATCCATGCCAGAAAATCATTTCCATTTCTAGCAACTGCAAAGTCTCTTCCATGTTCAAATACTCAGACTTCAAGTTCAAGTACAGTAACTGATAATCGAGGGTTTGGAATGGATAGTTGGTGTGGAGGAGAGGCAACAATTAAGAGCCGGGCTAAGCAAACTGAAGAGAGTTATCAGTTACAGCTTGCTCTTGCTTTGAGGTTATCTTCACAGGCTGCTTCAGCTAATGATCCCTATTTCTTGGATTTCAGTTCTAGTGACAATACTAAAAGAGGACTTCCTCCTTATTCTCCCGAGTCTCTTTCTCATCGATTCTGGGTAATTTTTTTTTTTCATACTTTTCATTGCACGAGCATATCTCTCTGAAGTGGGCCCCATAAAAATTGAGATTTCTTTTCGGAGCTTGGAGAAAGATTTTGTTGACGTGATTTCAAGAAAATTTTACTGCTTATGTTCTTAAATATTTTATGATTTTCTCCTTTGCTTTTTTTTTTTTTATAAATTTTGTACTGCAAACGTGTTTTGAAGTTTGTGTGTGTGTGTGTTTTCGGTTATATTTGTATCAGGTGAATGGAAGTTTGTCATACTTTGATAGAATTCCAGATGGGTTTTATGTGATCCATGGATTGGATCCTTATACATGGAGCATAAGTGCCGATAGTCGTGTCCCATCTTTTGAATCATTAAAGGCTGTTAATGATTTGTCAATAGGAGTGGTTTTGATTGATAGATTCAGGGATCCTGGTTTGAAGGAGGTACATAATAGAGTTATTGGTCTTTCGAGCAGCTTGAGTACAACCGAAGATGTGGTTAAACACCTTGCGATTGTTGTTTGTAATCTTATGGGGTGAGTTCTTGAGTTATGATCAGTTTCGGGTGTTTTCAGTGAATGAGTATTAGGATTCTTGTGAACAAGGTTTTTCTTTATTGTCTCAGGGGTGTAGTCCTCAATGAAGATGATAATGCCTTTGCCGAATGCTGGAAGGAATGTACTGAAGTGATGAAAAGGCGCTTCCGTTCTGTTGTGCTTCCAATTGGAAGCTTATCCATTGGCCTTTGTGTTCATCGTGCATTGCTGTTTAAAGTAAATCTCACAACTTCGTTGTTTTTGTTCATTGCATTCTGCAGCATTTTAATGCTGCCCATGTTTGTATCAAATACATATTATTTGGATGTTGAATGGAAAAATGCAACATATTGATCATATATTTTTCCTTTAATTATTGGATGTATTTATGTCTTCCAAACTATAAATGTCTCTATTGACATTTCTTGAATTATGATTTTTTTCAGGTATTAGCAGACTCGATTAACTTGCCTTGCAGAATTGTTAAAGGATGTAAATACTGCAGAAGAGATGTCGTTTCATCCTGTCTGGTACAAGTTGGTAATGACAGGTATGCAGTTTCAACCATATATTTATTTGAATTTCACTACATAGGAGGTTGGAACTGTGGAGCAATAGAGCTTTGAAATACGAGTAAATCAATATTTGGAGGTTGGTAAATATATTGATATCTTTAGTGGTATGTAGTGCAAAGTGGTAAGTGAAGAATGGGAGAGGATGGGTGAATCTTGGATTGCTGTAAGATTCATCCGGGTTCTTACATTGGACCTGTTTGTACTTGCAGTTGAGCTTGAGCCATTTTTATTTTTCCTTTCCTTATCATCTAATTTGTCCAAGTGAATTATTTCTTAATTGACCGTTAGTATGTGCCTGGTAAAAATAAATGAATGGAACCCCTTGCTCTGACAGAAACTTTTCTCTCAAAAGAAACTGGCAGGAAAAGAATGAGCATACTGAAATTTTGACATGAGCACTGTCTACTTTAGCATCTCCTGCATAATGCTGGTGGGGTGGATCGTTTTTCTTGGATATTTGAGGAAACATTATTTATATGGCTTGAACTGCAATGATTACACAAACAGCAAGCATTGTTTCTCCCTGATACTTTGCATAACCGGAGTCCACATTATACCAGCTATTGTTGACATGGTTAGAAAGGGTGTCATCTGCATAATCATAGATGGCCATTCACCATTTAACTATACTTTTGTCTGCTATGGTTGTCTGAATGGTGGAATGGCTTTCTTTCAAGGGTGAAGTTCTCATTCCACCAGCATTCGATTCTTTTCCATTCTGTCCAAAAGTTAATCAAAGTTGCTTAAGTAATTGCTGCCGTGAGAGGATATGAGAATAATTGATGGTTGCTTTTGTTTTTCAAGATCATTTCTTCGAAATTGCGAGTGTGCCTTTTGAAGGTTGAATGGCAGACCTATCTAGGGAATTACTGTATGAGTTTTTCTTTTATGGTAGGTCTATTGCTCTATAATTGTTGAAATGAAAGGTCCATGGAGTGGTTGATCTCTGAATTAATTTCATAATCCTCAGGGAATACTTTGTTGACTTGCTTAGAAATCCAGGAGCCCTAAGCCAGCCTGATTCCTCGCTTAATTGTTCATCTTCAATCTTAGTTTCTTCTCCATTGTCTCATCCAAGGTTTAAATCTAATCAAACAACCGAGGACTTCAGGACATTCGCCAAACTCTACTTCCTTGACAGCCAGCCACTTAATCTTGTATTTGATAATTCTTCTTCAGGTGATTCCCTATCTACTTCATACATGCATCGCTATAATATTTTAGAATACATGATTGATCACTTTGGCATTTATTTGTCATAATCAGTTGAGATGAGGAGAAACCTGTGCATTATTTAATATATTTGTTTATCCTATTCCTCGAACAACCCCTACACATTTTCATAATTGTTTGAGATGCAGAGTACTTGCTCTGTGACTTCAAATTGGAATTTCCAGTTATCTCGAAGTATCTACAGAACCATATTTATTATACGATACTCTGATCATTTGCTTTGAAGTAAATAACTAAAGAATAAGTTCATCTCTTATGATCAAACTTTATCGAACTGTAATAGTTTTTAAATAAGATAAAGAATTTTTAACAAAAAAGAAAAGGCTAAAATATTCTGATTGTAATGCTCAATATGATTAGTTACAGCACATATGATGTGTCTGACAGTGACTCTGAGTCTGACCTGCCAAAGGAAATGCTAGAATGGCAAGTCATGCTTGTAAATGGTATTTAAAGACAATTGAGATTCAGTGAAGTAATCTATTATTGACACTTTCTAAACCTTGGATTTGCAGGCACTACTATTGATGAAGATGACAAATTTATTTCAAGGCTCGGTAAAGACAAGAAGAACCTTCTACCCACTTCAAGCAACAACCGTGACACTTCTCTGTCAAGTTCTGTCCTACCAGTTAGGCAAAAATATACAGATCCTGTCGTCTCTAATGCCAAGCGTGTTGCTACAAATAATTTGTTGTTCATGGAATTAAACCAGTCAATACCAAGTAAATCAAACAATCAACTTCATCTTGAAGAGGAAGATTTGGATGTACCCTGGAGTGAACTTCTTTTGAAGAATAAAATTGGATCAGGTACCTTTTCATTTGAACTTTGGGAGGACTTCACCACTGCATGCTATGGTAGCTATTAGTATCGCCTTCATGCGTCCAATGTATTTTAGTTTGTCAATTCAGTGAGATTTCATTCATGAAGGATACTGACAAATGCTTCTCAGGCTCTTTTGGAACTGTCTATCATGCTGACTGGCGTGGTTCGGTAAACATTTCTTTCTTATATCTCATAATCTTTGGCATTTTGTTTTGCTTGTTTTGAATATGTATATATTGTGGTTCTTATATCACAGAATCTTTCATCTCTATGATTGCTGTTGTTGATGAGATACCAAGATTCTTTTTATATGTTATCTATAAGAAAACCCAGCAGCGAAATGGTGTTCTAATGTAGATTCTGCTATAAAAGTTGGTGCCTTTCCAAAAATCCAATCTCCATTCTTGTCATTTTCTCTTCAGGATTTCTGGGAGGATATTGTTTGCAGGACTACCTTGTATCATGGTTGGTAGACCTATAACAGCAGTTAGGATATCTAGAGTAGCAATTTTATGTATTCTTCAGAATATGCAAAATAATCTTGTGTTGATTAGAAATCATTCTTGTGTCTAGAAGTTATCATTTGAGCGTGTCAATTCTTGTCTTAGTCCTGCAGTTCTTTCCGTGCCTTTTCTGATTTCTGCTTAAGCAGTAGTTTGACACTAATCATTCTCATTATTGAGACAAAATTGGCAATTGGTCTTGATCAGCTATTAATTTGATGTTGAGATGAAAATGATCTTCGTTTGCATCTCCAGCACTCCTCTAGAATGTAATAAATTAAATTTCTTAAAACTATCATTTAACAATAACCCTCTCTTTACGTTACCTCTCTTAGTGATATAGCTAGTAAATTTCAACAATGTATTCATATTGAATGTTTCTATCAGCTCTATGGGTGTTATTGCCATAATATAACGAATTCTTTGTTGAAGCTCCGAATATTGATTTTAGTGCTTTGCTCTTCATTAGCACTGAAAATATCAAATATGATCAGGATGTTGCTGTCAAAATTCTTGAGGAGCAAGAATTTCATGCAGAGCGCTTTGAGGAATTTTTGAGTGAGGTACCTATACCATGCTTGCTAAAAGTAAACCTCACCAAAACACAAAAGGATCAAAGAATAGAAAAGAAAAGAAAATTTCAGCATCTTTTTTTATAGAGCTAATAGTGACTCGAGTTTTTTGTGGTTTGAATTTTTACTCAATGACATTGATTTTGTTTGGCAGGTTGCTATCATGAAACGTTTGCGACATCCAAATATCGTTCTTTTTATGGGTGCTGTTACCCAGCCCCCAAACTTGTCCATAGTTATGGAGTATTTATCAAGGTATTAAGATTCTTTCTATGAATCAGTAGATATTTTTTAGGAAATCAACTCTGTATTAATGTGAATAATTTTCTTTGGACACTGCAGAGGCAGCTTGCACAAACTTTTACATATGAATGATGCTGCATTGATACTGGATGAGAGGCGCCGCTTAAATATGGCATATGATGTGGTATGCTGTTTTCTTTTGGCTAATATTTCTGTCTCTAAGAAAAATAGATAATCAGCGGAACAATTGCTAGAAAAAAATTGGAACCTTAACATCATCATCTAGAAGTGAATAAAAAATTTCCTGGATTTAGGGGTTGTTTATTTCTCTGTACAGGCTAAGGGAATGAACTATCTTCATCAGTTTAGACCTCCCATTGTTCATCGAGATTTGAAATCTCTAAATCTCTTGGTGGACAGTACATATACGGTAAAGGTTAGCATTCCTAAACTGTGATATGTGGATAAAGTTTTTCCTCTCTCCAATAATATGCTTAGAAACTTGCTGCTCTGCTCAAGAATTAAAACCTTTAATCTTAAACCCAAAAATAATGCCCCCCCCCCCTCTCCACGCTATTTGGCCCTAAATTAGTTGCAGTAGTTAAATCTCCCTTTGACAAAGGCCCAAAGGACTGCAACAGCTAATCCATTGTTGATTCCTCCCCAAATTTTTAGCATATAATGCTGAAGTTTCTAATTAGTTCTTAGAATAGAATTAAAATAACTAAATGACCCAAGCAGCCTCTTCTACCCTTAAGAAATAATAAAGAGCAAGCTAATTTTATTACAACTAAAATGTGGACACTTCTCATGACCTTTTTTCAGTGGGAATGATCATTTACATGCTATGCATGAGGAGCCTAACATTGTTTCCACTTGGAAAATGTTTATCCAGATTTGTGATTTTGGTCTCTCACGATCAAAAGCAAAGACATATATTTCATCAACAAATGCTGCAGGGAGAGTAAGTGCTACTTTGGAATCATTAAGTTGTTACATGCACTTTCTTATTGTATGTTATATGAAGGAAGCATGGATTGGGTTACAAACCTAAATTTACAATTCTGGCTCCTCTTCTTTAGCCCGAGTGGATGGCCCCAGAAGTACTCCGTAATGAGCGATCAAATGAGAAATCAGATGTTTACAGCTTTGGTGTAATCTTGTGGGAACTTATGACCCTGCAACAGCCCTGGAGAAACTTAAAACAAGCACAGGTAATTTGCTTTAGCATGCTTCCTTTCACAATTTGCTTACAAACTCGTACACAGATGATACAATAGAATCAGTTTCTCTTAATCAAGTTATATTTATGAACTTGAGAATGGATGTGAGACCTTCAAGGAAAATGCCTTGTTAAGAAATAAAGTCCCAGGGAAGGGTCAACTGGTGAAGGGTGTTGATTGTTCCTTATTATTTAAGGATATCTGACTGGCTGCTGCCAGAGATGAAGTCTGTAACTAGAATTATTGTAGTCATCTGGAACTGGATGCTAACATACACATGGTTCTGCATTATACAGAACCCAAATGCTATTATTAATCTTAAATGAGTGTCTTATATTTTGTTGTAGATCATTGAAGCTGTTGGTTTTATGGGCCAAAGGCTTGAGATTCCAAGCAGTGTAAATCCTTCAGTGGCTGCCTTGATTGATGTCTGCTTGGATAAGTAAGTGGATGATCATAATTACATCAAGTTCCAAAGAGTTTATGGACTAATTTTATCTCTCAACTGTGAAATTTGTTTATCTTCAAGAAACCCTACTCAGGACAAGGAACTAACTAATATACAGCGCCTGCCTTTAATATCTCTCTCCCCGTTCCGTCATATTCTAATGGACTTTCCTTTCAATGCAGTGAGCCCTCTAAACGTCCCCCATTCTCCTATATCATGGAAACTTTACAGGAAATGATAAATAACTCTATCTCCCATCCAGTTGCCGCTCAAGTTCGATGACAAATCTATAGGAGGGGAACCCCGGGTAAAATCTTTATTCATAGCAATGTGCCATAGATCTGATGGTCATCTGGTGCATATTTCAGGTGTGCCTGTCGTTTTATAGCACTTAATGAATCAAATAAAATTTTCTTTAATATCTTTGTTGGAATATTTATAGCTTAGCTGCATGGTGTTGTACTATTATCATCAACCAGCGAACGTCATAAATGATATTTTTCATTACCTCCTGTCCCATGCCCCATAGTTCAAGGCATTACAATAAGAGATCAATTATTAGATTTCTGCAAGGATACAGATATACTATCAGATTTCGCATTCATTCAATCCCACATGATGTGCTTTTAATGCGTGTTATAAGTCATCTTATTCTGTTGGTGGCAGGATTCTTGCTGCACATAGTTTTTTTCCTTTGCAGATAGAAGAATGGTAAAGCTGCTTGCATGGATTTCATTCTTCTCATTGACATGATACTTTCTGGGCTTCCACAAGTTGTTGATTGTCCTTTCTGTATCTGCCATGATCTAACCCTTGTTGCTACAATTGTAAATACGCGGGAAGTTGTCAGGGTATCGATACCAAGCAACATTGGTGGAAATGCCACCATGTGTTAGGAACTTTTATATGGGAAGAAGTTGAGGGCGGCAGGTTCATGTTACTAGTTACGCTGATGTGCCCATCATTTGCTTAATTGCTTCGCTCTGTTGGCCTCATATTATCAGTCAGGGTGGCTTATGAATTATGATTGCAATTTTTCAGCGTGAGATTTTTGCCTGCTCAGCTGTTTGGTTTGCGAGGTAGAGAGAGGCTTGCTATTTATCATCCCCTTGCATTTAATTTTGGGAACCTTCTAATCATACATGTTAATTCTTCTGAGGTTAAATCTTTAACAAGCACTAAAGCTGTAGAGCCCAAGAGTCTGGTAGAGCTTTCATTTTGGTACAAAATACAGTCTAGTTCTTCCGCTTTAAGCACCGTCACAGTTTAGTCCTTTATAAAGTTCATTCAGTTCTATTTTTATTTTTCAGCTGCAACTAAGCATGTTTTTAAGCATGTTTTTGAGACTGTAGTCGCTTTTGTGGTTGCGGTTTAGAAAAACAAGTTTACATAAAATATTTTAAAACAGGTTTGGTTAAACTTGTTGGAAGTTAAATTTTTACATGTAAAATAAATTAAAATTAAAAGTATATCTTCATAAATAAAAAAAATAAATTATTTTAATTTTTATAAAATCAAAGTTTGAAATGATAAAGCATACATGAAACTCGAAAAAACTAAAAATCCTTTCGGTTGCGGTGAATGCAAATACTCAGTTTAGTCCCTTGTCATTAGGCAAAGGTGTTCCTGTCGGTTTTGATCCCTCAACTTTGTTTATATTCAAATTAAATTTTTTTAAATGTAATTTGATTTTTTAAGTTCAAGTGTCGTCAATTTAGACTTCTGACTGTAGCACTTTATATAACGTATAAAAATATTTTTTTAATTTTGTTTTACACTAGAGTGTTTTTTTAACTTTCTATTTTTTCATCCATCTCATCCTCTATTTTATATAATGGTTGATTTTACTTCATTTATGAACTGGATACTCTATCATATATACGATATTTCAGAAAAGAAAAGAAAAATACTAAACAAATGGGTGTTGTTTTCCGGAGATTAATGTTTTTTTTTAATAAATTTAAAATTATTAGACACCAAATAATTCTAAAAATCATTTAGAAGTGAATACAAATCAAGCCTACCCCATCCCCACGTTTTCAATTCCCAAACCCTCCTCTTTCAAGCCGTGCTCTCTTCTCCACTCTTCTTCTTCAATTTTCTCTCTCTTTTATTCCTTGGGCAACCAAATAAATTGGCCTCCTTCTTTTCCTGCCTTGGTTATCATCATGAATGCGGAGTGAGAAAAGGCCGTAACAAGAAAATAAATTCAGCATACTTATCTTGGTAATCCTCTTAATTTGCTCCAATCTCTCATAAAATGAAAAATGCATTGATCCTGATTGCTCAAAGCTAATGGTAGTGTGGAGATAATAAATTTAAGCTATTTATGGGTAGAAAAAACTCCACTCTTGTTCATGGAAAATCTTGTGTTATTATTTTGTCATGCCTTGAATTCTGAACTCACACCGTGCCCATGCCCATGCCCATGCCCATGCCCATGCCCATTGATTTTGTGTGATTCTACCTTCTCCTTTTCATGTCAATAATATTTTTTTTTTCATTTTGTTTAATTTAAGTTCTATTTGATTTACCTATCGTCTTATTGTTTATATCCATTAATCCCATAACAATCCAAGCAAAGTTCTTTCCTTTATATTTAGAACTTAAGTATGCACAAATTACAAAGAATGTCTCCATTTTACCACCAAACAATTTACACTTTCAGAAATCTTCAACCGAAGACTTTTATTTATTCTAATTAAGACAACATTATTTCAAGTAATATTTAACAGATTCTGTTTAAATTGTAAGTCTTCTTCTATATATATATATATAAAACATTATTTTAAAGAAGATTGAACATATCCATTATGTGATTTTAGTAAAAATACTATTTGAGAAATCAAACTAATCTCAGGATAAAATTGATATAAAAGACGGTTTGAACATGAAATTGATAACATCTTAATAGTTTGGGGGTATATTTAAAGAAACTGAACAAAACTCCTCCTCCTTCAACTCAGTTAATTAATAAAAAACAATCATCTGCTGATTTCTTGGTACCTTTTTTTCTCTCTTTTAATTTTATTTTCTCTCCGCATGTCTTGGAATTTATTTTCGTGTTAAGAAATAGCCATTAGAGGGTGGACCCGGGCAGAAGTTGCCGGAATTGAAAGAGCTGAAAAATAAGTCCGGTGTCCTGTACATTGGAAGGATACCTCATGGTTTCTACGAGGGAGAGATGAAAGGTGAGGTTTAATATGTGATGAGATATTAGTTTTGATCGTAGCACCTCTGTTTTGCTGATTGATGCAAGTCTTTTGTTTTTGCTTATTAGATTTTCATGTATTTTTCAGCTCATCTCAAATGGTGAATTAAGTTCCCAAATCGAGTTGTATGGAGAAGCTTCTGGGTGTAGCCATGGAAGCCTGTACCTGACCTTTTGCTTCTATATGTTACAGCTGTTTGTTCACAAGTCTCGCCCTAACAATCCACGCTACATGATGACACTAGGATTATTCAATGTTCAAGCAGAAATTGCATATGAGCTTTTATTTTATGTGAATCCAGTCGTGTTTCAAATATATTTCCCTTGCTTCTTTTTGGTTGGATATAGAAATTGCCTGAGCCCAGGATTGTGCACGACTGTATATGCCGGAGGGAGATGACCAGCATTGCTTTTTCAGGAGACAACTTTCTCAACCACAATTTTACCGCTCCTTGAGCCTTTCTTTTACCTGTTCAGCTTCTCTTTCCCATTCCTTTGCAGCTAATTATTGATAACGAACAGGAGGTTTTCATGAAGACACTAAGCTACTCTGCCCGAATTCGGCTCCAAAATTAACCAGAGGAAGCGGCCCATCAAGAGGAGAGTGCAGTACTGGAATGAGCTAATAATGTTTCCTTCTTCAAACTTTGTAACACGTGCCCGTTTTTGACCATATAGGTGTTCTACACCCATATTTCGGCAAGTAACCTACATAGACTCTGCGTTTGTATTCAATATCCATCAATTGAAATGTTACTTTAGCTTGTGAAAGGGAAGTTCAGCAATTGGAATTCGGAGTTTGGTAACTGTTTTTTTCCGAATTTTTGCAAACCTGAGCAGCACTCCCAGACGGGAGCTCAAAGAACAAACACTGCCACACAAGATTCAAGAAATTATTACATCTATCAAGAAAGTCTCCAAGAAGGAACAAAATACCTTTAAAGAAGAGTAACGAGGATGAAAATAAGGAGAGCAGCAATAAAAGAGTACTTAAGAGCAGCAACAAGAATGGCTAAAGAGATAAAGAAAAGCTGCCAAAGAACTTGAACACTGGCCCATGTAAGCAAACCAGTCAATCCAACAGCGAAGATGTTATCAGGATTTGGGTTCAGTAATAAATCGCCCCACTTGATATTGATTAAAGGAGGAGGTTGATCTTTATTCAAATCACCACCACCACCATTGTTATTGGAAGACTCATAATTCATTTCTTGTGCTGGTTCTTTGGGTTCTTGAGTTGGGTTGTTGCTGTTGTTGGTTTGCGCAGAAAGAAGGAATCTCAGATGGGTTTTCTTGGAGATTTTGAGAGGAAAAGAAGGGAGAGGGAGGTTGGGTTGGATGTGGAGAAGAGGGATTCTTGAAGATGATGGGATTTTACGGTGTAAGAAAGAATTGAGCCCTATCATTGTGTCCATGGCATTTTTAGCACAAAAGTTAGGAATTGGAAAACAGAAATGGGCAAACTCCAAGAACAAAATTTCCTTTCTTTATTTTTTAGTCAAAATGAGGACCTAAAAAAATAATCAAGTTACAACGAGGACCTAAATAAAAATAGACAGTTTAATAACGACCACAGTGGGAGTCGAACCCACGACCTTTTGATCCGAAGTCAAACGCGCTAATCCACTGCGCTATGCGGTCTTGTGCACAACGATGTGCAAGATTATATATATCTTACTAAATAAGTAGGTGCTAACGTGGAAGGTATGGCATTCCATGTTAGCAATTCAGAATCTGTCAAGGATCTAACACTTATTGAAATGCTTTCTACAAGAATTCGCATTGAAGCTTTATGATCGTACATCAGGGAACCAAAATATATATGCTTCCAAAGGATAGGATCCAAATTTCTTGGTTTTGAAGTAATCGGGGCTTGAACGTAAATATTTGACTTGTCATGTTGAAGGGTTGTGTTTTTTTTCTCCTTTGGATTGATACCAGATGAAGCTTTATGGGATTTTATTAAAAAAAAAAAAAAAGTTTGCCACCTAATGTGATGGTTTTTGTTTTTTTTTTTATTTAAAAAAAGCAGAATGTCATTGCTTGTCCTAAACCCCACTAGAGGCCTAGACTTTCTAGCTAGCGAGTGAAAATCCCTAGCCTTTCTCCACTGGTAGTATATATTGTCTTTTCCCTCTTGGCAATGTAGCCTCTCCCCAGTCCCCACCCTGTAACTAATTCACCTCTCACCCGTAGGGCATAGCTGACTAGGCTTGCTAGAGACTTATTGAGAGTACAGTCAGCTCTCGGCAATAGACAAGTGAAGTTTTTGACACCTTTCTGTTTCTCACTAACAAAAGCCATCTTTATGCCACGCTTGTGTAGTCTGCATGTAGGAATAATATTGTCCTAAAGTCCTTCCATCCAACAACACAACAACGTGGCCGAAACACCTTTCTGTTTCTCACTTGCAAAAGCGCTTCCGCTAGTGTGGTGTGCTTGTGCCATTAATGTCCAAAATCCCTCCCTCCCATCCTTCCTTCCTTCAACAACCCACGCATAAAGATAATTATTTCCGGTTGGATTTGATTTTTACCTAAAAAATAACCAGATCAGTTTTTTAACAAAATAACCAAATTAGAAGTTGTTTAAATGGACCGGTTTTAGTTTGGTTATTTTAGAATGAAAACCAGTTCAAACAGGTTTGGCTCGTTTTTTCAGTTTGGATTTGGTTTTTCCGGTTTCAGGCTTATAAAAACCGAAACCAAACTGAACCAGTTGATTTTTTCAAATTTCTAATCGGTTTTTTCAGTATTCGGTTTTCTCAGTTATTTTTTTCTAGTTTTTTCAGTTTAATCAGTTTCTTTTTTAAAAGAAAAATTATCACCTCTACCCACGGTACTGTGACCTTTTCCTTTTCTTGTTACCGTTGCCTATGGGCCGTCCAATGCCATCAACGCGAAATGGGGAGCAAAAGGCAAAACAAGAGATTATCCAATGATGCCTTGCAAAAAGGATCCACCCTTTTTCTTCGATCTCCTCTCTCGGAATCCATATTCTATCTCCAAATCCCATCACCTCCCCCGCCCATTTCCAAATCAGGGCCCCACCACATTCTCAACCCCTCCGTACAACAGTTTGATATGATGGGCTTGTGATGTCCAGCTGTGAAATGATGACCCTCGTTACCCTTTTAGGCAAAGACAAACTCCTCTTTCCTTCGTATATAGTTGACAAGGTCTCCCTCATCACCAAATCCACCCCCTTACCAATAAATCCACTCACCATAATCATTTTCTTAACTTTAATCATTTGCTTTATTATAGCTTCCAGGTCATAAATGATTTTCGCCACATCAACTCTTATTATTTCTGTGCCTTTTAATTATAAACGGGTTGACTAATAGTGCCTTTAGCCTCCTCCTGCTGCGGTGTGAAAACACTTTTTTTTATTTCTTATTAAAATATTTTTTCATATATTTTTCTATTTTTTATTCCATCACATCAAAATCATAAGAAAAAACATTAAACAAATATTAATTTATTTAAAAATAAAAAAACACACCAGTGTAGCAAAAAATCATCTTCAAAAGCAAGCATTTTGAGAAATCTTTACGTGAGATGGCTTGTCATTCTCTTATTGGCCTCTAAAGTCTTTTGCATCATTAATACCGGCGTTCAAATGCTTTTTTCATAATTGATGTTTCAAAACCTCAAGTTAAAAACTTGAATTATTTCTTCACTGTAATATTATAGTCTTAATGATTAGATGAACACTTTAGTATCAGGATTCAATTTTTTGAATCGAGTTGACTGTTTCACAGGGACACTGTATCCATTGTGTTGAGAATATATGTTGAAATCAGAGACATTTAAAGTTAAATTAACACCAATTAATGGCTCTTTAACTGGTCTGTTTAAGAGATTAACCTTGGCAAATTTATTTTCCGATTTTGAATTAATTGGAATAATTGCGTTCCTCTAAAGGATCCACCCATATTGAAGATCTTTTCAATTAACATCTCTGGTTACCATATATATATATATATATATATATAGAACCACCATGAGAATGACCTCATCGTTGTAGCATATTTCATAAATGTATGTATGGCATGGTTCAGTGCAACTTGACTGAGTAAGCTAGCTGACCTGCAAATCTGTAGGCTCTTTTATGGATACTGCTCCCTCTCCTTCTCTTCCCTTTTTTTTTAATCTTTGAGAAAGAGAACAGAGAAAGCAGTGAAGGGAAGTCACTTCACTTCACTCCACTCATGCAAACATGAGGGAATGGATTGGGTCAGCAACGTCTGGGGTAAGTAATCAGGCCTGACAAGTGTGTCTCGGGAGGGGATTCAGATTCTTTCCTCTTCCATTCTTACGTGGGAAACATGGACTCTAGAAAAGATTCAGCAGGGACAGCTCACTTCTTGTTGACACATGAACAAGAAAAATAAGGTTTCAGTTTGGGGTGTGTGAGGCCACGGTTTTCCTACATTTCTTTAATGCTTAATATATATATATATATATATTATTATTTCTTTCACAAACTTAATTTAGTACGTAGATTTCATAGCTTGTAAGACACTTGAAAAACTTTGAATGCATGAAGCCAGAGCAAATTAAATGGATCAGATCATCAGATGTCTGCCAAAGCCTAATGCAACTGTCCTTAACTAGCACTGCTACTGAGGTCATTAACAGTTTTATGAGAATTCAATTGAAGTACGAAGAAACCAGCTGACTTTTGGGTTAGATCTTGCTATAAAGAGTTAAAAGGTGTAGTTTTAACCCCATCAGAACGAGAAATGAAACGCCGGAAAGTTTCTTTTTCTCTACTCGGCGGGCGGGCACCGATGGATACCTGAATATCAATCCTTTTTGTACTATTTTTTTAAATTAATTTTATAGAGTCTAAGAATTATATTTGTATCCATGAACCATAAAATAGAGTCTAAGAATTTAAACTCGTGTATAAACCGTAAAAATCATTCATGAATAATATAAAAATCTATTTACTATAATGAGAAATAAATTCACAACCCCACAGAATAAAATAATAAAAATAGGTTTGAGAATATGATTTGCTCAATTTAATTAATGCATGGCAAGGAGCAGGTGAAAATATTCAATGTATTTGGATATATATGCTTTCATTAATTTACAGTACTGTTGCTACGTAACTTACTCGCTAAAGTATCAGTACCCCTCATTTATTAGAGAGAATCTAACGACATGTCTTTAGTAACTAGACTAGTTAGAGAGATTCCTGAGTTTATACCTAAAGTAGAAGACATAAATAAATTCAACGATGTTCCCTCAACAATATCTTCTTAAGAATATTTTTAAGATTACCCTTTTCTTTTGTCTTGAAATTAATAAAATCCAGTCAACCTTTTTTTTTCAAAAAAAAATAAAAATCCTCTAACGTATAAGTGGTGGCAATTTCGTACCACCTATGTCCAGGAATGAATTAAACTATTCATTGGTTTAAGTACATTAATTTCTGATTTTAGACGATGATCAAACAATGTGATACGTACCCACCATATATATATATATAAGGTCGACATGCCTTTTTCCGTGGCAGAAACTTTCTGCTACTCGCATATATCTGGCCGTACGTGTGCTTCTTCCTCACATGGTAAGCATGTAAGGTTCTAAAATTTGAGTTTGCGATAATGGGCAATCTTGTACTGTTAGGATTTGTCACTTAGATGATGATTTATTTTAAATAGATTATATGAATAGTCTAGCAGATATATTTATGAACTAGTTGGATAAGTCTAAATTTAAGAAGAGATCTTGTCGCGCCATGCTAGAATAACAATTCAAAATAACTATAATTTTTGATCCGACTGTTGGATCATGCTAAAATTTTTACAATAATTTTTGATCAGGAGCTGTTTTTCTATGAGCAGTCACGGGATCGCTACACTGATAGTCGAAGCTTTAGATTTTAAAAATCACACTCTATGTCTTTTTGATAGTTTTTGTGATTTTTCTTGTTATTTTTTGATTGCATACTCTTTTATTCTCTAATTTTGAATTTTTATTTTTGTGTTTTAGGAGGATTTCTAGCCTACTGAAGGCTTTATAAAGATCCTTGAAGAAAGTAACTATCAATACTTATTAATTACGAGTTTAATCGGAAGAAAAAGATAAGCGATGAAAGAGAGGATTTCATCCGGAAGAATATTCTCACGTAAGCTTGTATATATTATTTTATCTCTTTTATGTTTCTCTCTTTTTTATAAAGTAATTATTATACTTATTCCTATAACACTCTGGAAAATATTCTCATTATTAATTAGATTCTTAGAGAAAAAGGTTATGCAATACAAGATGGCTAAAAAAAGGCACTACAATAATCAAATAAAACTTAATTAGGGTAATATATACGTACGTGATTGAACCCTAGCTAAGAATGTGGAATTTTGGAACAATAGCTTAGCCAATCATGACAAATGAGATAGAGAGACCCACCACTAAAATATTTACAAGGAATTAACATGTCTGAAACCATAATGATTTTTTTTGGAGTTTTTATTTTAAAGATGAACTATATATATATATATATATATATATATATATATATATTTTCGAACTAGTTTATTATACATATACGCACACCGAATTATTAAGTCTTTTTTTTTTTTAAAAAAAAAATCAAGTTTATTAGATAATTGAAACCCAGAATAGAAGTAAATTGCTAGCAAACCTTTGGGCTTCCTGAAGCAACAGATTGGGGGTTGAGTGAGCTAGCCAGCCATGTCTTCTCTACTAGGGTACCAAACTGATCATGTTATGGACAGGAAGCAAAATGGTCGGTCAAAAGGTCAAATCCTAAACACTGTACACGCGTAACGTGACCAGAGCTCGAATAGTGGGTTGTCATCCTCGTGTAATTGTTTGACATCTGTCGCTCTCAGATTGGCCCATACACATTACGTAATGCTCTCCCTCCTCTCTCTAAAGAGAAAGACAGAGAAAGAGAAAGGTTAATGAAGTAGTAGTGATGAAAAGTTGCGGTAGACTCGGATCCTGTCTCCCCAAGAAAAAAGTTCGAAATTTGTCAATTAATCTCTCTTTATAATTTGAAGGCCCAGAAGAAAACATCTCTCTCGTCTGTAGTGTATATTTTTCTTGCTATCTAAACCTAGTGGAGTGGGATTAGTGGGAGCAAGAAATGAGTGAACACCACCACCAGTACGGAATGCCAGATCTCCGGCAACTGGTGGCCGGAAGAAGTCATTTTCAAGGAACCCAGCAAGGGGGCGAGCCATTCTTTGTTCAAAGTAGGAATCTCGCAGCACCACAAACACATCACTTTGAGTCCATTATGGTTGGCCATGAAGCAATGTTGTCGAGTGGTTTAGTCAAGCTTGGTGGGCATCATGATCGTTACTGCACCAATGCCACTAATATTAATACTACAAATAGTGCTACAATTGGCACTAGTAGTTCAGCTGGTGTTGGTACCCTATATGGAGTAGAAATGGAAAGTGCTACTACTGCTGGGTGGATTGGAAATGATGGAGGAAATAATAGTAGATGGCCAAGACAAGAGACTCTTACTCTTCTTGAGATCAGATCTAGGCTTGATTCCCGGTTCAAGGAGGCTAATCAAAAGGGTCCATTATGGGATGAGGTTTCAAGGTACTTTCCTTGTTCAACTAAATAAATTCTACGAAGCCCTTTTGGGCAAATATCCTGTTTCCTTTGTTGAGTATTTCTTATTCTATCAGGCTTGTTCTTGCGTTGCAGATACTGGATTAGGAAACCCTAAATTTTTTTTTTGTTTTGTCACGAAGTGGACATTGATGATGATATTCCTTCTTCTTCTTTGCTTTCTTTTTTTCTTCTTGTGTGTTTTAAGGGCTCATGCCCCAGGATTTAAAGCAATTTTATTTGCTTATTTGTAAAATCTTCTCTTGAGTTCATTTCGTGATTTCCTTTCAATAGCCGTTTTTGTGCGTGTGTAGTGGTGATCAGTACAAGAAGTATTTGTTCTCAGTATTATAATCTCTTCTCTAATTTTCTGTTATGAACTCCTTGGTAGCAATTGGAGGATGATGGGAAAAACTAGCTAGTCTCTTCTTCTTCTTCTTCTTCTTCTTCTTCTTCTTGAGAGGAGTACAATAATAGCTAGTTAATGATTTTAAAATTCAAAGAGAGACAAGATAACTTAGCTGGTGGGATCTTCATTAATTACATCCCAAGAAGAATGTTTTGAATATTTAATACTTTAATTACTAAAAATGATGGTCAATAAACTAATTAATTGCTTTTTGTGTGAGAGAAATGTTGAGAGTATGTTAGTCAACTATTTAATATTGCCAAATCATTATATTAATGGCATCATTATTGTCTGCACAAGAATACGTAAACTTCTGGTTAGGTTTTTCATTTCCTTGAAATCTGTACCTGTGTGTCTGTTTGTACACACATACAAGCAGTGTTGAGTTAATTTGACTTTGCTGATATTCAGGATCATGGCTGAGGAGCACGGGTACCATAGAAGTGGCAAGAAATGTAGAGAGAAGTTTGAGAACTTGTACAAGTACTACAAGAAAACCAAGGAAGGGAAAGCTGGAAGACAAGATGGCAAGCATTATAGGTTCTTTAGGCAGCTTGAAGCCCTTTATGGAGAGCCAAGCAATCAAGCTTCAGCATCGGAAACCCATTTTGTTAACAACACACTTCTTTACCAAGCTCCAATGAGCAACACGATCAACCAAGAAAGTCAAGAAACATTTCAAGAAAACAAGCACAGTGAGAGTCTGAGTTTCTCCAACACATCTGAGTTTGAGACTTCTTCATCAGAAAACAATGATGATGACCTTTCAGCTATTGCTTACAACATGATGAACCGATCAACGGAAAAACAGAAAGGGATAAATGAGAGCCAAAGTCTTGCAAGGCCTAAAAAAAGTTGGAAACTAAAGGTTAAGGACTTTGTGGACTCACAAATGAGGAAGTTGATGGAGAAACAAGATGCCTGGATGGAGAAAATGTTGAAGACCATTGAAGATAGAGAGCATGAAAGAATGTGTAGAGAGGAAGAGTGGACAAAACAAGAGTTGGCTCGGTTCGATCAGGAACATGAGTTTTGGGCTAAAGAGAGAGCATGGATTGAAGCTAGAGATGCTGCATTAATGGAAGCCTTGAAGAAACATACGGAGAAAGGACTAGAACTGTCATCATCAGTTGAGCAAATCGCAGTAGCCACTCAAAGGCACAACAAAAACCCGGACAGCGCTGGTGCTAAGAAGATTCAGAAAGACAAGTTCAATAACATTACATGGACTGAGCCCGAGATCCTGAGCTTCATACAGCTCAGAACCTCCATGGACTCAAGATTCCAAGAGAATGGGTATTCGAATGAAGGCCTTTGGGAGGAGATAGCAGCAGAGATGGCTAGTTTAGGCTATGATAGGAGTGTGGATGAGTGCAAGGAGAAATGGGAGAGCATGAATATCTACTTTAACATGACAACAGAGTCTAACAAGAAGCGTAAAGAGGATTTAAGGACCAGCAATTATTTTCAGCAACTTGAATCCTATAATGGCATGAATTCATCACCTTCTAACTCTTATGTGGGTAGTCAAGTGAATGATAACAGCTGCTTTCAGGTTCAAATAAATGAAGGAGATCAGCATTTGTGGAATACTAATAAGTTTGACTTGAAGCTCAACAGGGAGAAGAACCAGCAGCAACTTTGGCACAACAAGTAATTAATTAATTAGTTAATTAAGCTGTTTTTTCTTTAATTAGCTATGTAGATGTTAATTAACTTGTTGATGAGAAGGTGACGTACGGTACATTTATTTATTTCCATATTGTGTGACATTTGGGGCCGGGTGAGGTTGTTCATTTGTGTAAGTAAGAACTGACTAAGGAGTTTTTATTATAAGACCATGAAATGTCTTTCATGGTCAGAACAAAAGGGCTTAGGGTTTTTACTAAAACAATAGATCGATGGGTTTTTCTTATCATCTTTTATTTTTTTTTATTAATCATTTATTTATATTTCAGCTGCTTAGCTAATGGGGAACTTGATTGTATTTTTTTTTATTTAAAAAAAGTAAATATGAGTGGTATGGGTTTCCATTAATTTCGTGCTTTTATATATATATATATAGTGATGTTTGTAGGTCTGAACATGTACCTATAAAGCTTACATTAAATTAACACATAGTTTAGGGTTTGAAAATGTGATTCTATTGGTTCAAGATATATATTAATTTAATTTAAACATAAATATTTAATTAGTCAGTGACATGTTGGAATATATAAATAAATAAATAAATAAAACCAGTCCTATCTATCTATCTATATATATATAAATAAATAAATATATCTCCTAAACGGCATAGAGTCCTTTCTCGTCCGTTTATGAAAGAAAGAAGAAAAGAAAGGTCCAGCCATGGCATGCGATGATGCATGAAGAAAAAACAAAGGGAAATTCTATTGGAGATCACGCTTATGAATAAAACAACCTGCTTGATTGATTTGCTGGCTGCTCCTTTTTGAAACTCCGCCCAAAAAGAGAAGAAAAAGGGAGGAAGGTGGCTTGGACATGAAACGACTTGAATTGGCTATGAACCTTCATTTCCCATCCCTTTGTTACTCCAGTCCTTGATAAGACACGTAGATTTCCCATCTTTCAAATCATCACCTCACCCATATCGGGGCTCAATTTCACGGCTTTTTCTTTGTTTTCCAAAAATTTTCTTATTTAAAAAACATCTTTCAAATTATCAAATTAATTAAAATGCTATTTTTTAAAGAATATTTTGATAAATTGATCTAAAAAATAAAAAATATATTTTTAAATTAAAAATATTATGCATTGTAATATAAAAAACACATGTAATTAATAATAATAATGATAATGATAATGATAATTTTTATATGATAGTAGTTCATATAAAAATAATCTAAGTTGATTTAGATTAATTATTTTTTATTAAAATTATATTTTTTATATATAACATTTTGTATTTTCAATGTTAATCCAATTATGTTTGGACTACTTTTCCGGTAAATAAAAATTCATTGAATAAAGGTGTGTTTGAAATTACGAGATCGGTGGCGGTTTAAAGTTTTTTTTTTAATACATCAAAATAGATTTTTTTTAAATCACTTTTAATATCAGCATGTCAAAATGATTTAAAAACATAAAAAAATTAATTTTAAATAAAAAATAACATAAAATTTAAGGAAACATGGTTTGTTTCGCTTTCTCAAATACACTCTAAATTTAATTAAGTTAATATTTTATATAATTTAGCTAAAAACTCAAAACACAATCCTGAATTTTTCTAGTGAATCTATTAAATCGAGTCTAACATAAAAGTAATTCGATGAGGGTTAAACAAAGAGCATGATAACATAATTTTGGTTCCTATTCTTCGTTTTTTTTTTTAAAAAAAAAGAGGAATTAAAGTCTATACCATTTGCTATCAGTCTATCACCGTCATGCATGAACTTGTAGAAACTTCGAATAATTCGGGGAATGGAAAGGGATATTATTCCCATCTCTACCCCTCCTTTAGGTCCAAAGGAGAATTTCTTAAGGGTTGAGATTCGAGATTTCCATGAAAAATATCTTAAATTCAAATGCTGAAAAAAAGATGGACTCAATTAGCGGTTTGATCGACGTAGCTAAAAATTATAAAAGGCCTGCCGGCCTTTTTAAAAGCCATCAGTAAACTATTTGGGCCCAAATTAGTGGGCTATTTCCAGGCCTGTTACCCTAACCTTTCTTCGGATTGCATTGAGCTGTCTCCCCAGCATAAAAGTCCATCAACCCTTCCCCCCCCGCCATCTCGTAAGTTTTTTTTTTAACATATTCTTGTAAGATTTTAATCCAACAACAATTTTCCTTTTGATTGAGAATAATATTTTTGATGAAGCAAATAGGAAAATAGACAATATATATATATATATTCTAAAGTATTATTTTGTTAGGATAAAAAATGAAAACAATAAAAACAGAATATATTTGATTAAAGAGACAAGGATAAACAAAAAATAAATATGTATTTTGGATGATTTAAAAATAAATTTCTTTATTTTAAAAATACAAGTTACATGATAATATGTTATTTTTATTCCCACTATTTTTTTATTATGTTTTCCAGACAATAACCAAATAGTGGTTTAAATATTTTTATTTAAATCCACACTTTGATACACATAAAATATGAAATTGTGATATCAAAGAAGATGACACGTGGTGACTTGAAGGAAGCAAAAGATTCTCTTTTTCGCTTGAAAAAAAAAAGGCTCTTGGAAGAGAAAAATATCAAAAACAACTTGAACATTAATAAGATAATTGGATCTGAGGCTGAGGCTGAGGCTGAGGGGATTAATATAACGTTCACGCGATGAACTTGTTTTGAATTATGGTTGCTTGGTTAGTCATAATAAGCATCATTTAAAAAAAAATTATGCGTAATTCATGTCTTAATTTGTATCATTAATTGCCTATGCTAGTAAGCATAATTAATTGATTGATTGATTGATTGTCTCTCTTAAATAATTAATCTGGACTATGTGCACCCAGCAGTTTATGGGATGGATATTCAATTTGTGTTGTTGAATTGAATTAACAACAACAATTTGATTATATTTTTTTTTATGTATTTTAATTTTTTTATGTGTTGATGTCAAAAATTAATTTTAAAAAATAAATAAATAAATTGGAGTTTTTTTAGTGTTTTTCGATGGTTTTAATATACTGATGTCGAATATATAAATAAAATTTTAAAAAATATTTTAATATATTTTCAAGTAAAAAATATTTTTGAAAAACATTATACATTAAAATAAACTAAAAGGGCTCGTGCTTTTAAGAAAATCAATTTAATCCTTAAACTTTTATTTTACACGATTAATCTCTTTTGAGCTCAAATTAGCATCCAATTGCATTTTTTTTTTTAAAGACGGTTGAATTGCAAGATAGTTGATTACATTGAATAACTTGGGTAATATAGGCAGTGGTTTTGCGAGTTGTTTGAAAATTATATT